>JAJHSJ010000002.1:20353415-20402573 GCA_021015155.1 Magnolia officinalis | reverse complement strand
ATGTTTATGGAGAAATCCATTCCGTCCACTGGGGTCTCCACGGAAAACCATCCGGGAGGGCCCATTTTTTTTTCTAATTTCGAACAGCGTCCGTTTACTGCCTGGTTTACGCATGGGCTCGGGTCAGCACCTGTTGACCGAGTGCCTTGATTCAGTGTGGCTCGGGAGTGCACCGCATGGTGCACTCCCACCTCATATGTGGGGTCCTCTCGTGATGCTCGTGAGAAATCCATACCATCCATCATGTTCCCATATACTTTAAGGGGTTGAGACCAAACTTGAAGCATATCCATGGATTAGGTGGGCCCTAATGCACCAATTTATGGGCTAATCTATCCGTTGGGCCACTTCCACAATGATCCAATGGCTGATTTTTGACGTGTACGGTTAATTTATGGTCTCCAGGCCATTTATGAAGTTTTTAGCCGTGCGGATGGTGGAAACCCTGTGATCTTGCATTCTAAATGACTTTCAGGCCACTTGAGCTTCAGTTTCTCAAATTTCTCAAATCTCTGGCATGTAAATATGTCGATCTTGGTCCCCTGGGGTCCATCCCTTACCTTGGTGAATTTTGAGCGTTAAATTTATGCTTTTAGTACCCTATTTCAGTCCAAGTTCGTAAATATACTTTGCAACATAAACACGGTTAATTTAGGCCATTAAACAGTATCATGTTCGTAATCCAAGCAATAACTTGGGTCTAATATGCAATATTTGACCTCAACAGAGAACAAGATTTGAATGTGGGAGAAGGAGATGAGACAGAAAGTCATGCCTATCCAGCAAGAATTTTAGGTGGTGTTGGACCCAATGCGCAACTTCTGGTATCACAACCTTTATGTGCATAAATTTTTCTAGACCAAGTTCCTAGTCATGTGACTCCGCATTTGAATTAATGACTCAATTGACAGCCATGATGAAACAACAACAACATTAAATTGCGGCCCAAATGAATATAATAGTTAACATGGATTATGCTCCATTAGGACAAATGAATTCGGCTTTTATAAGGCATGAGCAACTCAGTGGAGTGGACCTATTGGAGAAATTTACGAAATTACGACTGCCTGTGTTGAAGGGAGCTGGATCCGACAATATCAGAAGCTTGACTAACTGAAGTTGAGAAAATTCTTAAACCATTGGATTGTTCGGAGGACAAGAAGGTCCCAACGGCGACATTGTACTACAAAGAAAAGTGAATGGCGAGCAGTAAAAAGGATGGTTGTTGCAGCTCACATGTGGAGTCGGAGAGAGTTTAACACTAAATTCTTTGAGAAATACTTCCCCAAAGCTTATCATCTTCAAAAGATGATGAATTATTAAAGTTAGAGCAAGGCGCTATGACAATGGCTCAGTACAAGGTGATAACTTAGAAGATTACATGAATATACAAAACAATCGATCTCTTCTAAAGAAATTTTATCTTCGATTATTGAAATTCTCTCGCATGTTTTGTTCGGGACTAACAATTGTTAGTTGGGATGTGTGTTAAGAGCTAATATTGCATATTTATCCCTTATTTTATGGAGTTGAGCATATCCATGTTAAAACGATCTAATTAGAGGTGTTTTCATTATGCAGAAGGATTTCAAAGTCTAAGATGAATTGAGCTTAAAATAGGATATTTAAAAGCCCAAAGGAAGATAAAGAGGAACCAATTAAAGAATTGGACAAGCAGAAGAATTAAAGCCATTAAAGATTTTAAAAAGTGGTAGAAGTATCTAAGGAGAAAGATTTGATTGAATGAGCTTCGAGAGGACTCGATTGATTGAACAACATATCGAGAAAATCTGAAATTTTATAGAAAGCTTGTTGGACAAAAATTAACATCTTCGAATCCCTTAGATTCAATCGAGAAAATTAAGAATTTAAGAAATTGGTTGTTGGTTACTTTTTCCATATTTCAATTTGATCGAGGATTGTTTTCGATTTGACCGAAGGTGCTTCGATAGGTTTCAATCGATTGAAGGTTTTGATTGATGATGTGCATAAGTGCGAATATTCATGAATTTTTTAAGTTTGTTGTATTTCGGTGGTTTTTATAAAATCTATAGAAGGAGTTGTTTTAAATAATTTAGGGTATGAATTAGGGTTTGGGAGAAAGAAAGTGATGGCGGAGCTTCTTTTGCGTTATTCTTCCTCCTCAATCTTTCAATTATAAGTTTGTTTATTTTTTCATTTTTATTTTAAGATGTTAGCTATGTTTGGCTAATCTCTTAGCTAAAGCTAAGGGATGAACCATGTGATGAATTTTTAATTTAATTCTATTGATTTTGAGTATTGAATTATGATTATGTTGATTGAATTCCTATTTTAGAGAATGAATTGATCTATAAAATCTCTTGATCAATTGTTAACCTCGAGTATAATAAATACTATGGATTTCCTGTAATCAATTACCTAGAACTTCATGAGAAATCAATCTATTTCAATTCATATATCTTAATTAGAAATTATTTATTGATTAATAAAAATATTTTCTGACTAGATGGAATCGTTATTTGATTGTAGTTAAGTTATTAAGTTAAATTAGATGAATTACATTAAGGATTTATTAATTGGGGATTCTTGGATCGTTGGTTGCATTTAATTATTATTTTAATCCTTTGAATCAGTTAGAATTCATAATCTTGAACTTAAATTAGTTCTAATTGTGTTCTTACTAAATTTGTCCCTGTGGATCAATCTCAGATTCACCGTATATATTTTACTTCGTGACCCTACATTTGGGGCTGTGAACACGAAGTTGGGCCACAATTCTACCTAACATGGACATCAAGATTGGAGCTCGACCTGTCCATTGTAAACATCATGTTTTGAGCTCAGATTGGACAAATTATTTTTTTTCCACAAAGCTTTCCAAATGCAGACAATGAGATGGGGCTCAACTATGTCCATATTGAAGAATCTAAATGTGGACATGTAGACACTGAAAACCGGTGCCCACGCTGATTTGTATGTTATGTTTGTAATGGTGGGGATTAGGCTGATTTGTGGATGTTGGAGTCGCCACTAGTCGAATAATTTCAAAATCCCGTGGTCGGCTAGAATCGTGGAATATGTAAGGTTAGAGAAATCTGAAAACTCTCCAACCTTAGGTTCATTTCTGGTCTGCGATCCGAGATTCTGGGTAAGGGACCTCAGTTATAAAGAGGAGAATGTATTAGGCACCCTCTTTGACTGTACAAATGTACGGTCTCTACTTAGTGTGGTAATGAAATCTCAAGGGATGAATGAGGTGGTCGGAGTAGGACTAGGCACATAAGGATTTCTAATGCAGTAAGATCTGAGATTTCGGCAAGCCACAGAGCATACGTTTAATAATGTGTCTAGAGAGCGGATGTAATGATGCTTATGTAAAAATGTAAAGAAAAGTGAACTAGATCACTTAGGAATTTCTGATGTGACAGGATCCAATGTACGGCAAGTCACAGAGCATACGTTCACTGGAGATCTAGAGAAGCAGGAGGGTTGAGAAGGGAATAGATGTCATGATGAATGCTTGTATGTAAAATGAATGGATCTTTGGCGTGATCTTGAGTAGGCTAAGACATGAACCGAACTATGACCAATATAGGATAGGCTTGTGGGTTGGAAAGGTCAAGAGGAGGCTAAGGGATGGCTAGAAAAATCTGAACTTGGTGGCTTGGGAGCTCTCCCTCACCCTCACTCTATCCCTTTCTCTTCTCTCCCTCTCACTTAGGCTTGGAAATGAGTAGTTGTTGGGTGTGTGGAAATGAGAAGAAGAGAAGGCTATTTATAGCCTTCTCTAATAACTCTATGGTAAATAGGGGGTGGGTAAGGGTTAAAATGGTGTAATGGAGGCTTGTGATTGGCTAAGGAGAGAAGAACGCCATGTGGCGTGCTCCCATTGGCTCTTGAGGCTGGTAAAATGGTGAATAGTGAACCCTAGAGGGGTAAATTCAGGAGAAAGTTGACTTTCGGGCCAAGAGACAGCTGTTGCTCAGAGGACACACGCTTCCAGCGTGCGGCAGTAATCGGAGTACCGTCGGTAGCAGTCCAACTACCGCTTGGGCTGGGTTTGGTCCGAAACTCATGTGGCTGGCTCCGCGCATGTTTTTTGAGAGGAAACAGTAGTTTGACTACCACCGGCGGTAGTCAAATTACCGCTTCGGGTACAGTTTCTCCCGAAATTTGGCCGGTGGATCCTTTTTTAGGTCCTGAGAGTGGAACAAAGTCCATTTTGGATATTTGGCTTGAAAATAGCTCAAAATTGGCTCGATTGTGACCTAAAAATGGACTAAGAAATGGGTTGATTATGGGTGAAGGTTTGGGTATGCTTTCGCGTGAATGATGGCTTGTGATGACTCAGGTTTGGTTGGGTTTGGATCACGGTTCCCGGATTGTCCTAGCTTTCTTAAGATATTAGCCTAGGTGGGGTGTCTACAAATGCCCCTCTTTGGCCAAGGTTGCAAGCTATCGAGCACCAAAGAGAGTGGACACCCCATCCTTCTGGTTAGAAAGGATAGTGATCCGAATCTGTTGCCTACCATTTTATCATTGTCAACTGATTACTTGGAAAACAGATGACTTACAGATATCACGAGGGTTGAGGAAAATGTTGTAATTGTCCCTTGCGCATTCGTCGCGTCTTTGTGGGTCACCAATCACAACTCATTCACATCAGATTATTAATAGCATTGGAGAGTAAGTATGAAAGTAGGGCCTCTATGCATTGGCGCAGCTTTACGAGTATTCCCGTACTGTTTGGTTTGTCGTTCCTTTACTACGTAATCACCCTGGTAGTATTCGATCCATTTGATCGTCAAAGTGGTTAGCTGTCCTGCGCGTTGGTGCGGCCTTACGGGGAACTCACTTCGCCGACTTGGACTCGATCAACTTTTGCAAACATCCCGAACTAGGTATGTGCAGTAATCTTTGTCATGCAGTCTGCTGATTCTAATACTTTGGTTACAATGGATTGTTGTCACTTGAGTTTGATTATTCTTTTTAGAGATAGATCCACTCATTTCTACTAGCATTCGTACGACTGTCCAGATATAGAAATCCGGCCAATCGTACATATATCATGAACGGATTCGATTATCCTCCGGAGAAACCGGGGGGGATCAAATCTTATTTACCTATTTGCACCAACCGCAACTGGAGAATATGAAAGATTCCTCAGTGTACTACGTGTCACGTGCGTTGTCAAAAATTTTTTATTTGAAAATTATCCTCTTTGGAGCTAGATTCCTTAGGGATTTTATTTGAAAATACTTTTAGATTTTTCAAAAAATATTTGTTCGATCTCGCAGGTAGGCGTCGTCGTTCGGTTTTTTTATTTGCACAAGTTAAGTAAACAGTCGCGTTGCCTCCATTGATGACTTGGCAGGGCTAACGGTTTTTATTTGAGATATTTTTGGGATTTTTGAAACATCGGTCTGATCTCGCGGGAGGGGTCGTCGTCCAGTTTTTATTGTACAAGTTAAGTAAACAGTTGCGTTGCCTCCACTGATGAGTTGGTGGGGTTAACGGTTTTTATTGGAGATATTTTAAGATTTTTGAAACATTCGAATGATCTCGCGGGAGGGCGTCGTCGTCCGATTTTTTATTGTATAACTTAAGTAAATAGTTGTGTTGCCTCCACTGATGAGTTGGCAGGGCTAACGATTTTATTTGAGATATTTTTGAGGAACATGAGCCTGATTTGGACATGTGGGCTTAGGACCATAGGCCTTGATATAGGGCTTGTGAAGTGAGCCTTGCTTTGGATATGTGGGCCTAGGAAATGGGCTTGAAAACATGGGCCTTGAACCATGGGCCTTTGAATAATAGGCTTGCTGGACTTTTGACATGTGGGACTTGTAGACTTTAAACTTATGGGCCTTGTGGGTTTTGAAATGTGAGCCTCTGGGGCTTTGAACTTGTGGGCCTTGTGGGCTTTAAAATGTGGACCTTGTGAACTTTGAAATGTGGGCCTATGGGGCTTTGAACTTGTGGGCCTTGTGGGCTTTAAAATGTGGACCTTTGGAGTTTTGAACTTGCGGGCCTTGTGAGCTTTGAAATGTGGGCCTCCAGGGCTTTGACTCTGTGGATCCCCGACTTTGTTGGCTGCTAGTCCTGTACATGCATGTATGTTTTTTGTTTTTTATTTTTTTCTATTTTATGTAAAGAAAGGAAAGCGATGTATAGAAAGACTTTTTTTGAAAGGAATATAAAAAAAAAAAAATGAGCTAAATTTGTTCGTGTTTGCTTGTGTATGAACTTATGCTTGGATAATGGAATCAAAACATTGAACTCAGCCCATGTCGAATACGGTATTCTGAGTTATTTACCAGGGATCTCGGTTCCCTTAGAGTAGCGCATACTAAGATCATGCCCCTTGGATTTGGGTAGAGTCTGATAGAATTCTGATCCAGGACTTATCTTTTCCTTGTGCTTCTTCATTTTTCTTGTTGCTTTGGCTTCTCCTGTTCTTTCACATTTTATTTTCTCTTTTTTATTCTTTTCTAGTCATTTTTGCCCATAGCTAGCCTTTTCAGGTTTTCACCATGACCGACTTTCTCGTTATTTTTTCTCATGGCGTCCTTTCAAAATTTCACCACGTCCCGAGTTTTTGCTCTTGCCTACCCCTTGGCAGCTGTGCTCTTTTTACCCTTGGTGCCTTTTCAGGATTTTACCAAGTCCACTACATGCCCGATGTTTTTACTCATGGTGCCCTTTCAGGTTTTCGCCTCTCCCGTTTTGCTTAGGCATGTTATTTCTCCTTTGATTTTTCTTTTTCTTTTAAAGTAACAGAGGGGGGAGGCTAGACTTCATTCATTGTCGGCCGATTGGTGAGCTACCTGACTTTGTCTTCAATCACGATCGTAAAGCTATTGACATTGGATTAAACTATCCTGAAGGGAAATGGGTTGGCAACTCGTGTTCTCACTCATTGGGTTCGACTCTTATTTTCTTTTTCTTTTCTTTTTTTTTTCTTTTTTTGTTTTGGACTGCGCGCTTTATCCATCCATTTTTTCTTATTTCTTCATCTTCTTTTTTATTTCTTTTTTAATTTGCTAACCTTTTGTCATTTGACTTTAACTTTATGTTTGTAGTTGTTGACATAGTCAAGTAGGATTACCCATGTTATCGGCGTTGAGTAGGCGCAATGATAAGATGTGCATGATTACCATGTTGCTAACCTTTCTTTCAGACTTGCTTGTCATTGGTCCTAGCGATCGCCGTGCGCTTTATGTCTACAAGATGTAATTGGTTTGTATCGAGATTACCACCAATCACTTTCTTTGACTTCTCTTTTCATTCGTATCGATGATGTAGGATGTTGTCGATGCTCGCTTTTGTCTTTCACGAGAATGTATTCATGACCATTGGATGCCTTCGGGCACATTCTTTCGATGATGTCCACACCCCATAATGAAGAAGGACTAGAGTGTTGTCAGGTTATAAAGACTCGAAGCATGCACATGGATCCGTTATGCAAGCTTTGAATATTTGAAGCACTTGACATGTTGCAATAGCTTATCTTCATCGTTCATCAGTAGGACTCCATCGTAGACTTTAGGCATGATCTTGACAGCTTTGCTTGATAGGCTTAACTTTAGGCTTCGTAGCAGATAGTGTATGACTAGCTTTTCATTCAATTTGGGTAAAGCTTCATAGGAGAACCCAAAGTTAAATAGCCCCGGGTCTCAGGAATTTTGTCGTTGTCTGCTTGTATTCAGGAGGGAAGGATCTCTTGATGTGTACTGTTCTAGGCAGCTCAAGGGATCCCAAGTTTACAATTTTGAAATTATTCGTGACGACATTGGCCTTTGCCTCAAACTTTCGGAGGGAATCCTAGCTCTAGCTCGAGAGTTGGATTATCATTTTCCACATTATGGGCTTCGTCCAAATCCATGAGTTTGAAGTCTTAACTCTACATCGAAATCATATGAGTCGACTTTAAACTTAGGTATTGTAATAGACACATTTGGCACATTATTACTTGTGAGTTTTGAAAGATTTTCTACTGTTTTTGTGTTTTGAGAAATTTCTGTTGTTTTCAAATTTTGGCAAATATAAGATTTTTTGGCATTTTGACAAGTATCTGAATTTTTTTAGCATTTCAAAAATATCTAGCATTTTTGGCTTTTGGGAATTTTCTGATTTTTTTTTTAGAGAAAGACGGCGATGTGAACCAGAGATTGCCTGATTTGACTTGAGAAATCAAATATTATTTTCTTTTATTGTGCCGTCTTGGGGATCGTGAACCAACTGTTACCCTGCACTCCCTCCCCTTAAGAGGTAGGGCCAAATAGATTAGTACGTGGGCCTTCATTGTCATGCCCAAATGTCGTGATGAGTTTGGGATTGGGCTCTGAGTTAGTGTTGGGTGTCACTTTTTTCAACTCATCCTCAATACATTGTGATCCTTCGGATTCTTCCTGCTCAGGTGGGACCCAGACTGTGGTACAATCAATCAGGGGAAATTCTTGCCCCTTGCCCAAGTCATTTTCAAACAGTCCAGTTGGGCTCATTTTGCTCATTTGATCCTCCACAGTGGATCTCGGCCTACCAATCGGATGGATGATCCCTTCTCTGATGGATTTGATTGATGTGTGGATGAAGGGATCATCCTTCTCTTGCCGATCTTGCCTTCCTTTGATACATCTATGCTTTGCTATCTCACCCATAGGAGGCAGATGTTCCAGTCCTCTCATACCTACATTCTCTTGATATTCGAGCTGATAATAAAAATGTTGGTGCTCGACTGGAGGGAAGACATAGTTTGGTCCAATGGGACATGCAAGAGGTATCCAATTCACAGTCTCGAACTCAAGACTATAGTATGAGATATCTTCATCGGAGTATTGTATGTCTGTGATTGGGATATCTAGCTCTCAACGGTTAATTGTTTTTATTAGAAAATTTTGTTTAAGATCATCCAAAATGGTCAGCGCCTTGTCTCTAAAAATGTGCTTGGTCTTTTGGTGAAGACTTGAAGAGAGAGCCTTGACTCTATGGATCCAAGATCGATCAGGGAGGAAATAAAATGAAGTTGTGATGTCAAAGACCTGAAAAGTGATGGTTGATGATTTAGGGCTAATCAAGATCTCGACGTTAATCTCTTCCTCAACCTTTCTCCTAGAGACGAGAGCCACTCGTCCTAGACTCTTCTCTTGAAGGATTGAAGACTGAGTATAGCTAGTTAAATCCTTTTGAGTAGTAGAATATCCTTCCTGAAAAGTTTCCGCATAATTGACGCTGGGCCCTGATTTTGTTAGGGCATGTGGTATTTTGATCGGGAAAGGAGATTTTTCTTGGAGCATGACAGTTGGAGCAAGGGTCAGATAGACAGATGGTGCCCCATGCGAGACAGAGGATGTATGGATTGGATTGATTGGGGGTGGCTCTGAGGGTACGGAGATTGGACCGACTGGAGATACCCCTTGCATGTTTAAGGGCGCAGAGATTGGATTGGATGGGCATGCCCCTTGCAGAATTGGCAGTATTAGTGTTAGAGTGGCAATGATTGAATGGATGTATTGGACTAGATGGCAAGGCGATTCTCCCTTAATGATATTAGTGGCAGGGGTGCCCAATGAGATGGGGCTTACTTGATACATTGGCAGGGGATTCTGGATGGTGTAATTGGTGGTGGTAACAGCAGGAGAGGTAAGCATAATCATTTGGTTGTCAATCAGATCTTGGACCACATGTTTCAAGGCGAAACAACGGTCCGTTATGTGACCTCGGGATTAGTGATATGCACAGTACTCATTTTCATTATAATTTGGTGGTAGAGGGTTTGGTGGAAACCTAGCCTATAACGGAGTAAGTATTTGCCTTTGGACTAGCATAGCTAGTATCTCGCTGTAAGTTTGGGCTATCGGTGTAAACTGCCTAGGCTCCTGAGCCATCGCCATCTACTGACCATGATTGGGATGCTGAAGATTCTCCCTTTGCTGTTGTTGCTGTCATTGTCCCTCTTGAGGGGCAGATTGAGCACCTTGGGTAGAGGCGACAAGATTGTCTTCTTTTGTTGAATGGAGGTCAGGAATACTTCTGTCTCCGTTCTTGTATCCAGTAAGTCTTCCTTCCATTATCTGTTGTACTAGGGAGGCCTAATGAGGCTACCAAGGAGAGATCGTCCTAGCCCTTATTCCGGCTTCGACCTGTTCCCTAGCACGAATGAGTTGGGTAAAGTTGGCATATGGATAGGAGACAAGGTATCTAGAGATACTTGGGTTTGCCGAGTGGATGATCATGTAGATTTGCTCCTCGTCATCAATGGGTGTTTTCATTCTAGCAGTCATTGCCTACCACCGTCCAACGTAAGCTGATAATGACTCATCATCCCTCTGCCTTAAGGTAGCAAGATCTGCCCTTTTGGGTGCTACATTAAGATTGTACACGAAACGATCAAGGAAAGCTTGGGAAAGTTGTTCCCAAGTCTTAATTCGATGGTAGTCTAATGACGTGTACCAATCTAACTTATTGCCTTTCAAGAATTTTTGAAACAAACGGATCAACACTCCATTATTACCTGCTAGAGTATTAAGCTAGCTCCCCACAAAATGCCTTTAAGTGGTCCATAGGACACCCCGTACTATCATACCTTTTGAATTTTTGTACCTCAAAGTCTTGAGGTACCATTGTATCAGGGAAAGGACAAAGATCCCTGAACTTGGTGGATGGGAGATCCACCCCTTGCTACTTCTGTAGCTTCTTCTGTACATCGCGCAATTGCTCTCGGAGTTCTGTGAGTTTAGAAGGATCATATGAGAGGGGTTTTTCCCCTTGGAATTGATCAGATCTCCTACTAGGAAGAGAATATTGGTGATCTTGCACTGATTCTGTAGGGAAGGGTAGAATGAGATTTACTAGAGGAGGAAGGGAGGAAGCAAAGGGAGGTTATGGGGTTGAACTGTTTTGAGCACTAGGTTGTTTGCCTGTATGTTAAGTATGACACTTGGCACTAAGAGAAGTAGTAGCTCTTGCATCGTTCGAAGTAGCAGCTCTTGCATGGTTGTATTGGTCTGTGGGTCTGTTGGAGCTATTGGTAGCAATGCGGATGTTGGTGTAGGTGTGGGTGCCGATGTTTTGGGAGCTGGTTGAGCTGCTAGCTCTTCTTTATGGGTAACTTGAGAGGTCATGGCTACGTGGGATCGAGTGGTCATGGTTCAGATCTGTGCCTAAGAAAGTGCAAGCCAAAGATTGCTTCTTCTTTTTTTGTGAATGTAGTGATGAATGTCCCTTGAGAATGAAATACCACACATTTTTCAAGTCGGGTCTCGGCTAGTGCGAGCTAGCATCTCCCTAGCGGAGTCGCATTTTGTAGACATTAAAAATCGGCGCCTACGCTGATTTGTATGTTATGTTTGTGATGGTGGGGATTAGGCTGATTTGTGGATGTTGGAGTCGCCACTAGCTGAATAATCTCAAAATCCCATAGTTGGCTAGAACCGTGGAATAAGTAAGGTTGGAGAAATTCAAAAAATCTCCTACCTTAGGTTTACTTCTGGTCTGCGATCTGGGATTCCGGGTTAGGGACCTCGGTTACAAAGAGGGAAGGTGTTAGGCACCCTCTCTACCCGTACAAATGTATGGTCTCTACTTAGTGTGGTAATGAAATCTCAAGGGATGAATGAGGTGGTTGGAGTAGGACTAGGCACACAAGGATTTCTGATGCAGCAAGATCCGAGATTTCGGCAAGTCGCAGAGCATACATCCAATAATGCGTCTAGAGAGCGGATGTAATGATGCTTATGTAAAAATGTAAAGAAAAGTGGACTAGATCACTTAGGAATTTCTGATGTGACAGGATCCAATATACGGCAAGTCACAGAGCATACGTTCACTAGAGATCTAGAGAAGTTGAGGGGTTAAGAAGGAAATAAATGTCATGATGAATGCTTGTATGTAAAATGAATGGATCTTTGGCTTGATCTTGAGTAGGCTAAGACATGAACCGAACTATGACCAATCTAGGCTAGACTTGTGGGTTGCAAAGGTCAAGAGGAGGCTAAGGGATGGCTAGAAAAATCTGAACTTGGTGGCCTGGGAGCTTTCCCTCACCCTCACTCTCTCCCTTTCTCTTTCTCTCCCTCTCACTTAGGCTTGGAAATTAGGAGTAGTTGTTGGGTGTGTGGAAATGAGAAGAGGAAAGGCCTATTTATATCCTTCTCTAATGACTCTATAGTAAATAGGGGGTAGGTAAGGGTTAAAATGGTGTAATGAAGGCTTGTGATTGGCTAAGGAGAGAGGAGTGCCATGTGGCGAGCTCCCATTGGCTCAAGAGGCTAGTAAAATGGTGAATAGTGAACCCTAGAGGGCTAAATTTAGGGAAAAGTTGACTTTCGGGCTAAGAGACATCTGTTGCTTAGAGGACGCACGTGTCTAGCGAGCGACGGTAATCGGAGTATCGTCGGCGGTAGTCCAACTACCGCCCGGGTTAGGTTTGGTCTGAAACTTGTGTGGCTGGCTCCACGCATGCTTTTTGAGAGGAAGCGGTAGTTTGACTACCACTGGCGGTAGTTAAACTATCACTTCGGGTACAGTTTCTCCTTAAATTTGGCCTGTCAGTCATTTTTTGGGTCTTGAGAGCGGAACAAAGTCTGTTTTTGGATATTTGGCTTGAGAATGGCTCAAAATTGGTTCGATTGTGACCTAAAAATTGATCGAGAAATGGGTCGATTATGGGTGAAGGTTTGCGTATACTTTGGCTTGAATGATGGCTTGTGATGGCTCAGGTTTGGTTGGGGTTTGGATCACGGTTCCCGGATTGTCCTAGCTTTTTTAAGATATTAACCTGGGTGGGGTGTCTACAGGACAATGAGATGGGGCTCAACTATGTCCACATAGGACAATATGTTTGAAGCTAAAAAAGGGTCTACTTCATACGGCAATCTTGGATCTCAAAGCTGTCCACTTTGGACAGCATTAATATTGAACGTAGAATCGATCTATAATGAATAGTGAAAAAGGGTATCATAGGCCACCGCTTTGGACCACTTATCAACGCCTAGAAACCACCCAATCTTGGACTAAACTGGGCATCTAAAATGTCGCCCAATCAACACTAATGACTTGACAAGAAGTTTATCAAAATTGGACCTTAGTTTAGACATGCAAGAGGTTCAATTCGGACCATCGGTGTCAAAATTGGGTCATGAGTGGCAAAACATTGGGCCCAGGTATATGCATGTCAACTCGGACCATCTGACATTAGTATATATATGCACACACATATGCATGCACGCAAGCACATGTAGAATGGAATTTTGTGGACAATGTTAATAAATATTCCTATGGAACTTAATCATCAAGTGAGTTAAAATTAAAAGTTTCTCAAACTAGGTATAACCAAATGTTTGTTGGAATTTTGATTTACGTTACAATAAGTAAGCCTTGACATTTTGACGCAGCAAAGAGTGTGAAGAGATAACAAGGAAAATCATTGTCTTTCTCAAGTGATAAAAACCTTGAATTCATAAGAGTATTTTCTTACATCCACAAGAAAAAAGAGATAAGAATCAAATAAATTTTATTAAAATAATGTGTAAATTGTCTTTGATTACGTCATTACATCGCTAATAAATAAGAAAAAAACCTTAATTCGTAATTACTGAAAATAGAAAATACTTAATTATAATTAAGAGTCATAATTCAACTAAAATAAAATTTACACAAAATAGAAAATTTGAGCAAAATAGAAAATATAGATAAACCTTATTAAAGGAGTCATCGCATGATTAGGAGCAATTTCTAAAATAAAAAATAAAAAATCCTAAGACTCTAAAAATAAAGAAACATAACAAAAATTAGAATTACTAATTATAGTAAAATTTTCTAAAATCCCGTTTTCTTGTGAAACAAACAGGCACAACCTACCATGCGAGTTGGTTAATTCTAGATGTCCTGTTACAGTAAAGATTGATAAGTTGTGTCTCATAATGATACCTAGATCAAAAGTTATGGATTATTTTTGGTTGACCTTCTTTTGGTCCAATCACGTTAAAAATGTACATGTGCCATGTCCTTCATCAGACCCCTACAATTGGAAAAAAAACAAAAAAAAAAAGAAAAAACCTTGTCCTCGAGTTATTTAAAGGACTATTTTTGATTGACCTTCTTTTGGTCTAGCCACGTTAAAAATGTACATCTGCCATACCCTTCATCAAACCCCTACACTTGGAAAAAAAAAAAAAAAAAACATTGTCCTCAAGTTATTTAACAGACTTGGCTCTTGATACTCATACTGGTCTGCTACATTGAAAGTCCTTGAGATCTCCATATCCTCTAGAATATCAAGAACTAAGGCATTATCATTAATTTTTTTAATGATATGAACATGGCATATCTTCTTATTCATTAGCTTGTTATACGTCACAGTTAGAAATGTTTCCTCACGCAAGTGAACTATCACATTATCATATACTTGAAACACCTTATGACACTAATGCTTATTAGCCTCTTCCTCGTACTTGACATTAAACTCCTTAGCTGATACAACATATGTACTTATGCTCTCTTTAACTTGACCCTTATGGATCAGTTCCTCTGCTTGTGCCTGTAAAATCTAGCATTCTTTCCGATAATGTAGGCAATTAGGCAGACTTGCTCCTGAGACAAGATCAATGCGATTTTATATATCTCGCATGTGGGGAAATTCCTTAGGGAGTTCATCGGGTAGGATCGCCTTCAACTCCTACAACACTATTTCAAATCCTTTAAATGTTCGTGGGCTCCACATTTTTTTTTTCCTTTTCAACTAATGCATTAATCTCTCTCGTCTCCTCAAATTGTTTGATGAAATCCTATTCGGTTATGAGAGACCACCCCTCCACTTTAGAAGTCTTGGGTTGGTTCTCTATCCTCATAAGGGCAAGGATAATCTTTCTACCATCTTTAACAAAAATAAATATATTATCATGGCCTTTATGTGTAGCATTATGATCATACGACCATAGTCGACTAAGTAACACGTGACACGCCCCACATCAACTACATCACACATTACTTCATCATTATAATATTTACTAATGAAGAAGAGAATATGACAATGTTCAGTTACCTTTGTTTCTCCAACCTCCATGATCAATCTAATCTTATATGAAAATGGGTGTTTTTTTGTATTCAGTTGCAGCTTTTCCACCATAAACTTTGACATGAGATTCTCGCTGCTCCTACCATCTATGATCACATCACAACAGCTTCCCCATGTTTTGAGTGGTGGCCCGTGATTCACCATTATCGAATGGTGGCTCGCAATTCATAATTAATGTCGCACCATGAACATGATGACAACGAGCTCCATCGTCGATCTCATGTTGCTCATTATTACGAACAAAGGTTCGTTCGACAACTTTCAATATACAATCAATCGCTACCTGCGGTCCTTGCATGGCTGGCAGATTCTCTCGTTGCGTTTCCTCAAACGTTGTTATCAAAGTATAAACTTTTGGAGCACTGTCCATGGGATTGTTGTCTGAACCTTAGTCAGACATCATTAAACTGAGAAAAAGCCTCATTTTGATACCAATTGATACAGGCAAGAGCATGAAGAAACAATGAGAAAAATCACCATCTTCGTCAAGTGATAAAAACCTTAAATCCACAAGGGTATTTCCTCGAATCCACAAAAAATAAAAAATAAATAAAACTAAAATAAATTTTTATTTAAATAATGTGTAATTGTCTTTGATGACTCCATTAGATCACTAATAAATAAGAAAAAGGAATTAAACCTTAATTTGTAATTACGAAAAATAGTAAATTCTTAACCCTAAGTAAGAGTCCTAATTCAATTAAAATAAAAATTACACAAAAAAGTGAATTTGGCTTTTTAAAAAAAGAAAATTAAAAAAAAAAGGATAAACCTTACTAAAGGAGTCCTAACATGATTAGGAGCAATTTGTTAAATAAAAAATTTAAAAAAAAAAAAAAAATCCTAAAACTCTAAAAATAAGAATATATGACAAATAAAAAACTAAAAATAATAAAATTTTCTAAAATCTTGTTTTTGAACCCGCAGTGCTCGTTTCTTGTGAAACGGACTCATTTTTGAACTGGCAATGCGTGTTTTCTTACAAAACGGACAGAGGCGACCCACTATGGAGGTCGGTTCTCTCCGGATGGCCTATTAATTACAGTAAGATTGATAGACTGTGTCCCGTAAGCATACCGAAATTAAAAGTTATAGCTGATTTATGATTCACCTTCTTTTGATCCAACCATGTTAGGAATGTACATGTGTCATGTCCTAAATCACATTTTCAATGGCATTATTAATAGTACATGCGTGCTCTTAGGAATTTTATCTCGATGTCGCTCATGAAGCTTTCAGATATCAAATGGTCACCAGGACAATAAATCCCAGGAACATGTGTACTATACGTGTACTTATTACAATGCCTCTTGAATTTACCAAGTATCATAGATAGTGCCTACGCAGCTTATTCCAAACAGATTGTAAATTCATTATCATTTGCCTCTATTACTGCGGTTCCCATATTAGTCTTTTGAAGGGTAAAACCCATTAATGGTGAATCCTCCATCAATAGCTATGACTTGTCCATTAATGTATGATGCAACGGGCAAGCAAAGGAATGCCACCAATGATGAAACCTCCCTTGGCTCTACAATGCGACCAAGGGGAGATCGGGAGATCAGTTCTTCTGTCGTTTCCTTGTTTGCAAGAATCTGTAGAACAAAAAATAAAAAATAAAAATAAAGGAAAAATATAACAGGAGTCAAATAGTACTGCTAGATATACTAAAAGTTTTGCTAGTTTGTGAATTAACGAATTCCCATTGGGTTCGAACCGCCATTGCGCTCTTTTCTCGTCCCATTTGTGGATTTGGGTTGGTTTGATGAAAAGCACATTAGACTCCTACATTAATTAAATGGCACGCCTTTAAAAACCCATGGGGTACGTTGAGTATCATGAGGAAAGCCCATCTGAGCACTGTCCTAATGTGACCTAAGGTCAAGCCCATAACTCAGTGGTAAACATGGCATATTTCAACAATGATGCCTCAGGGTCAAGCCCGACTTAACTATTAAAAAAGAAAGAAAAAATAGAAATAAAGGACAAGTTTGCTAGATGCTTAGAAATGAGTTCATCTCCTTTCAATTAACAATAATTAGGTGCTAGAAATCTTTATCTCTAATGCATAGTAACTTCATCTTATGTATGTCTCTAACAAATAATCATTATTAGTTTCAACACCCGATCAAGGGTTCGAGTATCCATAAGTGGTGAAATTCCACTAGCGTGAGTGTGTGGGGTGTGTGTGCGTGTGGGAAAAAAAAAATAATAATCATTATTAGATAAAATAAGATAAACTCATTTTTACAAATCTGCCAAATAGGCCCAAAGGTTTTCAAATTAAATTCAGCACCTTGGAATCTTGAATTCTTGTTGTTATCACTTTCCATGGAATATTCTTTCATCCCCAAGTGATTAAAATATCGATGGGGAGTAGAAAGTTACCGGATCCACCATGGCACTTTTTGTAAGGTATGGTGCAACACAATTTGTCCGAATGTTGTCTTTCGCCCACTCACATGCCAAATTCTTCGTGAGTTGATTCAATGCTCCTAGTAAAAATAACAGAATAATTAGCAACTCTGAGCATCATGGATCATTTTTTTCCCCGGAAAGTTGGGATTATACCACCTGCAACTATGATAATTCCAAAAAGATAGGCTACGAAAAGATTCAGCAGGTGACAAAAAAAAAAAAAAAAACTAGATACAAAAGCTATATATACATCATTGCATCCCAAGTAATTACCTGATCTTCGCAGGTCTCTTAAGAGAGGTGATTCGGGCTATGCCAATCATATAATCTCCATGTGAAGCGTTCACATAATATAATTTATTTTTATTTTTTTTTTAAAAAAAAGGTGCAAAAGCTTTTTTTTTTTTTTTTTTTGTTTTTACACACGCGCACACACCCCCACACACTCACGCTATAGTGGGCTTTCACCACCTATGGATGCATATATAGCATTGCATCCCGAGTTACCTGATTTTCACGTAATGTCTCTTAAGAGAGGTGATCCCTCTTAATTATTATTTTACCTAGAACTGCATTGTCGAGGGCCACCAGGCCTCGAATATCATGCGGAAGCTCTTCCCTACAAAGGTACAATTCAGACACCCAGTACTACTAGCGATCTTCACTAGGCCATTGGCCTTTTCTTTTTCTTTTTTGGGGAACTATAGAGTACAGCTTTTGTTTTCTTTTTTTAAAATTAAGTAAACACTTTTTCGTACATATCCAAAGATTTGAACAAAAAAAGCACTCGGGCAGACCTATCAACACAAACAGATAGGGCAGCCTATCATGGAAAAAAGAGAGAGAAAAAAAAAAAAAAAACAGGTACTACAGAAAATTAATCCTCCCTCAAATTACCCAATTCCACCCTATCCAAAAATAAGAGGCCTGTGATGATATTGGGGAGAGCCTCCTGAGATTCAAAAAATCTACTAGACTGATGTAGAGCGGGTCGCGGACAGTTTCATGGCCAAGATGGATCATAAAAGGCCCGGTCGATGACGGAAGTGATCCAGACCGTCAGACCTTAGATTGGGCATATCTCGCAATCCAGAATGAATTATCTGACGTAAAATATATGATTTTGGGGTAGAACGAGCTACTTTAACCAACCAACCCCGCTATGCCAGGTTGCGACACCTGGAATTGCCAAAAACCCCTAGATCGACAGTCGTTTCCCTGCTTCAATTTTATTTTTACTATAAATAGTAAGTTTTAGTTTGATTATAACTCTTCATCCATCCGGCTTTAGGAGTTGCTACCAATGTGAAAAGAGCTTAGAATAATTAGGAGAATGGTTTGGTGAAGCCAAATAGGACACTTACTATTTTTGGCCGAAAACCTTGCGCACTAGTAGACATCACGACCGTCTAAAAATAGTAAGTTTACTATTTATAGTAAGTCGCGGATTATAGGAATTTTAGTTGTAGTTTGATTCTGATTTCTTTCCCATTGCTTAGTTCCCCTATTTAAAGGGTTGTGAACTCGTTTTAGTTCATTCATTAATCAATTTCGAATTTATTAGAATTTATTTATATTTTCTACCTTCTTTCCTTGTAGATTCGAGAAGTCTCTGTGAGGAGTCCAGAGAAGTTCCGTGGATTCGGAATAGTTATTCTCTTGAGGAAGACAGTGCTTGACCTCACGTCCTCCCCTACGTCATAGACTAACTATCACTATCCCTCAGAGCTAAGTTGTTAGCTACAACATTCACCTCCATGGGAGTATAGGCGATAGAAACCTCCATAATTCCCATGAGCGCCTTGACCTTGGCCCACCAGTAGCACATGGACCACGCGGGCACCAAATTCGAGGAGTGGATCCTTAAGACAAATTTCAAGTCACTCGCGACCTCCACTCTGGAGAGTCTCAGCTCGGCACAACTGGCGAGGCCCTCCCAGATCACCCTGATCTCGGCTTAAGAATTGGAACCGAAGCCATAATCCAAAAAGAAAGCGAAGAGGAAGTTACCCTCGCTACTTTAACCTACGCCCCCACCCCTTAAAGGGCCCGGCTTCCCAGGCATAGAGCCATTGATGTTGATTTTAACCCAGCCCCTCTTAGGTCTTATACATTTGACAACTTGGATCCTCTTCAGATATGACGTTGCCCCATCAATACCCAAATCAGTGAGGACTGTAGCCGAAGCATGATTTATCATCTTTAGAGGATAAAGGGCTTGACCGCTTCTTATGATCCAATGGTGGACCTTAATAATCACCCAGTCAGATATATGACGTTGCCCCATTAATACCCAAATCAGTGAGGACTGTAGCTGAAGCATGATTTATCATCTTTAGAGGATAAAGGGCTTGACCGATTCTTATGATCCAATGGTGGACCTTAATAATCACCTAGTCTACGTAAAAGAAGGAATTTTCGAAGCAGGGGGCATTTCTGAACATCTAGATTTCCTAGAAGAGAGTTGGGGTGAGCCCTTCAATATTTGCAGACAGTTAGATGGGACAGCTACCGCTCACCACCTGGATATCTTGCCCACATCTTTTTCATGGGTTGAAGAAGAAAGGTTGAACTGCAGCTAAAAATGGTCCCACACCTTCCTAGCTATGTTGCCCAATGAGAAACATAGTCGATTGTCTCCACGTGGGGTGAAAGCGAAGGAGGGCAGCAGTCACATTTGGAGGCCATGTGGATGCCTTTTGTTTGTGTTCTAGCATCCACTGGAAGAGCTTTGTGGATTATCTTCCATGTGAGGAGTGAGATTTTCGGAGGAAGCTTAGGGTGTCAAACCCATTTATCCGCCAAGCTGATCTGATATGAAATTCACCCAATTGCGAGAGAACCTAGACTTGTTTGTCTTCTTCGGAAGAGGTACACATCCCCTCATCCGAGATGTGGTCCAGCACCACTTGGAGGAGGAAGAGACGATCCTGCACTGGATCATGCCAGCCGTTGGGACCAATGAACTCATGAACGTGGTGGGCCCATGTTGGGGTTGACTAAAGATTCCAGTATGAGAGGGGCCCTAATCTAGTCCAGTCATCATCCCAAAAGTTGCAATCTCCACGGTCTATAATCCAGCGAGTTCGGGCAGCGACAGATGGGAAGTTTTTGCAGGTACGTTTCCTCAGGGGCTCGTAGGCAGCAAGACTGGATCCTCCCATTGATTGAAGGTCAATGGGGTATTTCCCTTTAACAAAAGTTGTCCAACAACTGTCACTTCCCCTACACTTAATTGTCCAAGTCATCTTCATTCTTAAGGCTTGCATAATGCTAGATAGGGTTTTGACATCGAGCCCGCCTTCAAATTTTGAGTGAGCGATGCACTTCCAATTCACCCAATGGTAGCGTTTACGGTCTCCCTCCCAACAAAGAAGTCTGCACAGGCCCTTTCCAGATCCTCGAGCAAAGAGGAAGGGATCTCAGGCTCTACCATAGAGTGGACCGGGATGCTACTTAGCACGTGGTTAATGAGTGTCACTCGACCCGCTTGGGATAGGATTTTTCCTTTCCTACCAAAGATTCTGAGCTAAAACTTTTCTAGTATCGCCTGGAAATAGGCCTTCTTCGGTCTTCCCATGAAGATCGGGACCCCAAGATAAGCGAATGGGGTCACCCCCTGATTAAATCCTATGGTCCTTTGAGTCGTCCTAACTCGAGAATCAGATTGACAGGTAGAAAGGATGAAGAAGCTCTTGCAGGAATTGACATTTTGACCTGATGCTCTTTGATATGGGCAAGGAAGGTGGTGATTTGATTCAGCGATTGGCGACTTCCATTGGAAGGAGTATCGTGTTGTCTGCAAAGAGGAGATGGGAGATTTGAGGCAGTTTCTACAGGTCACAAAGGCCTAGCAGAATCCATTGTTAATCAACTGATGGAAACCTCTACAAAGAACCTCAGTCGCAAGGATGAAGAGCCCCAATGAGATGGGATCTCCCTGGCATAGGCCGCTAGACGATCAGAAAAAGCCACACGACTCGCCATTGACCAGAACCGAGAACTAGGAGTTGCACCAACATTTTTCGACCATTTCTATCAAGCTTGCCCCAAATCCAAATCGATGGAGGACTGCTTTGAGGAAGCCCCAATCAAGCTTGTCATAAGCCTTCTCCATGTCTAGCTTTATGAGGATATTCTCACCTCGAACACCCTTCACATCACTATATGTATGTGTCATGTAGGTGTGAGATCGAAGCCATCCAACACGTAGGTGCAACCATGTAAGTCTGGCTACTCAACTATTTAGGTGGTCCATGAATTGTGAAGCACGTGGACAACCCAAAGAGAAAAAAAAAAAAAAGAGGCTACTTTATTTATATTAATCAACCCATTTATTTAAAAGATCACGGACATGAGAACTACTGACTAGCCTTGTACTTAGGTAAGGGCATCTACACGATTGGACCTTCAAGACGGATGCACAACAATTGAGAAGGGGTGTACATTGAGTTGAACCGAGTTGAGCTGGCCTCACCTCGACTCAGCTCAGCCACTGGCTGACCTCAGCTCGAACTCGGTTCGGCTCGGTCCTCGAGCCTGATTAGCTAGCTTGGCTCAGTTCGGTCAGCAGCTCGGGCCGAGTTAAAGCCTAGTTCGCCATTGAGGCATTTCCACATACACCTGGACTACACCTTCAAAATCCCTCTGTATGTGAAATAGAAGCAGTGCTTTTACAGGTATTTTATCAAACACCTTTTAAGCAACATAAAAAGTACAAAAAAAGCCAAGAAAAAAAAGGGTATTTGTTTCTTGTACATTCCTTCCTTGCCATCAGTCACACTTTCTTGAGTCATTTTATCAATCACTTGGTGAGCAACATCAATGGCAAAGTAACCAAGTCACTGAACTGGTTCGATCCGAGTTCGATTCAAGCTGGATTTGATGCGAGTCAAGTCGAGCTGGGGCCTACTCGAACTCGGCTCAAACTCATTTTCGAGCTTAAAAAATTAGCTCGACTCAACTCGAACTCAGCTTCGGACCGAGTCGAATTGAGCTTTTTCGAGTCGAGTCAAGCGAGCTAACCAAGCTAGCTCAGTTCGTGTACACCCCTAGTTGAGACACGTCTGTTTGTACGACCATATGTAGGGTGCAGCCATTTTGGGTGGGATTAGAAAACTTGGAAGGATGTCGAGCATATGTTTCCCGTAAGAATTACCTTTAGTAGCTGAATAAATGATCCCCACAAATGTAGCTACCAAACCCGCAACGGAGGATATGAATACAATGCTTCCCTGTCCTGATGCTTTTAACAAAGGGTGAGCAAGTTGGCTTAAATGGTATGCAGATTCGAAGTTTGTAGCCATTAGATTTGAATATTCTTCAGCAGAAACCTCTAATGTTCGTTCACCTGGGAGTATCCCAGCATTGCTTACCTATTGCAAGGAAACCATAACAAAACAATTGTTACTAAATCTCTAATAATCTAGACATTGCTTCCTTTTAGTTTAAATTTCCATGAAAGAATGACTGTATATGAAGATATCTAGTGAAAAAACAAAAACAGAAAGGTCATTCAATTACAAGGTGGACCACCCCATGTTGTACACCAATGGTCCATATTCAACAATAAGGGTAGCCCTTCTGATGAGTGGAATAGCCTAGATTTGATGTTATTTCAAATTGTAAAAGTCACCTGCTTGTTTGAGAGTAGAGATATCCCAAAAAATATTGAAAAAATTAAATGGAGAAAATCCATCAAACCATCTAATTGTTTGATGATAATATTGGTTGCTGCCAAAGGGAGAACAAGATGAGGTATAATCAAACCAATAAAACCACGACATAACCATTGTTCAATAACCCAAAAACTTGACTTGACGTGATGCCTCGCCAGGTCAGCTCCAAGACTAGAGAATTGATATTTAATAAATAATTTAGAAATGCTTATAGAAATTTATAATTCATGGGTTCCCTTAAATGTCAGGCTTATATATATGGTGCCAAAAATCATCTTGATTGGAAACTGAGGTGGGCCATCACTACCACAGGAAACAGTTGGGACGGAGACACCTACTTTTAAAATTTTCCAGAGTTTGTGGGGCTCCCCATTTTGTGTACACAACACCCAAAGGTGATCTGGTGCAGCCCACCAGAATGGAATGAAAAACTAGAAGTCAGGTCACCCCATGACTTACGTTGGGGTTAACACTCCCTAATTATTTAGCGCACACAGATATACACGCAGTTGTAACATGCCTCGGGCCTTTCAACAGGTAGCGCGCGGACACTGTAACATGCCGTAGGCAAAAAAACAATATTGGCCCACTGGTCTGTCAGATCACATTTGTATGGGAAAATGGGTGGCTAGTGAAGAAGTCAGTCGTCCAAAATTAATTAATGTACATGTACGGCTCATTTGATGAGATTATTAAAACCCGAGGTCAAGACATCTGCAATTATGGAATTTTCAATGTGTTGGTATCATCTACAACGATTTTTATTCAGCTGGTTAGAGGCCCTACATGTTTTATATATAAATCCACTATGATAATCTGGTGATAACCATTATTTAACCATACAAAAAAGGTCAGCTGAAAAAAGAAGAATAAAAATAACCATAGTGGCAGGCCACACCTATTGGAACAATGTAAAGATGCTCCTAAAACTTCTGAGTTCATGTGTTGCAGCCCGTCTGATATTTGAATTGAGCTCATTTTTGTATTTTCGCTTCATCCTGGTGAGTTACACTTGATTAATGGGTTCGATCAGAGATACACACTACAGTCATATGAATCACATGGTTGGCATCCCATCCCATTGTTCCCTGTGGTATGGCTGACCGGATTGGTTGATATTACTGAATTTTTGCTCTAGATCATATAATCTAGGATCTAACCTGATGGATAGAGTGGATTTTACAAATACATGCAACATGGTGGACCCCAAGCTTAAGTGTTTTGTAGAGGATACCGGTCCACTTTGAAGGACTCAGAACACGTAAATTTGATTACATCCCAATTATAACCATGTGTGCAAGGTAAACCATCTATTGTTGAGAAGTGGAGCCACATCTGGGGCCGCCCACTACCAATCGAAGTTTCGTGGATTTCGTGTCGCAAGTCCTTTCGCACCTGGGATGCGAAAGGGAAGTTGCCAAAAATATAAATGGGGGTCCCTAGGGCTATTCTAGGTTAAGGTGAATATTGGGGAGCTATTCTGAGGTGTGGGAAAAGCGTTTTCTCTATATCTCCAAGGGAGAGGTTAGTATATTGCCTTGTAATCTTCGTTCTTCAGAGTGGAAGTTTGCATCCGTCGTTTTTTACCCTAGTTTGGAGTTTTTCCACATATATCTTGTTTCGTGGTTTGTTTGGATTGCTTTGATCTATTTCTAGTTTATATTTCTTCTTGTTTATCGTTTGTGGGTGAGGCCTAAGATTGGATCTAGGCTCACTGCGTTGTTGGCGTGTTGCACAACAACTGGTATCAGAGCTATTAGTTTAGTTCTATTGGGAGCGATGGCGGAAGATGGAAAAACTAGAATTGAGAAGTTTGATGGTTCAAACTTTGCCTTCTAGAAGATGTAAATGGAGGATTATCTATATCAGAAGGACCTCTACATTTCTCTAGGAGGAAAAGAGAAGAAACCAGAAAAGATGACAGATGATGAATGATTTTTACTGGATAGGAAGGCTTTAGGAACGATCCGACTCTCTTTGTCTAAGAGTGTTGCCTTCAATATATCCAAGGTGAAAACTACGAAAGAATTAATGGAAGCCCTAGCCACCATGTATGAAAAGCCCTCAGCATCCAATAAGGTTCATCTTATGAAACAGCTATTCAACATGAAGATGTCAGATGGTGGGAGCATGGCTGAACATCTAAACGAGTTCAATATAGTCACGAGCCAGTTGGAATCCATTAACATTATTTTTTAGGATGAGGTCAGAGCGTTATTGATGTTATCCAGTTTACCAGACAGTTGGGATGGTTTGGTGATTGCTGTGAGCAATTCTTCAGGGTCAACAAAGCTGAAATTTGATGATGTGGCCGGTCTAATTATCAGCGAAGAATTTAGAAGGAAGGCATCAGGAGTTTCAGGGGATTCAGGGAATGCTCTAAACGTTGAAGGAAGAGGAAGATCGCTAGATAAAGGAGGCAATAAACACGGGCGTTCTAAGTCGAGGAAGAAGTCCAAGGGACCAAAAGACAAAGACGGGTGTTGGCATTGTGGCAAGAAGGGGCACATGAAACGTGATTGCAGAGCGCTTAAGAAACAAGAAGGAAACTCTCAAGGTGGTGTTGAGGGTCGAATATTGCATATTAGACCCCGATTAGTACCAGATTTTATGTACATGATAGTGCTTAAATGTCATATGTTAATAGTGTTTTGTTGCAGGATGCAATTACGAGCATGGATTGAAAAGGGTGATAAAAGCATGGAATTAACGCTCTGATGACACCAAAGGCAAGGGACGGACTCCAGGGGACCAAGATTGACAGATTTACATGCCAGAGATCCGAGGAAATCAAGCCGTTCACATTAAAGAGGCCTAAAAGCCTTCCAGAATACAAGATTACAGAGTTCCCACCCTCTGATCGGCTCCAAACTTCATACATGGCCTGAGGACCACGAATTAACCGTACACGTCGAATTTCATCCGTTCGATCCCTGTAAAAGTGGCTCAACCGACAGATTAGCCCATAAACGGTCAATTTTGGGCCCACCTGGTATCTAGATATGCTCCATCTTGGGTCCCAACCATTTAAATATTGTGAGAAAAGAGATGGATGGAATGGATTCCTCATATACACTGCAGTGGACCCCACCTGTGCGGCTGTGAGTGCACAGTGCGGTGCACTCCCGCATCTCACCGGTGCAGCAGAGGTCGGTCAGCGCCCGCTGACCGACACTCTTTCAAGAAATTGTAAAGACGCACAGCGTCTTGCGAACCGTCGCCAGTTCTACGTAGTGGGGCCCACTCGTCGACTGAACCAACAATCGGAACCGTCTGTTGTGTCCAGAGTGTAGGCGTGACCATCGCCTAGGTGGCAGAATCCTGGAAGACAACGAAGATTTCATCCTCAACTGTCCAACGCAGGATGGACGGTGTAATGCAAAGTTCTGAGGGCCACACAGAAATCAGGTCGGTCTCGGCCTTCCTGAAGGGTTTTTCGTTCTAAAGACAGTGGATGGCATGAATTTTTCATGAAACATCGTCCTGGGGCCCACCGATCATCACAGCAGCAACCGAAAGCTCTGTTACGCAATAGAGCTTGCGGAGGAAGGTTGTGGGCCACCATCATGTATCTTCAGCTTGATCTGGACCGTCCATCAGACGCCTACGCCTACTATCATCCAAGCCTAGATGACTGAGTTGCAGGAAGCACTGAAGATTGGTTTTCAACCGTCTAAAAGGAAGATGAACGGTGTAAGAAGAAATCGGTGGATCACACTGAAATCAGTCAAGAATCGTCACTTCCCGACCAGTTTTTCGACACATTTCCAATGAACGGAGTGGATTTCTCCGTTGGCTTCAATAATAGGCCTCACCAATCAATGAGCGCGAACAGATGTTAAGCAATCTCTGTTTTGTGTACGTAAACCTGTTGCGTAGCTTTGAAGCACTGCCCATCCTTACGCACACCGACCTTGCTGGCGCTTATAAAAGAAAGAAGTAAGAGAGAGGGAGGGGATCCAGATCTGACGTGAGGAGAGCTTGGAGTCAGAGACAGAGGGAGTGGTTCTTCTAGAGTTTTTATTTTGTTTTATTTTGTTTTATTTTGTCTTATTTTATTCTTATGTGTTCTAGCCTCATCATGTCAGGCTAAAACTCTTTAGCTAGGGCTAAGGGGTAAAGCTTGTAGTGAGATGGGATTTTACTTTATGCCTTTAATTTACTTCCAATTTGTGAACTGAATTGATATTAGTTTGATTATTTAAGGGAATACTTTTAGTTTTTAATGGTCTGTTGTGACTAAAATTACAATGGGTATACGATAGCTTTGAGTATGTTCCTTTCCTTTTGATGTTTATGACGTCAGGAAGCCCTGTTGTTCACCATCGTCTCCTGGGCATGGTTGGATGTCGGTACCCTTCCTAACCTTCATAAGCATCTGATTGGTTATCAATTAGTTTAATTCTGTTGTTTACCTTGTCTCCTGGGCATGGTTTGGTGATAGAATCCATTCTAATTCATATACTTTTCATACCTTGAAAACTATATCAAAGGACGTTCGGTTTGATTTTCATGGTTTCACCCTTCAACTGGATGAAGATAGAACTCTAAGTCCAGTTGAATTCTTAGGACAGGCATAAGATCTCCCTGATCTCTGCAAGTGGATCCTCGGTCTTACCGAGATTATTACTACATCACAACCCTATACTTGGGGAGTGAACAAGTTTTTAGCGCCGTTGCCGGGGACTGACGGCTACGTAATTTGAAATTAATTAGTCTTGGAATTAAGGATAAGATTAGGATTTTACTAACTTTCTATTTTCTTAGGTTTTGTTCTCTTTTTAGAAACTAACCTAATTGTCTTGTTTTGTTTTGTAGACTCTTTGATAGACTTCTAAATTGGTAACGTTCTTCCTAATTTTTTTTTCCTTTCTATTTATAGAGTAGGATTTGTCTTCCTTTTTAGGTAGTTTTCTAATTCTAAGTATTCTAGAATCTAACCTTATTTCCTATATTATTTCTAGAAAATTCTCTATTTTTAGATTTTTCTATTTAGAAACTAACCCTCTTATTTTATAGGTCTTCTAACTCAGTAAGCTCTTTCTGACTTATACTTTCTATCTCTTTCATTACTCACTTTCTAGTTTAGAATTTTCCTAATTTGTTTAGAGATTCCTACTTTCCTTTTTAGGATTTCTCTTTTCTAAATTTAGAACTTAGTTGATTGCTATTCTTCTTCTTAGGAATTTTCTACTCTTAGGCCTATTGTCTTTAGAAACTAACTTGTTTTGTTTTATTTTACAGGTTAATTTTAACTTAGGGACTTCAATTTGGTAACTTCCTTCCAACCCTCTCTTTTTTCTAGTATTTTTTCTTTCTTAGGATTAGGTTTAGAAATCAATTGAGGGCTGTGAGTGTTTCATGCCCAAGTGGGCTCGTGACAACACTCAACGTCTCTTGACTGAAGGAGGATTAGTCGAGGGGTTAACTGTCCATCGCAGGATTAGACATCGCTCGAATTCCCCTGAGTTAATTGAGGTTATGGCTGCAAATCAACCTCAAGCACTACCTCACCATAGGGATGAGAAAGTACATGATGAGAATGAGGTGCATCAAGCACCCCCGCCTCGTACTTTATGAGATTATTTACAACCGGCGGGGGTGAGTACGCCCTCATGTATGATTTTTCCTGAAAACACAGGACAGATGGACATCAAGCCAGGAGTTATCCAACTCCTTCCTAAATTCCATGGGCTTGAATCAGAAAGTTCATACTTACATTTGAAAGAGTTCGATGAGATTATAGCCACCTTATAATTTCCCAATGTATCCGAGGATACAATCAGGCTGAAACTCTTTCCTTTTTCCTTGAAAGAGAAGGCTAAGACGTGGTTACATTCACTGCGTCCTAGATCCATTGGCACATGGAATGATTTGCAGAGGGAATTCATAAAGAAAATTTTCCCACACCATAAAACGATTACCCTCAGAAAAGCAATCATAAACTTCGCCCAAAAGGAAGATGAAACATTTTACCAATGTTGGGAAAGGTTCAAGGATCTTGTCAGTTCATGCCCACAACACGGTTTTAAAATGTGGCGCATTACAAATTTTTTCTATGATGGACTGACATCTTCCATTCGCCAACTGGTAGAGACAATGTGTAATGGAGAATTCATGAATAAAGAGGTCGATGAGGTATGGGATTATCTCGATAGACTTGCCGAAAATGCACAATCTTGGGACCATTACCCAAAATCAAACACCACGTCTAGGCCAACTCAATCTAAGGAGAAAGGTGGAGTATATCTCCTGAAAGAAGAGGATGATGTAAATTTTAAAGTGACTAATCTCATACGAAGAGTCAAGGCCATGGAAGGAAAGAAGGATAAGGTCAATGAAATTGTTTGCGGCATCTGTGATTGCAACATTCACACAACTGAAAACTGTCCTACAATACCTGCATTTCGAGGAGTGTTGAATGAACAAGCCAATGCCGTAAACAACTATCAAAGACTTTTACTGGACCTAACTCCAATACGTACAATCTTGGTTGGAAAAATCATCCAAACTTTAGTTGGAGAAATGGGCAAACGGTTACCCCCCAAGGTTTTCTCAATCAAAATCCAAATCAGGGGAAACCTCAAGAAGAACCGGTTCAAAATCCCATACAAGAGCTGACTCAGGCGATGCGAGAACTTACAGAGTTTATACAAAAGATAGATTCTCGTATGACGGTTATATAAAAGGGGATGCTTCCTGCACAACCGCTCCCCAATCCTAAACCGCAGTACGAGATAAGTGATCCCAGCTCTTCAAATCAAATGGGACACGCTAAATCCATCACCACTCTTAGGAGTGGGAAGATCATTGATAAAACTCTTCCGGTTAGGCCTTAAAAGCCTCAAGAACCAGAAGAGGACAATAATGATGGATCTAGTGATACCCCACAAAAATTAGAACCGGAACTACTAGAGAAGCCAGTTGCCCCATTCCCCCAAAAGTTGGTTGCACCAAAACGTCTTTCTAACTCTCAGGATATTCTAGAGGTGTTGAAACAAGTGAAAGTCAACATTCCTCTACTTGATGTCGTAAAACAGATTCCTTCATATGCAAAATTTCTGAAAGACCTATGTACGACCAAAAGACGGCAGTGTATTCGAAAGAAGATTTTCTTAACTGAGAAAGTGAGTGCCATCTTGAAGCAAGACGTGCCACAGAAATTCAAGGATCCCGGTAGCCCAACCATATCATGTGTAATCGAGAACCATCGAATTGATCACGCACTTCTTGACTTAGGAGCGAGCGTCAATCTGATTCCCTACTCGGTATACAAACAGTTAGGTTTGGGTGAGTTAAAACCCACCCTAACCACACTACAACTTGCCGATCGCTCTGTTCGTGTACCAAGAGGGATTATTGAGGATGTGTTGGTCCAAGTCGATAGATTTTACTACCCTGTAGATTTTATCATCCTGGACACCGAACCCATCAATAACATAAGTACTCAGATTTCCGTCATTCTGGGTCGCCCATTCCTTGCCACGTCAAATGCAATTATCAATTGCAGGAATGGTGTCATGACTATGTCTTTCGAAAATTTGACATTGGAGTCAAACATCTTTTTCAATCACGGCAACAACTCAGAGGATGATGACGATATCCACGACATCAACATGATTGACTCTTTAGTGGAAGATACGACACCTCTGACCTTATCCTCCGACCTTCTAGAGACGTGCCTGGCCCACTCCCATGAGTTTGATGATGATATGATTAGAGAGACGTGTGCCTTACTGGATACTGCACCGGTACTTGAAGTTAACCGGTGGAGGCCACAATTTGAAGAATTACCACAAACTGATGTAGTGCCTCTACCGTCTAACCTCAAGGCACCGAAGCTTGACCTAAAACCTTTGTCCTCTGATTTGAAATATGCCTATTTAGGTCAAGATGAGACATACCCGGTGGTGATATCTGCCCACCTGGAGAAAGAACAGGAGAGTATGCTCATAGCTACTCTCATTCAGCATAAGGGAGCCCTTGGATGGACGATCGCGGACCTCAAGGGAATCGACCCCTCGATTTGTACTCACCGCATATATCTTGAGGATAATGCGAAGACCGCTCGGCAACCACAACGTAGACTAAATCCAAACATGAAGGAAGTGGTTAAGGCCGAGGTTCTCAAACTATTGGATGTGGGTATCATATACCCTATATCTGATAGTCAGTGGGTGAGTCCAACTCAGGTGGTTCCTAAGAAGTCCGGAATCACCATCGTAGCCAATGCTAATAATGAACTTGTGCCGACTAGAGTCACTACTGGTTGGAGAATGTGCATTGACTACAGGAAATTAAATACCGTCACGAGGAAAGACCACTTTCCTTTACCATTCATTAATCAGATCCTGGAAAGGTTGGCCGGTCATTCCTATTACAGTTTCCTTGACGGGTATTCGGGCTATAACCAAATTGAAATCGCCCCTGAGGACCAGGAAAAAACCACATTTACTTGCCCCTATGACACCTTTGCTTACAGAAGGATGCCATTCGGGTTATGTAATGCCCCTGCCACCTTTCAGCGATGTATGCTGAGTATCTTTTCGGACATGGTGGGGAAATATCTAGAGGTTTTTATGGATGATTTCTCTGTTTTCAGTTCATCTTTCAACAAGTGCTTAGAGAATCTTAAATGTGTGCTGAAAAGATGTGAAGAAAAGAATCTGGTACTTAATTGGGAGAAGTGTTATTTCATGGTTCATAAGGGGATTGTCCTTGGATATATCATCTCATCTAAGGGAATTGAGGTAGATAAGGCAAAAATCGATCTTATCTCTAACCTACCTCCACCCAAGAACATCAGGGATGTGCGATCCTTCTTAGGACACGCAGGATTTTATCGGCGATTCATAAAGGACTTTAGTCTCCTCTCTCGTCCTTTATGTAATCTTCTTCAAAAGGATACTCCATACGAGGACTGAGCAATGACAGGAAGCTTTCACCAAGCTTAAAGGCACGTTAACCACTGCACCCATCATGCAGCCACCCGAATGGAGCCTTCCTTTTGAACTTATGTGTGACGCTTCTGATTATGCTCTTGGAGCGGTTCTAGGCCAGAGAAAAGATAAGAGGCCCTACGTCATCCATTACGCGAGTAGGACTTTAAATCCTGCCCAAGTGAACTACTCGACTACGGAAAAAGAACTTTTAGCCGTAGTGTTCGCCTTGGACAAATTTAGGTCCTACCTGATCGGATCCAAGATCATTATCTATACAGATCATGCAGCACCGAAGTATCTTCTTTCTAAGAATGATTCTAAGCCCCGCCTGATACGATGGATCCTTGTACTCCAAGAATTTGATTTGGAAATTAAAGATAAAAAAGGAGTAGAGAACGTAGTGGCCGATGACCTTTCTCGCCTTAATACCTCTGATTCCCTTGAGGCGACCCATATCAACGACATGTTCCCTGATGAACAACTGTTCAGAGTCTCCCACTCACCTTGGTTCGCTGATATTGCTAATTATCTTACTACAGGTTCCATACCGACACAGTGGACTGCGCAAGATAAGAAGAAATTCTTCACCGAGGTGAGCAACTTTTTCTGGGATGATCCTTATTTGTTTAAATATTGTCCAGACCAAATCTTAAGGAGATGTGTGCCAGATGATGAGCATCGGAGTGTCATCTCCTTTTGTCACTCACAGGCCTGTGGTGGTCACTTTTCTGCTAAAAAGACCACGGCCAAAATTCTGCAGTGTGGCTTCTATTGGCCCACTATGTTTAGGGACACTCATGAGTTTTGCAAAGCTTGTGAGCGTTGTCAGGAATTGGGAGCATTGTCCCGTCGAAATATGATGCCCTTGAATCCCATTTTTATCATAGAGGCATTTGATTGTTGGGGCATCGATTTCATGGGACCATTCCCCCAATCTTTTGGAAATTTATATATCTTGCTTGCCGTAGACTATGTCACTAAGTGGGTCGAAGCGATTCCGTGTCGAACTAATGACCATCGCACGGTCATTAAATTCTTAAAAGAAAACATCCTGTCGCGGTTCGGAACGCCTCGAGCCATCATTAGTGATGGGGGCTCACACTTTTGTAATAGGCCATTCGAGAGTTTAATGAAAAAATACGGTATCTCTCAAAAAGTGAGCACCCCATACCACCCACAGACAAGTGGGCAAGCTGAGATTTCCAATAGGGAGATCAAACACATTTTGGAGAAAATGGTTAACCCTGACCGTAAGGACTAGTCAATCCGATTGACCGATGTCTTGTGGGCTTACCGTACTGTTTTTAAAACCCCTATTGGAATGTCTCCTTTTAGACTCGTCTATGGGAAGGCTTGCCACTTGCCTGTGGAGTTGGAACATAGAGCTTAATGGGCAATCAAAAATCTAAATTTCAAACTGAACAACGCTGGCTCGCTACGCAAACTTCAATAAATGAACTTGAAGAAATCCGGAACGACGCGTACGAGAACTCGAGAATTTACAAGGACAGGATGAAGGCGTTTCATGACTAACATATTCTACGAAAATCATTCACGCCAGGTCAGAAAGTCCTTTTGTATAATTCTCGATTACATCTCTTTCCGGGTAAGCTTCGATCTCGTTGGACTGGCCCTTGCATTGTTGTTACTGCATATCCTCATGGGGCCGTCGAGATAAGAGATCCCGACAATGGCAAGGAATTTAAAGTAAATGGACATCGCTTAAAGCCATTTGTCGAGAAATTTGATCCAGAGGACATGTCCATGCCTCTGACTGATCCTGTTTACCAGGAATGATCTCCTAGTCTAATGGAGGTATAGGTAAGTTTATCGCTTTCATAGGACTAGGGTAGTTACTTTATTTGTCTGGCTGAAGACGGTAAACTTAGCACTCCTGGGAGGCAACCCAGCTTTTCAATTCATTTCATTTTCCTATTTAGTTAGTCCAATGTTTGTGGGTAACATTACTGCAAACCCTCACGAGACTACAACTCGTCCACTAGGGGCAACCTAGTGGTTTAAAGGCTTGTTGCATATGCTAAATGCAATTGAGAGCACTTGCGAAACTGGTATAGGTAGGATTTTATTTTTGTTATTTCTGTTTTACTTTCTCTCTTGTGATGATCCGTTTTTATGTTACTATCCTTGGAAAGTCTTTCTCGATGCGTCATCCAGGTACTATCTGCCCATCACTTCTCATTTCCTGTCGTTGTCCCATGTACATAGCATGCTCATACCTTTTACATTGAGGACAATGTAGATTTTAGGTTGGGGGTGGGAGATTAGGTTACCTAATCAGTGTTTTCTTGGTCTTGAGCAAAAATTGTGGAAATTTTTTTTGGAATTTCTTATGAATTCGGAGTGATTTTAACGGTCATCTTGGATTTAGAATTACAAGATAAATGATGTCGGTAATTTATGACTCTTAGATTCAGTATCTGCTAGATTTCACAGTTAAGTTTGAATTGGTAATCCATTATTAGAAGTTTTAAACATTGATGGAGTCATGATTTCACAGGACACATCTTGCTTGCACATTAAGGTTCAGTTCGATATTAAAGGATTAACTTGGTGACCACTAAGATTGAAAAGGTTGGGCGAATAATCTTCACCATAGGTTTGCTCCCTATAGGTGTGGATTTAATTCCCCATAGATGATATATATGTGAAAAGGATTAAGTGTACGATCTTCACCATGGGTTTGCTCCCTATAGGTAAGGATTCAATTACCCTGCTCATCGGAAATTAAAATAAAAAAAAATCAAATTAAAAAAAAAAATCATCAAAAGCTGGAAAAATGAAAAGGAGAACTGTAAGGCAAGTTCTGATTTTGGTTGTCCTGAATGCTCTTACGATTACCAACGTTATCATGAAAAACATTGAATTGAATCTTAATGATGATAAGTTAAGATTACACTATACACCCATGGAACTCAATGTTTAAAAATTAGCCTAATTGATGGATTAAGAATTTGAGCTTAACTATGAAGTTTACTGTATACTTGAGCTCAGGAGAAATTAATTAATACCCAATATTCATCTTAGAATTCTATAATCTGAGTTGGTTTTTTTTTCAAAATCACTTGAGTTCATAAAAATTGTCCTGTAATTCTCAACTTATTTTTCGCATACTTTGCTCAGGACTAGCAAAATGTTGGTTGGGGGTTGTGTTGAGGGTCGAATATTGCATATTAGACCCCGATTAGTACCGGATTTTATGTACATGATAGTGCTTAAATGTCATATGTTAATGGTGTTTTGTTGCAGGATGCAATTACGAGCATGGATTGAAAAGGGTAATAAAAGCATGGAATTAACGCTCTGATGACACCAAAGGCAAGGGACGGACTCCAGGGGACCAAGATCGACAGATTTACATGCCAGAGATCTGAGAAAATTAAGCCGTTCACGTTAAAGAGGCCTGAAAGCCTTCCAGAATACAAGATTACAGAGTTCCCACCCTCTGATCGGCTTCAAACTTCATACATGGCCTGAGGACCACGAATTAACCGTACACGTCAAATTTCATCCGTTCGATCCCTGTAGAAGTGGCTCAACCGATAGATCAGCCCATAAACGGTCAATTTTGGGCCCACCTGGTATCTGGATATGCTCCATCTTGGGTCCCAACCGTTTAAATATTGTGAGAAAAGAGATGGACGGAGTGGATTCCTCATATACACTGCAGTGGACCCCACCTATGCGGCTGTGAGTGCACAGTGCGGTGCACTCCCGCATCTCACCGGTGCAGCAGAGGTCGGTCAGCGCCCGCTGACCGACACTCTTTCAAGAAATTGTAAAGACGCACAGCGTCTTGCGAACCGACGCCAGTTCTACGTAGTGGGGCCCACTCGTCGACTGAACCAACAATCGGAACCGTCTGTTGTGTCTAGAGTGTAGGCGTGACCATCGCCTAGGTGGCAGAATCCTGGAAGACAACGAAGATTTCATCCTCAACCGTCCAACGCAGGATGGACGGTGTAATGCAAAGTTCTGAGGGCCACACAGAAATCAGGTCGGTCTCGGCCTTCCTGAAGGGTTTTTCGTTCTAAAGACAGTGGATGGCATGGATTTTCCATGAAACATCGTCCTGGGGCCCACCGATCATCACAGTAGCAACCGAAAGCTCTGTTACGCAATAGAGCTTGCGGAGGAAGGTTGTGGGCCACCATCATGCATCTTCAGCTTGATTTGGACCGTCCATCAGAAGCCTACGCCTACTATCATCCAAGCCTAGATGACTGAATTGCAGGAAGCATTGAAGATTGGTTTTCAACCGTCTAAAAGGAAGATGAACGGTGTAAGAAGAAATAGGTGGATCACACTGAAATCAGTCAAGAATCGTCACTTCCCGACCAGTTTTTCGACACATTTACAATGAACGGAGTGGATTTCTCTGTTGGCTTCAATAATAGGCCTCACCAATCAATGAGCGCGAACAGATGTTAAGCAATCTCTGTTTTGCGTACGTAAACCTGTTGCGTAGCTTTGAAGCACTGCCCATCCTTATGCACACCGACCTTACTGGCGCTTATAAAAGAAAGAAGTAAGCGAGAGGGAGGGAATCCAGATCTGACGTGAGGAGAGCTTGGAGTCAGAGACAGAGGGAGTGGTTCTTCTAGAGTTTTTATTTTGTTTTATTTTGTCTTATTTTATTCTATGTGTTCTAGCCTCATCATGTCAGGCTAAAACTCCTTAGCTAGGGCTAAGGGGTAAAGCTTGTAGTGAGATGGGATTTCACTTTATGCCTTTAATTTACTTCCAATTTGTGAACTAAATTGATATTAGTTTGATTATTTAAGGGAATACTTTTAGTTTTTAATGGTCTGTTGTGACTAAAATTACAATGGGTCTGCGATAGCTTTAAGTATGTTCCTTTCCTTTTGATGTTTATGACGTCAGGAAGCCCTGTTGTTCACCATCGTCTCTTGGGCATGGTTGGATGTCGGTACCCTTCCTAACCTTCATAAGCATCTGATTGGTTATCAATTAGTTTAATTCTGTTGTTTACCTTGTCTCCTGGGCATGGTTTGGTGATAGAATCCATTCTAATTCATATACTTTTCATACCTTGAAAACTATATCAAAGGACGTTCGGTTTGATTTTCATGGTTTCACCCTTCAACTGGATGAAGATAGAACTCTAAGTCCAGTTAAATTCTTGGGACAGGCATAAGATCTCCCTGATCTCTACAAGTGGATCCTCTGAATCCCTAGTGTTTTTCCCTGAATTCTTTAGATTTTAGTTAATTATTCACCATTATTCTCTTGATCACACTTGATTTAGATTTCATCTTATTCTAGTTCTGATTCTAGTTAGTTTCAGATAACGTACAAGTCTCAGTCCCTATGGATTCGACCTCAGTCTTACCAAGATTATTACTACATCACAACCCTATACTTGGGAAGTGAACAGGTGGGAAGGATTCAGTGAATCTATCTGAGGAGAGTGACACAGAGGCGTTGATCTTGTCTCTTGATACGAGGAATGAGTCTTGGGTTATAGACTCAGGTGCTTCGTTTCATGCCACTTCATGCAAGGGAGTTCTGCGTAATTATGTGTCAGGTGACTTTGCGAGAGTATACCTGGGTGATGATGAGTCGTGCAGTATTGTTCGAAAGGGAGATGTTCGGATAAGTCAAAAAGACGAAACAACTTTGAAATTGAAGAATGTCAGACATGTACCGAGTTTGAAATTTAACTTGATTTCAGTGGGGCAGTTGGCCAATACCGGTTATGTGACGACATTCACCAGTGATTCCTGGAAGATCACAAATGGTGCCTTGGTGATATCCCGAGGCAAGAAGGAAGGTACTTTGTACGTGACTTCAAGATCAAATTATTCACTCGCAATCGCATCAACTGGAGTGAATGGGCAGTTATGGCATTAGAGGTTGGGACATATGAGTGAAAAGGGAATGAAATTGCTATTTTCAAAAGGGAAGCTATCAGGGCTGAAGTCTATTGACTTGAAATTCTGCGATGACTGCGTGTATGGTAAGTAGAAGAGGGTAAGTTTCAAGAAGACAAGACGTGCTCTAAAGATGCATCTGTTGGAGCTTGTACACACTAATGTGTGGGGACCGGCACAGGTATCATCTCTCGGTGGCTCACGTTATTTTATTTCCTTTATTGATGATGCTAGTAGAAAACTGTGGGTCTATTTCTTAAAGCATAAATCTGATGTATCTGATGTATTTAAGAAGTGAAAAGTCATGGTAGAAAATGAGACAGGTAAAACAGTAAAGTGTTTCAGATCTGATAATGGGGGAGAGTATTGTGATAAGAGGTTTGAGGAGTATTGTGCAGCAAATGGAATTAAACATCAGAAAATGATTCCATGGACACCACAGCAGAATGGTGTGGCTGAGCACATTAACACGACCATCCTTGAGTGCGTCAGGAGCATGAGGTTACATGCAGGGTTGCCCAAGACTTTTTGGGCAGATGCTGTAGATACTGTCGCATATCTCATCAATAGAAGTCCCTCAGCACCATTGGATGATGGGTTACCCGAAGAAACGTGGACTGGGAAAGAAGTGAACCTAGCACATCTCAGAGTGTTCAGTTGCACTTCATACGTTCACATTGATGCAGAGCACAGAAACAAGCTGGATGCGAAGTCCAGGAGGTGCACGTTTATAGGCTACGGGCAGCATGATTTTGGCTACAGGTTTTGGGATGCAGAAAACAGGAAAATCATCAGAAGCAAGGACATAATCTTCAATGAAAAAGTGATGCATAAGGATAGTGTGCATGAAAATAAGACTGAGGAGAAAGAATTTGTAGAGTTAAAAGAGTTACCGGACACGGGTGTTACAGCGCCACAGGATGATCATGCACAGGAGCATCATGAGGCAGGGCTACAGACACCAGTATTGAGGAGGTCTACTCGAAAGATGAGACCCACGATCCGATACTCACCCTCCTTATATTATCTACTACTGATAGATAATGGTGAACCAGAGTATTTTGAAGAGGCATTACAGTAAGATACACAGGTTAAGTGGGAGCAGGCCATAGATGAGGAGATGAACTCTCTTAAGTCTAATCGTACATGGGAGCTAGTCACTCTACCGAAGGGTAAGAAAGCTCTTCATAACAAGTGGGTTTACAGACTGAAGGAGGAACACGATGGTTTGAAACGGTATAAGGCCAGATTGGTTGTGAAAGGGTTTCAACAAAAGGCAGGTATCGATTTCACTGAAATATTTTTACCAGTAGTGAAAATGTCTACGATTCGTATGGTCTTAAGTATAGTGGCTATAGAGGACTTACATCTAGAGCAGTTAGATGTTAAGACAGCCTTTCTTCATGGGGACCTTGAAGAAGAGATATATATGCATCAGCCGATAGGATACGTGGCACCAGGAAAGGAGAACAAGGTGTGCAGACTGAAGAAGAGTTTATATGGCCTGAAGTAAGCCCCGAGGCAGTAGTACAAGAAGTTCGACAGTTTTATGTTGGAAAACGGTTTTAGGAGATGTCATGCAGACCACTGTTGTTATTTGAAGAAGTTTGATACGTCGTACATCATCCTTCTTCTGTACGTTGATAATATGCTTGTGGCCGGTTCAAGCATGAAGGACATCTCAGATCTCAAAAGACAACTGTCTAGAGAATTTGCCATGAAGGATTTAAGAGCTACAAAACAAATCCTAGGCATGAGGATAAAGCGTGACAAGAAAAATAAAAAACTGGTGTTGTCACAGGTAGAGTACATAGCCAAGGTACTTGATCGATTCAATATGGGAGGTGTTAAGCTGGTTAGCACTCTATTAGCCAACCACTTCAAGCTATCTAAGGAGCAAGGGGCAAAGACGCAGGAGGAACGGGATTACATGGCTAAAGTCTCATACGCGTCAGCTATAGGGAGTCTCATGTATGCTATGGTGAGCACGAGGCCAGACATTGCTCAAGCAGTGGGAGTTGTTAGCAGGTTCATGAACAATCCCGGGAAGGAAATTGGGAAGCTGTGAAGTGAATTCTTAGATACCTGGTAGGTACTAAGGATGTAGGGTTATGTTATGGTGGATCGGAAATCAAGCTACAAGGCTACGTGGATTCAGATTTGGTAGGAAATATCGACAGCAGAAGAAGCACTACAGGTTATGTCTTTACTCTGAGAAGTGCTGTAGTCAGTTGGGTCTCTCAGTTACAGAAGATAGTATCTATTAGTACGACAGAAGCAGAATATGTTGCGGCTACAGAAGCATGCAAGGAGATGGTGTGAATGCAAGGTTTTGTGGAAGAGTTGGGTAAGAAGCAAGAAGATTGCAAGCTGTACAGTGACAGTCAGAGTGCAATACACTTGGCTAAGAATTCAGCCTTTCATTCAAGGACCAAGCATATTACCATCAGATATCACTTCATACGTTCGTTACTGGAAGATGGATCGATTGCTCTGGAGAAGATTCATACAAGTGAGAATTCTGTGGATATGCTGACCAAGGCAGTCACAAGGGAGAAGCTGAAGCTCTATTCAACTTTGATTAGTCTTCAGGCTTGAAGATAGGGAGGTAGTGCACTCTGGATGAAGAAGACAAATGTTTATGGCGATGTGTCTCTATGTGGGAGATTGTTGAGAAGTGGAGCCACATCTTGGGCCGCCCACTAACAGTCGAGGTTGCGCGGATTTCGTGTCGCAAGTCCTTTCGCAACTGGGATACAGAAAGGAGTTTAGTGGATTTCCTGTCACAAGTCCTTTCGCAACTGGGATGTAGAAAGGAGTTTCACAGATTTTGTGTCGCAAGTCCTTTTGCAACTGGGATGCGAAAGGGAAGTTGCCAAAACTAAAAATTGGGGTCCCTGAGGCTATTCTAGGGTTAAGGTGAATATTAGGGAACTATTTTAAGGTGTGGAAAAAGGGTTTTCTTTATATCTCCAAGGGAGAGGTTAGTATATTGCCTTGTAATCTTCGTTCTTCAGAGTGGAAGTTTGCATCCGTGGTTTTTTACCCTAGTTTGGAGTTTTTCCACATATATATTGTCTCGTGGTTTGTTTGGATTGCTTTGATCTATTTCTAGTTTATATTTCTTCTTGTTTATCGTTTGTGGGTGAGGCCTGAGATTGGATCTAGGCTCACTGCGTTGTTGGCGTTCTACGCAACATCTATCTAGTGGCCACATATGCCAACATGGACAACAGTTCCAGCATCCAAGCGGTCCATCAGGTGGGTCTGAACATGTAAATGTTCTGCACCAAAAAGTCCACTCACTATGCAGGAAACTATATTAGAAGCAGATGGATGGGTTAGAAATTTTGGCCAAGTTCTCCGACCCACCTTATTAGTAGACGAACCTGTTTCTTGGGCCACGAAATAAACCCGGTGAAACCCTTGTGTGATGGAGGGATTGAATTGCAAATCCATGTTCCCTGCTGCCACGTGTGGTGGCGTTTACACTCATATGGCTTACCAAAGCTGGATTTTGTAAATCAAAGCCATAAGTTCCTGGATTGACATTTGCGCAGCAGTACTGAAGTTGAATGCCCTTGGCTTTGGAATGTCACATTGGTCTCTGTGAAACTGGCGAATTGACTAGTGATAGCCCAGTTCAATTCAATGTAAGTATCTGGACCGCAGATGAGTCGACCAACCTGACTTTTGTGGCCCACAAAGACAATCTTGCCAAATAACTTGGTTCAACTAATGCATACTGATGTGGCTGCAGAAAGAAGAAACAAAAACATGCAAAAGGGAACTTACAAAGATGTTGAGCTTCCCTTGGAAGAGCGAGGAGACTTCCTCCATAAGTTTCTCACGTGCCACACGTACGGAAACATCACAAACTGAACCTGTCACGTTGAAACCTGATTCTTTCCATTCATGCAAGCACTGATCAAGCCTAGTTTTGTCACGACCACAGGTATGTACGGACGCTCCAAATTGAGCCAGTTCCTCTACTATAGCATGGCTGGAGGACATTAAGTGTAGGTTAGTGACAGTTTTAGCTGAATAAATGGTCTACTTGAAATAAATTCTAGCTATCATGTTTTGGAAAAGAATAGTGTTTAATCAATATTAGACCCGGCTGACTGGTTTAAAATCCAGGGCTCCCCCATCCATTGCCTTGCCTTCTCAATTCTGGAAAGCAAGCAATTAGTTTCATGTGAACAAGAAAAATGAGCTCTCTAAGGTCTATACCATGAAGTCTATGTGACATCCACTCTGTCCATCAGTTGTGCCAGCTCAATTTAAGACATAAGTCCCAAAAATAAGGCATAATTAATACTCAAGTTGGTCACACCATACAAAATAGTGAGATGGGAATCGCACCATTAGAACCTTTTTTTGGCCCTACTGAATTTTGGATCAAGATGATATATGTTCCCTTCATCCTGGTGAGATTCACCGGGAGACTCCGTCCCAAATGTTTCCTTACTAGATATGTTTAATTTATAGGTTCAATTCTAACATGCATGATTTGGTGACCTAAAGATCGCTTAATTGATGTCAAATAATAGGGAGGTGGCCAAAGAACATTTTTGTTGCATGGCTCCGTAAAACACCATGCATCTATTTTTTCAAGTAAGAATATTATCCACTCAAATACTTATAAACCATGACTTTTCTTTCACTCCTTTTGATGTAAGACTAAAGAAAACACAAACCTTTTTTTCTTGAAAATTTTAAAATTATTTTGGAGGAAAATGAAATTTTCAAATATTTGATTTACTTTTAAATCAAAATTTTCAACAAAACTTTGCATCTGAGTCACGCCTGCATGTTTTAAGATGAATGAACCCATCCTCAAGGAAATTCGCCGAAATCATTCTAACATTCCTCAATAAGATGTCTAATATTTATCAATATCCATTGTACATTTCATGGGATGATCTTCAAAGTCAATCCGATCATGGATCCAAATCCTACTACCACTTCATACAATGCTTCTCGAGATTAGCTTTGACTTGATAAATTCCGACCGATGTTGAACAAATTGATAGTCAAGATCACCAATAAAGAGTCTGATCATGGATGGATGAAATAAAAAATGGCTAATGCTTCTAATTCAGCAAGTGTCCATGAATCAACAGTTAGATTTGTTTCCCCAATATGATTTTTGGGTTACTAGGTATATATGTACATTGGATCCTGCAATTGGACGGTGAAGTTTGAATTATCGTGCTCCAGGTATGCAAGAAAGTGTTAATCCAACATGAGCCTATGAAAATAATAATAATAATAATAATAATAATAATAATAATAATTATTATTATTATTATTATTAGTATTAGTAGTAGTAGTAGTATTATTATTATAAATGGTGCATGCACCTGCTCTCGTTGGTTCACGTCAACAGACCAATTCATCCATGTTGGAAGCGGATTGGCTGGTGTAGCACACACTAGTAACCTGATAAGTGTGAGTACGTGTCGTGCCAAGACAGGTGACGAGGCTCCTCTTTTTTTCTTTTTCTTTTATTTTTTTTATTATTATTATAACACACGCACACACACCACCACACACTCACGCCGTAGCGGGTTTTCACCACCTATGGGTGCTCGAACCCTTGACCTGATGTTGAAACTCCTAAGGGGTCTGTTTGGCCAGTCCGATCCCATGGTATTAGAAGGGATGGGATCACGATATCCCGGGATATGCATGGCAAGCCAAACAGGCCAGTGAACTTGTCCTGGGATATAAGCAATCCCATGGATCTTAAAACAATCCACTGACATCACCATCATTACCTTAAAATTGATCCCATCCCTTGGTTGGACGGATTAGAAGGTAAAATCTCGAGATATGCCGAGCGCGCCAAACAGACCCAGTGAAGATGTCCCAGAATATAGTAATCCCATTGATCTTAAACCAATCCACTAACATCACCATCATTACCTTAAAATCCATCTCATCCCTCCTAATCCCATGAGATTTGCTCGGCCAAACAGGCCCTAAGAGTCTATCACGGGATCAAGAGCAAGAACCCAAGCCCCAAGGCTCCTTGGGCTCCCGGTTGTATGAACGGTTCAAAGGAGATCAAAGTTACATGACCCTAAAATGATCTATTTATTATATCCATACTGTTAATCTATTTGGAGAGATAATTTTAGAACATGAGCCAAAAAGTATTCATATTCAAAGCTAAGTTGACCACACCACAAATAGCAGTGGGACAATGATTCTCACCCTTAAAACAATTGTAAGGCACACCATAATGTTTAGGTCACACAAACATGTATTAAGAGGAAAAACAAATATCACATTGATCTAAAACTTTTCTAACTCCTAAAAGAGTTTCGATGGTAATGCTCTATCCCTGACTGCTTTTTTCAGTGTGGTCCACTTGAACTTTCGATCTCTGAATGGACCGACTGTTTGGATATAACACATACCTCATGATGAGACCCACACGACTAGGTGACGTCAACACACCAGCTAGGTCGGTGGTGCGTAGTATACCATCCAACCCGCTTCCCTCCCTGTTGCCTTTCCTGGAAACGGATTGGCTACTCCCCCTGCCGCCAGCCAATTGCTGGTGGTTGGTGCTCTATGGGCCCCACCACAATGCATGTGTTTCATCCTTGCTGCCCATCTATTTTTCTAGTTATGAGACAAAATAAAAAAGTGGACCAGATTACAAAAAATAGCATTGAATGAGCGTCGGCTATTAAAAACTTTTTGAGGGCCATAAAAGTTTTGGATCAAGATGATCTTTGTTTTTTCCCTTCATCTGGGCGTGTATGACATAATCAACTGATTGGATGTCAAATAAACAGTACAGCTCGCCTTTTGAGGATTTTAATGGCAAATATCCAATTACAATTGTTTCCTGTGGTGTGGTCCACCTGAGATTTATAGCCCTCTGATTTTTGGAATCAAGCCATAAAATGATCTGTAAAAATGGATGAACGGAATGGACGAAAAACATGCATCATGGTGGCACCCACAGATCACCGACCATCAGCCACCGGTACGGTGGCAGGGGGAGTAGCCAATCCGTTTCCTTTCCGGCTTGGGTTGAGCGGACGCGGAGTAGCCACTGACAGGTTGATATGATAGCCCTCCTTGAGGCCATGGATGGTCGACGGTAAAATAGTCGCGCGAAAATGGATGTACATATACCCTTCTATTAATGGGCTGGTACATGGGATTACATCAGTTTAGGTGGGATGAACTAGGAAAATGCAATAATTAATTGGTGACAGGGATTGTCGCTTAATCCCGGCTTGGCGTCTAGAATGAAAATGGATTGGTAAATCACCTTATCACTATTGGTTGGTGCTCTGTGAACCCCACCTTGATGTATATGTATCATCCATGCCGTCCACCCATTTTTTCAGATCATTTTATGTAAGAGACCAAAAATGATTTTGATCCAAATCTCAAGTGGACCATACAATGTTGATTGAACGGCTACTATTAAAAACTTTTTTGGGGCCACAAAAGTTTTCAATCAAGCTGATATATATTTTTTCCTTTCATCGAAGTCTATGACCTAATCAACCAGTTAGATGTCAAATAACCATTACAGTTTGCCTAGGAGGTTTTTAATGGTGATATTCAATCACTACTATTTCTCATAGTGTAGTCCACTTGAGATTTATGTCTACCTTATTTTTAGATCAAGCCCTAAAGTTAAATTTCAAAATGGATGAACGGCGTAGATAAAACACATACATTATGGCAGGGTCCACATAACACCAACCAAAGTAGGCATGCGGAAAACCCCCTCCCAAGCGTGGATTTCATGAAGAGACTTCGCATCCTAGTCCCAATCACAACGTTGGGATGATCGGTGGGATATTAAAACCCACTCCCAGCTAATCCCCTTTAAACCCATGCCCCAACCACAGTAGAAGGGATTAGGTGGGATGGGATTCATCTGGCCGTGTGCCAATTCCACTCCATGTTCGAGAAGAATGGAAAAGCTTGGAATTACATTAAATGGAATTGCACTGGTCCCATGCCAATTTCACTCAATGTTTAGGAAGTTGTGTAGGTCCCAACATGATGTGTGGGCTATATCCACACTGTCCACCTATTTATCGAGATTATTTTAGAGCATGGGCCAAAAAATCAGATAAATCTAAAGCTCAAAGGGACCCCACCAGAGAAAGTAACAGGGATTGAATACTTACTGTTGAAAACTTCTTTGGGGCTACATAAGTTTTGGATCTACCTCATTTTTAGGCCTATGCCATAAAATTAGGTTACAAAACAAATGAGCGATTTAGATATAACACATGTGTGTTATTCTTAGTAATTTCAAATGATAGTGGGTATATCCATTCAATGTACCACCGTATTATCAACAAAGCATGGCATTAATTTTGTCCCATGGCAACCGGGGGACAATCCCTGCCCCGAGTAATATTTATGTTTTTGAATCCCATCTCACCTAATCCCTTCTAATCCCGCCGCCCAAACTGACCATATGTTTGATTTCAGGTGAAATGAAAATAATCGTGTAAAAAAAATAATTATTTCCCTGTGCATTTATATCATTGTTTACTTTTTAACACAAAACCCAAAAATATTGCAAAATATCCGTGGGTCCCACTGTGATGCATTTTGCTTATCCACACCATTCATCCATTATTCCAGTTGAATTTATAGCATGAGTAAAAAAATGAGGCATATCCAAAACTCAAGTGGACCATGTCATAAGAAAAAGGAAATTGAATACTGATTGTTAAAAACTTTGTGGGGCCACTATTTCTTTTGGTGTGGGCCACTTGAGTATTGGATCTACTTCATTTTTCGTTTCATGCTTCAAAATATTGTAGTAAAACAGATGGACAGAATGAATATATCATATGTATTATCATGCGGTTTGAAAATTAAAATTACATCTTTTTAACCAATTTCAAAGACACGAATTCCTATGAATTTTCAAACACGCGAAATACGAAAAATTACCATTTACCGTGTATTTACCATTTCTTTGAAAAAACAAACAACCCTAAAGGCTTTCGAAGATTTCATGAAGAGACTTGGCATCCTAGTCCCAATCACAACGTCCAGATGATCCATGGGATATTAAAACCCACTCCAACCTATTCCCCTTTAAACCCATGCCCCAACCACGGTGGGATTAGAAGGGATTAGGTGGGATGGGATTCATCCGGTCGTGTGCCAATTCCACTCCATGTTTGGAAGAATGGAAGAATGGATTAGAATTACATTAAATGGAATTGCACTGGTCTCGTGCTAATTTCACTTAATGTTTGGAAAGTTGTGTAGGTCCCAACATGATGTGTGGGCTATATCCACACCGTCCACCCATTTATCGAGATTATTTTAGAGCATAGGCCAAAAAAGCAGGTAAATCTAAAGCTCGAAAGGACTCCACCATAGAAATTAATAGGGATTGAATACTTACCGTTGAAAATTTTTTAAGGGCTACATAAGTTTTGGATCTATCTCATTTTTAGGCTTATGCCATAAAATTAGGTTACAAAACAAATGAACGGTTTAGATATAACACATGTGTGTTATTCTTAGTAATTTCAAATGATAGTGGGTATATCCATTCAATGTACCCACAGTAATTTTATGACATTAATTTTATCCCATGGCAACCGGGGATGTCCCCGAGTAATAATTATGTTTTTTGAATCCCATCCCACCTAATCCCTTCTAATCCCACCGCCAAAACTGACCCTAAAGGCTTTCGGGAAGAATTTTAGGAAAGAAATGCCTACAGTTAGAAACCTTATTAGGCTCCATTCTTAAGTTTATATGCCATCCAAACCCCAAACCGTTTATTAGGTCATCCAAGCCACCCTTATTCAAACCAATTAAAAATCTACAATAAGGTCAACTTGATGTACGGTCCCATTGATAAGTTACCATGTCTCCGGTACTTACAGAGATTTCCCACTACATGAAAAATTAAAAAATAAAATAAAAAATAAAAATCCTCTTATCTCATGAGGGCGGGATCATCCACGAAAACAAGATAGAGAAGAGAGAGAGAGGTTATACCCTATTCCTTTGGTTCCGCCAGTGACCAGAGCTGTCATTCCTTTCAGAGACCAGTCCTTCGATTCTTCTCCCATTTTCCTCTCTCAGCTAAAAACAATAAAATAGAAACGCGTACAAAGGCTTTGCTTCTCATCCTTATTTCTAGTAGGTGTGTACACAAAACATGCAAATCATGAGTGCGGATTAGGTGAGATCCCGACCGAAGTGGAGTGGGGGGGGGGGGTTTGGGCGGTGAAATTAGAAGGGATTAGGTGGGATGGGATTTAAAAAAACATAATTATTACCCATGGCAGGAATGGTCCCCTGTTGCCGTGGGATAAGATTAATGTCCTGCTTTCGAGAAATTTCCAACTGTACAACCCATATATGGCCCATCAACCTTTTGAAGCCCACTCGCTTTTCACCTCCCAAGAATACTCCCCAGCTGTACGGCCCCATTTCTCAAGTCGAAAATGCCCCTGCTTTTACGCTTCTCAAAGAGCTGGGACTACCTTTAGCTACAGATTATAACCGTAGCTATAGCCAAACATCGATGTACTTCGATATATCGAAGTTCTTTCGATTAATCGAAAAAGGTCCAAAACTGTCCAGTGAGTTTGCCTCAAAAATCCTGCAATTTTCGATTAATCGAATGTCTTTGATAATTGAAAAGGTAATGTATCTTTAGCTACGGATTATAACCGTACCATAAATGTATTCTGTGCCAATCTATGAAATTTTTATTTTTTTTTAATTTTATTTTATTTTTACATGGAGAACTTTATTCTACCTACAATTTTCTCAAATACATATTTATATAAATATGCATATATGAGCATATAAAAAAAAATTCTCTCTTTTTTCATTTCTTTCTTTATTCATTTAACAAGAATATCTTCTAAACCAAACATAGTTACTGATGTACCCTATATGATTTTGGGGTAGGAGAGAAGCTACTTTAGCCAACTAACTTAGTTATTTTTCAAGATTCCATCAGTTCGATGGTCGAAAATTCATTTCATTCACTTTGCGGTCAATTTCATTCACGAAAATTCACGGTCAATTTCGTGCATTTTGCGGTTCATTTCGCTTCACTTCACCCCCATTTTCATGCATATCACGGTCATTCCCGCATATTCCGTGTTGAT
>JAJHSJ010000002.1:20223460-20353315 GCA_021015155.1 Magnolia officinalis | reverse complement strand
GTACATGGGATAGGAGGCATTACACTTCCTCACATTTGGTACATTTTAGAACTGCACTTGTAATTATTTAACCAGGGTAATGTTATCACACTCTGGAGACTCATCATAAGTTATATATTTTATCTATCTATCACAGTCTTCCGCTTGCAAACTTAACTGTCTCTGGAGTATGATATGCTGTTTTGGCTTAATCTCACTCATGTTCAATGCACGAATACAGTCAACATTCAATCATCATTCATTTTATTGCATAAGTGATGTTCTGGAACTCGGGAGCTGAGTTTATGCTTGACCCCCGATTTTCAGGGTGTTACAAAAAGGTTCCTTGATTGGCCGCTCCCAGACGAGCTAGGCCATCTACCGGCCCATTAATTTCACGGGGAATTCGCGAAATGAGAAAATTTCCTTTTTCTTTAAGAATTTTGATCCTTGCTATCCAGTAGTCCCATTTCCAATGGAGATGTGACTGGCCCTTGAAGGCATCCACCACAAAGGAAGAATCTGTTTCTATGAGCACCTCATGCAGCCCCTGCGCTATGTTGTGATGCAATCCGTCATGCAAGGCTCAGATTTCCGCTCTGTTATTTGATGCATGGCTGTATCCCGAAAAGAAGGCGAAAATGAGGTCCCCATTAGCATTCCTGCAAATACCACCACCGCCAAACGGGCCGGGGTTTCCCGCAGCCGCCTCATCGATATTAAGCTTTACCTTACCCATCTGAGGTCTGGTCCATTTAAAGAAACGAAAAGCCACAGACAAAGGACTAGTATGTGAGACTCCAAGACGGTCGACTATTGGGCTCAGCACCTGAGAACCATGAAAGAGCTTTCCAAGAAGCAACTTGACATTCCCTATGACCTTGTTGATAGATGGTGTTGCCCCATCAAACTTGGCAGCATTCCTCATTTTCCATATCTCCCACACAATGATACACGGCGTTATTCGGCGAATTAGAGATATATCCCTGCCTGAACCCGAGGGGGCCCACCAATGAGCAAAAAGATTAGCGAGGGAGGCTGGAGACGTGTGCTGGATACGAAAAATATCCCTGAACTCGTTCCATACAGAGGTCGCGGTACCCCCCCGACAGAAAATGTGTTCCAGAGTTTCGGTTTGAGGGGAGAAGTTCTGAGTACCGTCACAACATACACACCTGGATGCCAAAGAGATACCACGCGCTTGGATCCAATCGTCCGTGGGAATAGCCCGGTGAAAGATTCTCCACATGAAAATGGAGATCTTGTGCGGAATTTTTTTATGCCAGATATGATTAGCCCAATCAGACGTCTGCCCCGCTGTTCTACACACCCTCTAACCTGTTTTAACTGAAAAGCATCCTGAGCGATCATGAGGCCAGATGAGTTGGTCTGGTTGATCTGATGTACAAAGACCAACTTGGGTAATGTAATCCTTCACAAACGCTGGGAACAAATTTATTGCTGGCGATTGCAGATTGAGACCTTCCGGGGATAGCAAATCGTTCACTAACAAATGGAGTAGATAAGCGGGGACTGGCTGGTCTATCATGTCCACTAACTTCCCCAACCCAGTCCAGTTCTCACGCCAGATGTTGATAAAGCTACGCCCAACCTTCCAAAAAGGTGGCGGTCAAGAAGAGGGGAGAGAGAGAGAGAGAGAGAGAGAGAGAGAATGTGCTTCCACATGGGGCAGAGAGGAGATCTGGAAATGTTAGAGTCCCCGCCAACGATGGAACCATATCTCGAAACTGAGTAGACAGCCCACAAGCTATTGTTTTCCCCAACTTTAGCAGTCCATGCCATCTTCAATCTAAGAGCAGCCATGACATCGCACAACTTTCTGATTCCCAGACAACCTTCCTCCCTGGGCTGAGCAATCTTATCCCAATTGATTCCATGACATTTTTGGGAGCCTTGGAACCATCCCCAAAGAAAATTAGAGAAAGAAACTTCCATCCACCATAGAATTTGGGATGGAATCACAGCTGCCGATATTGCATGGATAGGGATACTGTTCACTCCCCAAGTATAGGGTTGTGATGTAGTAATAATCTCGGTAAGACCGAGGTCGAATCCACAGGGACTGAAACCTGTACGTGATCTGAAAGCAACCAGAACTAGAACTAGAAGAAGATGAGTGAATAGTTGTGAAATAGTAAACTAAAATATAGGAAAATCAGAAGTAGGAAACTAGGGATTCAGAGGATCCACTTGTAGAGTTCAGGGAGATGAAAGGTGTAGCCATGAAAATCAAACTGAATTGACCTTGATATAGTCTTCTAGAGATGAAAGGTATATGAATTAGAATGGATTCCATCACCAAACCATGCCCATGAGACAAAGCAAACAACAGAATTAAACTAATTACCAACCAATCAATGTATGAAAGTTAGGAAGGGTACCGACATCCAACCATGCCCAGGAGACGATGGTGAACAACAGGGCTTCCTGACGTCATAAACATAAAAAGGAAAGGATTATGCTTACAGCCATTGCAGACCCATTGTAATTTCAGTCACAACAGACCATTAAAGACTAAAAACATTCCCTTAATAATCCAACTAAAAAAAACAAACTCAGTTAATAGATTAAATTAAATTAAAAGCATAAAATAGATTCTCCCATCTCAATACAAGCTTCACCTCTTAGCCCTAGCTAAGAGGTTTAGCCTAGCATAATTAGGCCGTACATCCCAAAAGAATTAATGAAGAAAAACCAATAAACAATGCAAAAAGAACTAAATGTTACTCTCTCCGTCTCTGCTCCCCGTCCAAGATGAATCCCCTTTCTTCTCTCTTCCCTCTTTCTTTTATAGTAGTTCTAGTCGGTCATTGCGAGTGGTCGGTTGCTGAGAGAGTCAGTGGAAGCTCTTTTTAGAAACTGCCCCCACTGATATTACGCAGCCAGCTTGCTTATTTACGCAGCAGCAGAAGGTCGGTGTGGCATCTTTGGCAACCGACGTGCGTCGGATCAGTTTTGCAGCCAATGAACAAAAAATCTAAGACATTCACTCTTCTTGGCTTCAGTAGTCGGCACTTCCTTGGAGCGGTTTTGCACAGCCAGGATCATTGGATCGATCCTGGCCATGATCGTTAAATGGCCCGAATCAACCGGGTCTCCGTTGCGCACGCCACAGAGCATACCTGTGCTGAAGTATTGGTGGGGCCCACTTCAGTTGACATTTGGAAAATCCACTCCATTCATTGTGTTAACCTTAAAATTTTGACCAGAGAAAAACGGTTTTGGTTTCCTGTTGATGCGACCAAATGTAGAATCACGTTGAAATCAGTGCAGAGCTGTCCATTTGTGACCGTTGAAGCCAGCACGTGTACGAGCATGAATGCACAGGGTTAACATGGGTTTGACCAGCTCGTGGCTCTCTGCATGATGGACGGTTCGGATTGACTGTTTGGACCATGATGATGACCCACTTAAATCATCCGCAGCTCTGTTCCGCGAACGGAACAGAGGACGCTAATTCAAATCGATGGTGTCTGTGGGGCCCACTTAAAGCCACTTTACGCCTAATCAGAGTCATTTGTCGGCTTTAGGAAGTAAATTTAGTGCGCCATTCTCAAATTGGAGAGGACATGAGCTCTTGGTGGACCACTATGTGAATCAACGTCTGGAGAAGCTACAGATTTTGCACTCCTGTTCTTGTGCATGGGCGAATGGAAGTGATTGGGCTTTGGTAATTATTCCCTCCCGAGCATAGTGGATGGATTAGATCATCTTTCTAGATGGCAAAGATGGACCGTTGATGGATCAGCGGTCGGATCACGCGCAAGGGAGGATAGAGAGTCCGTCTCTGTTAAGGGAAGTCGGTCACACCGTCTTTTACCATGCGAGTAGGACCAGTGCACGTTGAGTGCACTTGTGCACTGTGCATTGGCACAGCCAGTAGGGTCCGCTGTAATGGATAAGAGAAATCTGTGCCGTCCATACATTTTATCTCCCCATTTAAGGGGGTTTAACCCAACTTGAAGCATATTTATGGATCAGGTGGGCCCCAATGCACCAATTTATGGGCTGATCTGACCGTTGTGCTACTTCTGGAGGGATTCAATGGCTGAAAATTGACGTGTACGGTTAATTTGTGGTCCTCATGCCATGTATGAAGTTTCGAGCCGGATGAATGGTGAGAACCCTGTGATCTTGCATTCTGGCTGACTTTCAGCCACTTGAGCTTCAGTTTCCCAATTTTCTCAGATCTCCGGCGTGCAAATCCATCGATCTTAGTCCCCTGGGGTCCGTCCCATACTTTTGTGAAATCTGATCATCAAATCTTGGCTGTTAGCATCTTTTTCAGTCCCCGCTTGCAAATGTACCTTGCATCACAAACACGATTAAAATAGGGCATTAAATGGTCTCATGTCCGTAAATCCAGGCAGTAATTGGGGTCTGATATGCAATATTTGACCCTCAACAGATACCACACAGGACATGCTTGATCAACGTGCACTTTCCTGCCTGGGTGAGAATCCTAGCCTTCCACCCTTGGATTTTTTTCTCAATTTTCTCCAGCATTGGACGGAAAGGGGGACTCTAGACCTGCCTTTGTAAAGAGGAATCCCAAGATAAGTGAAGGGCGTCGAGGAGCAAGGGGTGCCAAGACGCCGCTGAATGCTTCTGACTCTGTTGACCGAAAGAGAGGTTGATAGATGCGAACAACTTTTGTGAAAATTGATTCGTTGGCCTGACGCTTGTTGGTATGAAGAGAGGAAATCTGTCACCGCTTTGATAGAAGAGCTGCCTCCATTTAAAAAGAGGATAGTGTCACCGGCGTATAGAAGATGAGTGATCTGTTTACAGCCGCGTTTGAGCTTGAACGGGATGCACTTCTGACTGAGAATGAGCTTAGCAAATCCTCTACTCAAAACTTCAGCTACTAGAATGAAAAGGTTCGGGGATGATGGATCCCCTTGACGAAGACCCCTGGATGACTTAAAGAAGCCACTAGAAGAGCCATTGATGAGGACTGAGAACCAGTTGTTGTTTAAGCACTTTTCAATCATTTTAATCCAACTTTGTGAAAAACCGAAGCGATGAAGTACCTTTATAAGGAAGTTCCATTCTAGGCGATCATAAGCCTTTTCCATGTCAAGTTTTAGAATGAGATTTCCACCTCTGACTTTCCTGTCAATTTCTCTAACCATTTCCTGACCAGAGCCACACTTTCCGCAATTGAACGGCCCCGAACAAAGCCCCTTGCTCAGGGGATATAATGTTTGGGAGGATCCTCGCCAATCTGTCAGCAATGACTTTAGCAAAAATTTTATACATACAGTTACAAAGGCTGATGGGACGGAAATCAGGAAAAACTCAACGGGCAGTTTTCTTAGGGATCAGACATATAAGGCTAGTCATAAAAGCCCTGGGCAGATTCTGACCAAGAAAGAACGGGGTCACAGCTTTATGGATATCAGGGCCGACGATGTCCCAGCTATAAGCGAAAAAGGCCCCCGACATGCCATCAGGCCCTGGAGCGCTATCCCTTGGAATGGACATAACCACACTTTAAACTCCTCCAACGAAGGGTAGCTCATTAGCCACTCATTTTCCTCATCTGAAACTGCCTGTGGGATCGTGTCCAGGAGATTTTCTTGAATGTTATTTGGTACTGAGGTGAAGAGCAAGGAGAAGAAACGCACAGCTTCTTCTTGAATTTGTTTTGGATCTGAGGAAATGTCGCCCGAGCTCAGCTGGATCTCATCAATACAAGCCCTCCTAATTTTATCCTTGGCTGATAAGTGAAAAAATTTTGTGTTGTGATCACCTTCTGTTAGCCAGTTGATGCGCGCTTTTGTTTCTAGTATATTTCCTCTGCTAATTCCAGACATTCCAGGCGCTCCCTGGCTTGGAGGAGCGCCTCCTGGCTGATTTCCTGGGACATCTGATCCTAGTTTTCTAGCGAAGCAACGCATTGTTCTGCCAATTTGAGTTGCTGAAATATGTTGCCAAAGACTGTTGTGTTCCATTCTTTTAAATGAGCCTTCACCTTACGCAACTTCAGCATGAGATTCGTTATAGGCTGATCAGACAGGTCTTCCTTCCACGCCTGCAGAATGACGTTGGGATAATCCGGATGCAATGTCCACATCCGCTGAAAGCGAAAAGGTTTAGGGGAAGACTAAATGGCGGGGGGAAAGAGAAGAAGCAAGGGGCAGTGGTCAGAATTGAGGCGGGGAAGATGCTTGACAATGAACCGGGGAAAATGATTAATCCAGCTACCATTGCATAAAACCCTATCTAAGCGCGCCCAAACCCGGGATCTTCCCGCTTGATTATTGCTCCAGGTGAACCTGTTTCCGCGGAATCCCGCATCAATCAAACCAGCCAAGTCCATTGCATCAGCAAAATCCGTATCATTGGCCACTACCTGACGTTTGTTGCTCTGTCTTTCTGCTGTAGAAAGGACCGAATTGAAATCCCCACCAACTGCCCAAGGGCCTTGAATGCGCGAGGCCAGTGAGATGAGCTCCGTCCACAGTTCCCTTCTCTGCACTCTAGAGCATTTTGCATACGCTATAGATAAATGGAAAATTAAAGCAGAATTAATCACCTGACATTGGAGAGACAACACCTGGTTTGACCGCTGGATCACCGATATGATAAGGTTGCTGTTATGAAAGAACCAGATTTTTCCACCTTCCTCTGCATTAGAAATCGAAGAATGGAAGCCCAGCTTGAGCCCCACATATGTTCTTTTGTTTTCACGAGCCATTAGCTCCAAGATCGCCATACACAAAGGATTGTGGTTACGCACGATTCTAGCCGCTGATCTGAGTGTGGTAGCATTGGCTACCCCACGAGCATTCCAAATTATAGTGCTATCCATCAAAAACTTTTGCCTGAGTTGATGACCCTCCTTTTTAATGTACGAAGACGCCCGCTCCACTGTTCGTGCGTGTTTCCTGTTCCCAGTTTTGCTAATTTTCTGACCACAATTCTTTTCTTTCCGCTCTTTGATGGAGGCTTCGTGGGGTGGTGCAACTTGCCTCCCACTGAAACTGATCCATGGCTCTCTCCCTGAGATGAGTTACTGGTCTTTTCAAAGGTCTCCTGATCTTCTTGCGATTGAATCGTATCACTGTCTGTGGTCTCAGTTTCTCCAGGGTCGATCGGGAAATTCCCTCCTGCTTGAAAACTGTAGGGGGAAAGATCTACCTCCAGGTCCAGAGGTTGATACTCTGTTGTATTATGAGATGAAACATATGATTTGGATGGAGCAAGTTCCACTGCAAGGTTGCGAAACCTGAATGAGTGAGGGAGGATTTTGCATTTGTTACATGGACCGGGCCCTTCCTGAAAAACCCGAAAATTAATTGGAGACCTTCCTTCCGAGCGAGATCCGTCCAACTAATGGCTATTTGCTACCCGAATGGCCTGCGCAGGAGGACTGTCTATCTATCTGACTTCAGCTGAGATCTTCATTCCCTGTCTGAAATTAGGATCATGGGTTCTATTTTTGGGCGAGTGCAGCATGCTGTTTTGATATTGATCTACCCTGACTGGGTCCTGAGCACGATCGTTGCACCCCTGATCCTGATCAGTGGGGCCCACCTCCGAGGTGGGAATAGAGCAAACAGTAGCATGAGCTACCTGTTGCAAAGATCCATGAAGAGTGCCACCTTTGATTTCCAAATTTTGGTCGATATAATGCTTTAGAGAGGAGCTGAGATGAAACTGGGGTGTGATGAGGCAGGAGACTCTGGGCTGGAGATGTAAATCTGAGCCTAGTGGAGGGACCAACAGAATGGGATCTACCTCAAGGAGAACACCCCCGCCGCTGGACTCCTTACAGATATGTTGGCAATCTCCCGAGATGGAAATAGGATGTGGCAATCTAGAGGAGGGGGAAAAGGACTGATAAGGGGCTACTCCTCCCTCGGCATAGGTCTGGCAACTGGTATGACAACTGATGGGGAGAGGGTTGAGGGACACAGGAGGGGGGAAGGGGCTGAGATATGAGGAGAAGGTAAAAGGCTTGCATCATCCTTATGGGGAGATGATCGGTTGGACATGTTGGTGGCAGATTTAAAGGTAAGGGTAGGAGGTTGAGGCCGGGGAGGGGGAGGTGGGAGTGTGGGAAGCTAAGGAGAGGTTGTTGCAGGTGGAGAGATGAGAGAGGGTGGGACTGAAGGATCACCTAGCTGATGAGTGCTTAAAGGATCACCCGGGTGATGAGCACTAAGTGTGGCATTATGACTCATAAGCTGAGGAGCGTTAGCTGAGGCATTTTGACAAATAGGTTGAGATACATTGGTTGTGGCATTTTCATAAACAGCAACAGTATCCCTGGACCCTGTGGCCAGAATTGGGTGAAAGGCTCTGGACACCACTCCTTGGTAGACTCGGTGGGGGTTGTGGAGACAGCTGATCGCCCAAGATTATATGGATTGAGTTCCAAACTTCCTGAACTGGGGAAAGTACAATTGGCTACTTTGAGGTAACGAAGGCTGTGCATGTCCACACCCGGTTTGAGTATAACTTTCACTCTAGCAAAAACTTGAAAGGACCCAGTTTTGGCAGCGCTATCGACTTGAATCACCTCTCCGAATGTTTTCGCCAGATCTTCAATCGCTGCTGGGTATCAGGCATGTGCCGGTATTCCGAAAATGCGGATCCACTTTCCTGTACTCGCTATTGTCGCTTCCGGGTACCAAGAGACCACTTCTATCAGATTCATCTGTTTATGTAGATTGGTGCTTTTGGCAAATTCCTTCATCTATGAGGGCCAACGAAAGCTCTGTGGGGAGCTTCTACACTTTGTCATTTCTGGCTGAAACTGTCAGATGCCCTTGAAGAGGCAGGGGATTTGAGGGATATTGAGGCGGGGGATATAGAGGCTTGGGATTTGAGGGAAATTGAGGGTGGGGATATTGAGGCTGGGGATTTGAGCGATATTGAGGGTTTCTGACATTGTTCTTGACCAGCTCGGAGAATGATCGTCTGCTCGGGGGAAGAGTTTGCTGCAATGCAGCAACCAAGGTGGAGGCCCTTTTCGGGATAAAAGGGCGAGTAGCCGGGGACATTTCTGTTTTCTTCTTCACCTTCTCAATCGTGACAATCCGACCATCAATTCGACGCCCATCGAACGTGTTAATAGCATTTAGGGCATCCTGTTCATATAGGAAATAAATGAAGGCATAACCTCGCGATCTGTTCCGGTCCTTGTCCCAGGGGATAGAAATGGTAGAGATTTTACCAAATCTACCGAAAATCTGCCCCAGATCTTTGTCATTTGTATTGTAGGTCAGGTTGCCTACAAAAATCCCAAAGGAAGAGGGGTTGTATTTTGCCCTGCCCTACTTCCGATGGACCGTCTGCCATTCCGTCTCTGAGGGTTGATAGTGAACAACAGGTCGAGCTTCCAATGGACCGTCTGTCATTACACGATCAGCTTAAACCCGCCACCGTGACTCTTATTTGAGGGTGAGGAAATGATTTCATCCAGATAAGATTTTCCTAATATGGGGAAGTCCTCTCTCTATAAGACGGGATCCGAAAGGAATTTCTCCCCTAAAAACTCCAAGGAAGAGAGAGAAGGGATCTAAATTGCTAGATCTACACAATGACCATGCAGATTGTACTCACATTCATTGTTGAGCAACCTTTTTCTTTCTTTATTTTCAGGAGAGAAAGACAACATACCTATTGGAGTTGTGGTATGCTTATGTGGGTTTAGATATAGAGTTCTTAAGAGAAAATGCCATATGGTTTTAGATAAGATACTTGAGTTTTTTCTCATGTGGGTTTGGATATAGAGCTCTCAAGAGAAAATGCTATACGGTTTTAGATAAGACCATTGAAATGGGACTTGAGTTTCTACTAATGTGGGTTTGGATATAGGGCTCTTACTATTGAACCTGGTATTATCTACTACATACTAGTAACATACAACCAATATTGGGGCACCATACGATAAACTACAAAATTTCATGTCCCCCTAAACAAGGCATCCCCCATTGATAACACACACACACACAGATATATATATATATATATATATATATATATATATATATATATATATATATATATATATATATATATCATAAGTTTTTTATTTTCATTTACATTCACAAATACATTCATCATCTATCCAACTATTAACAACATTTATAAAAAAAATAAAATATATTCAACCATCTCTTAATAATAATTTACAACTTAACCTACTGGGAAGCGTCATGCACCGTAATGTCTTATGGCAGAGCGGGTTCTGAGGAGTTACAAGTTGACCCTGACGGCAATATATAAATGAAGCGATAAAGATATAAATGATTCAAGATTAATTAAAGGTTTTGAGAACTTACATCCACCTCACTCTTATTGCCAAGTAGTCCTGACGAAAATGCATCCACACTACGAGAAGGGAAAAAATTTGTAGCTGCACTGATACGATCTAGTATGAACGTCTGCCTATGTACCCAATGTTGGAAGATTGGGATCAAGCCACTACGTAGTTTTTAATATTTAAATCAGAACATTTTACGCATAAGCAGAGAAAAAATCAAAACAAATCATAATAGAAATATGTGTACCTTCTGTCACGCATAAGAAGATGAAAAGCTAAAACAAATCACCAGATTAGTCAAGCAAAACTACTAAATAATTCAAGGTAAATATTTAGTCAAATAATATCCAAAATAACCTCAAACACAATCCACATGTCCTTACCAAATTACAAAAATATGTTCTTGACTTAAAAAAAGTTTTAAGTAAACTCCTTTAATATCTATGTTTTAGTTAGCACTCTAGGCCAAACGAGAACATCACCCATATCGCAATCGGCTAACATCTTCTCAATGTCACCAAACACATCCACACTGGGAACTTCAACAACATCTAATATAACTTTGATGCAATTTGGAGGGATGCATGCATTATCTCTAATCAGACGCCCATGTGCAACAACTCGACTATGAATATCTGTCAAATGACAGATTAGTTCCACCCGTAGAAGTGGAGGTGGAGGTGGAGTTAATTCATCACGATGACTTGAGGTCTTGCCAGATTGAAAAAATGCCTATAAGAAATAATTTTTATTATTTTCATGGATAAAATAGTAACTATACATTATTCTTTAATTGTTAAAATACATGAGAACCAGCAGTGCCAGGAGAGCATTGCATTGATTGAACTAGAGTATTTATTTGATTATGAACTTCAACCAAACGTTCTCCAATGTTGAATATCATGTTCTGACACATGTCAAATTTCTCGTTGATCTTGTTTTGCAGTTGCTCTTTTAATTGAATCATCGATGCTTTAACCTTAGCAATTTCGCCCATTCCTTCTCTAATTTCATTAATGTAAGGGCTCGAAGCAATAATGGTAGTTTTTGAAATATGACCCAACCCCCTTACACGTCCTCTTTTATCAAGACCACAAACCTAAATGATAATCATCCACTATTAGTAATGCATGTATATTAGTAACAAAAAATGTTCAAAAAGCTAAGTATGTCAAAGTGAAGAGAATGAATGAAAAACCTATGCAAGCGGGTCATGATTTAAATCATTATGTATACAAGTCGGGTCATTGGTAACTATTTCTTTTATTTTTTCTGTTGTGATGCTCAGCTTTTGTGAAGGGAGAGACCCATCGGATTTAGTATGAGTTGCCAGAAACAATTTAGTACTCGTGATTTGAGTATCTAGATTTTTTTTGTTGCTGTAATTTACAATGAGAAATCATGTTAATTATTTTGTATTCTTAAATTGGATTAAAAGAAATTAAAGTTATGTTAAAAACTTACAATCAACTCTGCCGTCCTAGCAGATCCCTGTCGACCAGTCGTGTGAGGGAACTTCATCTCTCTTCTGGATTCCTTTCCCTTTCCACGATGAGACTTCGCCTCTTCTGTAGATTCGTAATCAACGAATTTGACCCAATCTTCTAGATTCACACCAGTAGGACAATTTTTTTCCTGTGTCCATCGTGATCATACATATCCAGGACACTTACTCGCAATCGGTTCTTCCAGTCCTTCCACAAATCATTAACACGCTTAATTATAAATGTTTTACAGTTGTCATTATCGTCAACATCATATTTATCTTACATATTTCATTACATAGGGCAGTTAGTCAACAACAATTATATTATAAACATTAGAAAGTAAAACTCATGTATTTCAATGCTTACCAAAATGGTTGACCAAACATTATCCTTAATGGTATCTGGCACAAGCAGCCGCTCTTTGTATGCAATTGGACAGTGAGTCCTGACCATATTTCCTAAAAATGAGGTGAATTGATTTTTGTTATCTTCAGTAATCTCTCCAACTAGACTGATTGAAACTTTTATCTTTGTGGTGCTTCCTAGGCCAGAACTAGAAGGCCCTGCATACGACATAATTCCTTAAAAAAACAATTAAGATTATTAGTCATTTAATATGTTGTTATACATTATAAAGAGATAATGCTATACACATGCATATGTTTTTGCTGAATTCGAAAAAAAAATGAAAAGGAAAATAATCTAATATAGTAAATGTAATTAAATTTACTTTAACCCGATATGAAACTTGATCAGTTTCTTTTCCGCTTCTGAATACGTGGGTTACTTGATTCAATTTCTACATATGACCCTTCTTGTATATCTTCACTAGTTGGGTCATACAGATCATTTATTAAGGAAGGGCTCGAGGAACCTGCAGTCAACCTGGCCTCAAACACTAGCGGATCCTCAAATGCATATGCATCTTTTGTCAGTCGCTTTAGAACATCTAATACAACATGCCAGTCATCTCATGTCGGATCCTTGCAATAGAAGACCTGAGCCGTCTGAGATGCATGGATAAATGGATCATCCTCTTCCTTGATATTCCTTCTAAACCTTCCTAGGTTAACAAATATCAGATTTGTTTCATGATCTACATAACATCCATTTGAAGTATCTTCAACATGCACCCAATCACAGTAGAACAATGTTATCTTGAAGGTGAAGTAGTTTAATTCAAGAATTTGTCTAATGATGCCATAGTAGGTGGCTTCCTGTTCTACCAAGTTCTTATCCCTGATACTCGCCCTGAATATAGTTAAGGCTTTCATAGAGACCCCGATGTTTTGTGTTGTCAAGTTTTTTTCAGAGTCTGACGTGCAAAAAACATATCCATTTACTGAGTATGTACTGTATGATGTGGCATCATAGATAGGACCAGTAGCGATTCTCTTAAATTGTGACATTTCTTCATTCTCTAATTGTTCCCTTAACCAAGCATTGTAATCTACTTCTTTTTGTACCGACAGATTTCCACTCCTATTTTGTCCCTTACGTGTTTGGCTATGAATGTATGCATTGTACTTCCTACAATTCACATATAATATAATATGTGAATTAAATTTTTTACTTTACATGGTACAATTTAAAAACATTAAGGATAGAAACATAGACTTTTGGCAACATACCCCAACCATTGAGCATTTTCAGCATGATGTTGTAATACCCATCTGCGTGCTTGTTGATATTGCACATTAGAAAGAAGATAACTTTTCCTTTTTTTATCGATTTGGAAATTATCGGCATTATCATCACCCTCATCATAGAATATCTTTTTCACTCTCTTATGGCTTCCTAACATCTTATCAGGAATGTAGTCCATGCAGTACATCATGGACTCTTCCAATATGTAGCATTCAACAATACAACCCTCTGGTTAAGTTTGATTCGTCACATACTTTTTGTATGTTCTCATCATCCTGTACACATTAAAATCAGATATAGATATAAATAGAAAAAAAATAGAAAAAATAAAGTTGATAAATTCTGATAATTAATGTTACCTCTCAAAAGGATACATCCACCGATATCTGACAGGTCCACAAAGTTGTACTTCCTCTGCTAAGTGCACCACTAAATGTGTCATAGGAACAAAAAAAGATGGGGGAAAATATTTTTCAAATACACATAATGTTTCCACTATTTTAATTTTTACATTTTGAAGCTCTTCATGATTAATAACTTTTGAACATATGACGTTGAAGAATCTTGACATTTCACAAATGGCGGTGTGCAATGTCTTCTTCTTTCCTAAAAACGAGTGCATCAACAAAACTGGTAGCAATTGCTGCATCACAATGTGATAATCATGCGACTTGAGGGCCTTTAGTTGACAATCCTCTAAATTGACATGATGTATCCAGTTTGCACAATATCCTCTTGAGACTTTCAAATTGCTCAGTGTCAGATAAAACATGTTTCTTTCAGATGTGGACAACGTGAAAGGAGCTTTGGGTAAGAATAACCTGTTGTTTCTTTCTTCTGGCCACATAGACTTTCTTATCTTCATAGCCTGAAGATCTTGACGGGCTTGTAAACCATCCTTAGTCTTATCTTTTGTATCCATGATTGTTGCAATAAGGTTCTCGGTGACATTTTTCTCAAGATGCATCACATCCAGATTGTGACGAATGGGCAAATGCTCCTACTATGGCAAGTCAAAAAGGATTGATCTCTTCATCTAGGCAGTAATGTTGTTCGGGTCATTCTTAGACTTTTTCTTAATCTTTCCCACTTGCTTTCTGAAAATGGTTTCAATATTATTCATTTTACGTAGTACATCTGAACCTTTCATACGCTTCGAAGCCTTCCTTTTTTCCTCTTTCCCATTGAATCTGGTTCTGTCGGTCCTAAAGTCATGACCTGATGGCAAGAATCTTCTATGTCCCATATATGCAAACTTCTTTCCATGTTCAAGCCAAACCGATTCCGTCTCCTCACTACAAATAGGGCATGCGTACTTTCCTCCTGTCCTACAACCAAAAAGATATCCATATGCTGGAAAATCGTGTATTGCCTATAATAAAATTGCCCTCATTGTGAACATATTCTTACTGTGCGAGTCATATGTCACATATCCTGCCCACAATTCAAGCAACTCTGCAACCAACAGTTGCAAGTAAACGTCAATGTCATGTCCTGGACCTTTTTTTCGGGGATCAAAAGTGTTAACATGGTAAACTCCTTCCACATGCATAAATGAGGCGGGAGATTATATGTAACAATCATAACAGGCCAGCAACTATATGAATTGCTCATATTCCCAAAAGGATTGAATCCATCCGTTACAAGTCCCAAACGAACGTTACGTGGCTCCGCAGCAAAATCAGCATACTTTTCATCTACAATCTTCCACATAGACGGGATGACGCATGCAAATATCATCTTGAGCCGACTTTGAATGCCATATCATAATCTCTGCAATCTCTGGTATAGTGTAGAGTCTTTTTAACCTCAGCGTTAATGGGAAGTACCTTAGCACCTTACAAGGTACACGTGGGGTGGTTGACCTTGCAACACTATTAAATTTTCATCTGCTTATTCCACATTTTGGACAACACTGCTTATCAACATGGTCCTTTCAATACAAAATACAATCATTAGGGTATGCAAGTATTGCCTCATAGTTCATACCCAGTGAACTGATCAGCCTCTTTGCATTATAAGTACTATCTGGCAAAGAGTTCTTGTTTGGAAAAATTTTCTTGAGCAAGTTTAACAACTCTGTAAAGCTATTGTCTGACCAACCAACTCCACTATCACAGACAACTTTGTATGCTCTGGTTTACACGATGGATATAGGGGTTGTTTTGCATCCTCCATTAACTTCATATACCGAGCCTCATCGCCTAAGTCATCATGAGGCTCAATATCATCTTCATTATTAACCTCATCCATACATGCATCTAACTCAATGGGTTGAAAATGACCGAAAGCATCATTCACCAAATCGACCATTCTGGGCAACACATCATCATTACGATTATCGACAAATGTACTCGCACCTATTTCAAGACGTTGTTCCCCATGGAGAAACCATGTCGTGTATGTTTGATCTATGCCATTAAAACCCAAGTGTTCAGAAATGGTTTCTAATGTCATCTTCCCACGTATATTACAACACTTGGCACAAGGACAGCTGTGCCAGTCATCCCCATTTGAATTTTGTTTCACGTACTTTAGAAATGTTGCAACACCTTCCATGTATTCAACAGTTAACCTTCCTACCCTCATCCAATTCTTGCATGGTGTCATGGAAGCCATCTCTGGTAACACGTACATGATGTGTTTAAGTTAGATTATGAATAAGTATGTCTATCTAACTGACTAAATCAGTCGCCCATCCAAGACCGGATAGATTGTAACGCTTTCATTTTCAAATTTAAATGCCTACACCGAAATTCTGGCAGCAGCTCCCCATATCTCTCAAGATATATTGATCTTGTATTTGATTCCCACATCAGGTATCAACACAAAGTGAGGATATTTGACAATGGAAGTAAATGCAAGAAACATATTCAGAGAGAAAAAGGGAGATGATGCATAGAAAAGGCAAGTGCATTTGAATTGCTAAAACGAAAGCTTTACATTCTATCCGGTCTTGAACTGTCCAAACAGGGACAATTTAAGGATTTTTATGCACCAAGGAGCACACTGTATCTATGCCATGACCACATAAAAACCTTTAAATGGGTAACTGATTGTCTTAATCTATATACAATCACATCAAAATTTGTAATCTAAATGAACATAATTCAAAATACAACTCATTTCTAAATATAGAATCAAAGCAAAAGAACTAGTAACCTGAGTTGTTTTTCTACAACTAGTCTCACGAGATACTAGCACCACCTGTTCTCCATACATAAACAGATAAACAAAACTCAGAGCATGACATTGAATAACATTGAATCCTCCTTTCACCAGTAGTAACAAAAAGAAAATGCTCAATACAAGTGTAATAGGCTTATCCTCCTTTCTTTTTATTAAGCATGGTGATGGGGATATTCTTTTCTAACAGATGGGTGTAATCTCTCATGGATGGTGTAGCCATACATGAAAGTAGACACGATTATGGGAAACAACATTTAGTCCCTGCATTTTAACATTTGAATTATATTTTGACACCTATTTTTAACATTTGAATAATATTTTGACACCTATCTTCAATCATCAAAATACCAAATTTTGACACCTATTTTTCCCGTTTGCAAATGCGTTTTAACATTCCCACCCACCATAATTGGATGGTGGGATACATATGTACATGACTCTTGGTGTACACAATGTGCATATAGCATTGATGGTTCAAATAACATCCAACTCCACCTAGTAGCAACATGCCAGCCAGTCCCTATCCTGGGTAAAGGAGGTTAAGTATCAAGGAGCAATTCACCATTGAACTTTTGCCAAACAATCCAAAGATGTAGAAGGTGTTTCACCATCCATCCATGACATGGTATACTACAATAAATCCCACAAACTTTGACATAGCACAAGTATCAAACTTGAAACTGTGGGCCAGTGTGGAACATTTTAGTGGTGTCTAAGGTGGTACCCAGCATGAAAATGGCCATATAGAAAATCAGGATGATCCACTCAACCGTTAGACCACCCTCGTACAAAAAGAGAGAATGATTTTGATTAAATATCCAACAGTCCAGATGCAACTTGTATGCATAAACAACATGATGAGTGAACCAACCTGATTTTTTGGTCTATGATCATTTTCACAATGGGAGTCAGCCTATGCACTGCTCACTGCTCAGATGTTACACCCGCTTGTTAGGATGGTATGCATGCTCTACTCCTTCAGCCTGATTTTTTTGGGTGAGAACATCTTGACAGCTGGACCAACCTGATGGATGGCTTTGATATTGCATTTGTCTGCCATGGTGGCACATGTGATGCCATTAGAAGGTAGGCCTTGTACATGGGCTTAACAAACCTCTAACAGATCTTATTTCATCATACATGAGATTGGATTTCTAAAATCCAAAGATGAATGTCTACTAAAATACATCCAAATGCATTGCAATACGATATGCTGAGACTTTTAACTTTTTTCTTTGTTTTTGAAAGATACTAATTTTATTCAAGGCCAAAAACCAAAAAGAGAAAAAACAAAGAAAGAAAAGAAAGACAGTAGAAACAATCATGGGGGCCAATCATGTATGGACTACTTACTTTAACTGAATTTCCCACAAGATTTGTAATTATTTGTCGGAATCTACCCGGATCACCCACAAGAATTTCTGGAACTTTATCAGAGACAAATACAACTAGCTACACTTCGCCAATTGCTTATGCAGTATCACAGTGAGAATGATGGAGAGTGCAAGGCGCATCATTATTAATCCCAACAGCCACAGATGTCACAAGAGAAGCACCAGTCCGTTCCAAACATGTGTACATCGACAAGAAAGCAATGCAAACAAGGACCACATGATGTGTGTCCCAAATAAATAGCCATCTTTTTGCTTGGTGGGACAGAAAGTGGGTCCCGCTCCACCATGGGATGGATATCCACCATTATTTTGGTATGTTGCCAAACTGGAGGGATGAAGCTTTATCATCTGTTATACCCATAACCACACCTGAGAAATATGTAATTCAAACTTAAACCATTCAAATAGTGGGCCCTACTTTAAATGGATCATAAAATAAAGATAGGAGAAATATGTATTTCAAATTAAGCTGTCCAAACAGCGAACCCCACTTTAGATGGATCATAAATCAATATAAAATGGTGAAAATATATTTTTGTAGTTAGATTCATGGATGCTTGATAGACGGTCCTTTGTATACTTAGTTTTAACTTTTAGGGCCGGTCTTATATATATATATATATATATATATATATATATATATATATATATATATATATATATATATATATATATATATATATTAATCTTGTTGCATCCAAATGGCCCCTAAGAGTGAAAAAAATATGGCCAAGACTTTGAAAATCTCAGAACATATTCAAGAAATTAAATAAAAATATTGTGTGTTTATCAAGATATTTATCCGAAAATAGTATTTTAAAAAAAAAAACAAAAAACAAAAAAACTTGAACAATTCATTGTATAAATATGTTTTTGAAGTTTTGGATTATTTATCTGTCTATATAAATATTTTCCACAAGTTTTTTTGGACATTATGATAGGAAAAACCTCAAAATTTCAAAATCTCCCAAGAAAATTACTAGCTGAGAAATTGCTGAGAAAGAGATCTGTTGCTAACTGTACATGTGCTTCGATTCAACTCATATGCAAGATGGATCATTGGTTAGGCAAGATATGCATCTTGCATATGTAGCCCTTGGTTTTCATTTTTCTATCTTGCATATGTAGCCCTTTTGGGATGAATCTAAATCTGTGTCTAAAAGTATTGCTAGCATCCAGGGGGTTTCCAATCATGGGGTTTCCAATCCTGGCACTGGGAGAGAGAGATTGAGAGAGAACCACCACTATCAATCGATTGAGAGATGATTGAGAGAACCACCACTATCAATCAATTGAGAGAGAGAGAGAGAGAGAGAGAGAGAGAGAGAGAGAGAGAGAGAGAGAGAGAGAGAGAATTACCCAATGTTCATGAAGAGATCGACAGGAAGAGAGAGCTGGGAGAGATCTCTAGGGCCGGCGTTGGGAGAGGAACAAACGGAAAGGAGAGTGGATGAGAGGGAGAGAGAAAAGAGGTCTCCTCGTTTTAGGGGACGTGGATTTCCTGCTAAAGCCTTTCGCAGGAAGTTCCTGTGCAAGGATGCTGGGTGGGGCCCACCACCATGTTTGTGGGAAATCTACTCCGTTAATCCATTTATAGAGCTCATTTTAGAAAAAAATACCAGAAACGAAGTGGATCCAAAACTCAAGTGGGCCACACGAGATGAAACAGTGGGGATTCAATGAGGACCGTTGAAACATTCTTATGGCCATAAAAAGCTTTGTTTCAGGCTTTTTATTTTTAATTTCTTTTGTATTTTCACTTCATCCTGATGTTAATGACCTTATAAACTGTTTGGATGGCATATAAACATCAAGGTGGAGCCCAGGAAGGTTTCAACAGTAGGTATTTGTTTCCCCACTGTTTCCTCTCGTGTGACCCTTTTTGGATCCAACTCATTTTTGGTCTCTTGTCCTAAAATGATCTTTAAAAATGGATTAACGGAGTAGATTTCCCAAAAACATGGTGTTGGGCCCCACCCAGCATCTTTGCGCAGGAACTTCACGTGAAGGGCTTTAGCAGGAAATCCGTGTCCCGTTTTAGGGCCGGCGACCAGCCAATGGCTGGTGGTCGGTGCTCTGTGGGCCCCAACATGACGTACGTGTTTCATCCACACCGTCCATTTATTTTTCTAGATAATTTTATGGTATAAGACCAAAAATGAGGTATATCCCAATCTCAAATGGACCACATTATAGGAAACAATGTTGAATGAGCATGGACCATTCAGAGCGGGTCTCTCTTTAAGGGCTTCACCGCCTAGAGAGTGATCTTGACTGAAGTTGGGAATATGGCCAAAGGAGAGGGCTCATCAGTCACCAGGCCTCCAGTATTTGACGGCTCAAATTATGCATACTGGAAGGCTCGGATGCACTACTTTCTGAGATCTTTGGTTCATGACGTTTGGGATATAGTTGAAAGCGGATATGTGCCACCAACTGAACAAATCATACTTGACAATGACACAACAATCACAAAGCCCAAACCCAAAGAAAAGTGGACAGCATTCGACAAAGAAAGACAAACATCTAAAGTCAAGGCTATAAATGCTATCTACTGTGCCGTATCCCAGGATATTTTTAATCAGATAAGTATGTGTGGGACATCCAAGGAAGCATGGGATTTATTGGAAATAACCCATGAAGGCACAAGCACTATGAAGCGATCCAAACTTTAGCTCTTGACTTCACAGTTCAAAAGTCTCAGAATGGAAAAGCATGAGACATTTATGGAGTTTTTCACCAAATTGAACATCATTTGCAAGTACTCCATGGGTGGATTGGGAGAAAAAGTTTTGGTTCCTAAAATTTGTAGGAAAATATTAAGATCATTGCCGGAACGGTTTAATCCCAAGGTTACAACAATTGAGGAGTGTAGGAATATGATGAAATGAAAGTAGAAGAACTGGTAGGTTCCCTACAAACTTTTGAACTACACTTCACTCAATCCTAAAAATTCAAAAACATTGTCCTAAAAACCTCAAAGAAAACAATTCATGAGGACAATGAAAGCGAAAAGGAAGATGAAATGAAGAAGTGGCTTTGCTGGCACAAAAATTTAGAGATTCTTTCAAAAGAATCGTGGCCGTCCCTCTAGAGAGAGAAAGGTGAACAACAAACTTCCTGTAGGAAAATTTGGTAGAAGAACCAAAGAACCTCAATGTTATGCCTGTCAGGAGTATGGACACCTATCAACCGAATGCCCAAACAGAAAAACCAAGGGCAAGGCAATGGCTGCCACGTGGGATGATACAAATGAGTCAAATTCAGAATTTAGTGACTCAGAAAGCAATGAAGATCAGAAATCATTGAAAATTCTCATGGTCTCCACTGCTTCGATCATTCCCACTAAATCTGAGAACGAGAAAGAACAGCAAGCCATAGAATCATTTCCATCTGACAATGAGGAATCTGATGAAGAAAAAGAAGAAGAAGAAAATGATAAGCTACAAGATGTTTACGATCAACTTTATATCCATAGCATCAAAGTGACTAAAAGACTGGGAATATCTGAAAGTAAAAACCAATTGTTGCAAACAGATTTGGACAAAACTGTAGAAACTAATACACATCTGATCAATGATTTACAGCACCATCACTCAGAAAATGATAGACTTGAGAGAATCAACACCTTCCTTAAAACTGAGAATGAAAAACTAAGCAAACACGTTGAGCAATTAAAAGACAAGAATTTGCTCCTTCAAAATGAAAATCACACACTCATGTTTAATTTAGAAGAGTCCAGAAAAAATGGCAAAAAAAACTGTATATTTTCCCAGAGTGGTGAGAAGTTAGAAAAACTTTTAGGCATGGGAAAATGTGGAGAGGACAAAAAGGGATTAGGTTATGGAAAAGCTAGAACAAAAACTGAATATAATGCACAACCTTTTGGAAAATCTGTTGCCTCTAGTAGTAACATCAGACCTATCCTAGCTCGTCACAAAAATGGTAAGACAGTTTATGAGCTGAACAAAAGAAATATGCAATCATCACCACTTGTGCTAATTGACAGGATGAAGGAGTCACTAAGTCATGTGGATAAATCGGATAAGATCAACAAATCTGCCACAAGTAAAACTCCTGTCACAAAGTGGATGATTAAGGAAAAGCCAAATTGCCTTATTACACACTCAGATCGTCTACCAGGCAATGAGGTCAAATGGTACCTTGACAGTGGTTGCTCAAGACATGTTACAGGTGACAAGTCCCTTCTCTCCAACTATAAAAATCTTCATAAAGGGATAGTCACCTACAGAGATGGAGTCACTGCCAATGTAATTGGACAAGGAATGATAAGAGGAATTGATTTGCTCAAAAATGAGAATGTCTTTTGCATAAAAGGACTAGTACATAATCTGTTAAGCATCTCTCAAATCTGTGATAATGGACATGTGGTCAAATTCAACAAAGAAGATTGCGATATCCTAGATCAATCAGGAAAATCAATAATTAAGGGTCATCGCACAAACAACCACTGCTACATCATCAGAGGTATAGAAAGGACTGATGCCTAGAAATACTGAGCAGAGAAAAACAAGTCCAGATCATGCATCTAGATCTGGATATTTGCTGAAATGATGCAATTTTGTTGAGCGTAAAATGATATTTCTGAGGTTTCTGACCTCAATCTTTTGTAAATAAACATGCAAATGTTTATAATTTTTGATGTACAGTAATTGTACATAATTTTGCTGAGTATGCTATTGATATACTTGAAGGGTCGAAAAAGAAAAATATTCCTCTTCATTCCTATCGATCTGTCATTTTCGATTAATCGATCATGGGTTGATATCATCGACGTTTCTTCTGTGATAACACAAGCGCAATCAACATTTCAAAGAATCCTGTTCAACACTCTCGGACTAAACTTATTGACATCCGTCATCACTTTATCCGAGAACTTGTTGAGGACAAGATTCTTACACTGGATTATGTTTCCACAAAAAAGTAACTCACAGACATTCTCACTAAACCTCTTGATACAAATAGGTTTAGTGATTTGCAAAAATCCATTGGTGTCTGCTCTCACTAAATCTCAGTGAACATAAGCCACACTGGTAAAACTTCACACTGAGACATTCGTGGTTATAAGTCAGCCACAAGTCAACAACTTCTATGTTAACCATGTTATTTTGAATGCAAAGTTATGACAATATCAGTAACATTTGAACAGGGTCAGATCTATGATACCAATATTCAACACCAACAAAATTAAAAAAAAAAAAAAAAAAAAAAAAAAAAAGCTTGAAAATGCATTGTTACAATAAACTGTTAATCTACTGCTATCTGTGATAGTATGTGTGCTGATAGTTGGATAGTTGAATATTTTGGATTTTTACTGTTGTCTGTGGCAGTATAGAGTTGGATATTTTGGATATGGCTTAACAGAATTCACATTTTTAATGCCATAATTAAGTTGCCCCCCCCCCCCCCCCCCCCCCCCCCCCCCCCCGGTTTATCAAGTTTTGAAATGCATATGATATCCTGAATGAACATTTCAACTGCTTTACAACTGCTCTATCTTATCCTACATGTATTCATGAATTCTGAAATTGGTGTTTGATTGAATTAAGTTACAACTTTTATACATCAATGATCTACTTCTGACTAATGGGTTCTCCCATGCAATTCACTCTTCAGTCAATATCACTTGCTATACCTTTGCCAATGACTGACAAAAAGGGGGAGAACAGTTCAAAACACCCTGAGCGAAAAATTGTATATCTAATGTTGTTGCAGGTGTGAGGGGGAGCAGTTACACCAAGAAAGGGGGAGCTTTGAAGTAAGTGGGAGCAAATACTTCTAGAATGTGTACATGGGGTAGAAAAATTGTAAAATTGTGTAAATGCATGTACACACAATTTAGGGTGTGTCTAGAAGTGTTGTAGGGTGTTTTGGGTATTTTGTTACGTGATTGACAAAGGGGGAGATTGAAAGTGCACCTACTTGTGCCTTGGTTTGTCAAGTTACGTGAATGGTAAGTCAGACTGGCTACGGAACTTAATAGGAAGATTATTTCAAGTGTCTGCCTCAACCGGATGTGTGGAAGCTCGCAGTAGGTAAATCATATCCTTACATCCCATGTCTCAAAATACCAGGTGATTAAAACCCTTAAAACAAGATAGACATTTTAGGGTTTTTTAGGTGAGAAAACTTTTTCTAAATAGGAAAATCTTTATGTTTTTTTCGCCTTGTCGATCTTATCGAAACACCCTCGATATGATCGACCTGTTCTGTCGATGTCCACGATACCTTAACGATATTATCGATGAGAGGACCAAAAGTGTCCAGCAACTAAATATTCATCTGGACAGATTTATCGATGTATCGATACACATATCGATATCATCGATATAAGTACAAATATGTCCAACAACTTCGTAACATATCTGGATGAATTATCGATGTATCGATACACCTATCGATATCATCGATATTCAAATCTCGAGTCCATCGAGAGTGCCTCAATAAGATCGATAGACAATTTTCCGGCGCCCCTGTTTTTTTAAAGAAAATCTCAAAAGTCTTCGATAGCATCAATGTTCTTCCGATATGATCTGAATTCAAATATCGATAACATCGGAAGTCCATCGATGATATCGATCGTGGGCGCGCATATCTTACAGCAGATATTTCAGGTTGTTCTTAACTATGATCGGGGGCCCTTCGATAGAATCGATATTCAAATATCGATGATATCGACACCAGATCGATTGCATCGAACAAAGCCATAAATTGTCCAGCAAGCTCAAGATGCCTCGACTCTTATCTCGATATCATCGACATTCAAATTCCGATGATCTCGATGGTTCCTCGATCAATCTTGAAATCCTGAAATATTTCAAAGTCAAGTCTCTCTCATTTTTCAAATGCCGATGGATCAATCCTGTCCTCGATGGAATCGGAGTTCGAAATCCGATAACATCGACCATGATCTCGATTCATCGACTAATTGGCAAGAAGTTTCAAAAGTATATGACATCGAATCCGAGTCATCGAGTAGACCATCAATGCTGTCGAGAGTATACACTCGATGATATTGAACTCTGTCATAAATGTGACCGTTTTATATCCGTTGGAGCTTTTTGCCTATATATAGAGGACTTGTCTTTTGTTGTTGTAAGAGAGAAAAGAGAGAGCTTTTGTGTGTTTCAACTTACATCTTATACTCTAAGCCCTTTCTCTCGAGGGAGTTCATCCTCTAATCCACCCTCATTATTGATATTCAATAGAGTGGATTGGGGAATGAACTTCTGCATTCAAGGATCCTTCAGCTACTACCTTAATGGCAAATCATTAAGCTGGGATGCCTTGAATGCATAAGATTGGAGCTACTCTATCTTCCTAATAGGAAAATCTTTAGAGAGTAAGATTTCATCTTAACCTTGACCCAACCCTAAGCTTAGTCTTGGTATATCTTTTGTGTTACGGATCAAGGAAGCAGAAGACTCTTCGTCAACAAGGAGGAGGAGATCTTCGGCGTTGTGCTTAACGGGACTCATCAACTTATCTGTAAGTATCTAGAGTCCAAGAAGACACTTGCGATCATTCCTTTCTAGGATTGGGTCTTAAGTGGTTCTCACCCTTTGAAGTCCTCAAGGAGGCCTCCGGCGGGAGTGTACGTGGTGGGTGCGTTGTATGGACCCTTGCTCTGTGGAGAACATAAACATCTGGTTATGAGTGAACCAGTGAAACTCCAGGGTTAGAGGTGAACCGAGTAGAAACCTCTGGGTGCGTTGTGTGGACCCTTGCTCTACGGAGAGCATAAACATCTGGTTAGGAGTGAACTAGTAAAACTCATGGATTAGAGGTGAACCGAGTAAAAACCTCGATGTAAAGGTTGAAGGTGAACCTGATTTAAAACCTTAGGTTTGAGGTGAACCCTGGGAAACGTCCTTAGTGAAATCCGGTACACTCAAGGGTTGAGTGCGACAATCAGGAGTGGAGTAGACTTAATTATCGTCGAACCACTATAAAATGACCGTGCTTGTGATTGCTTTTCTATATGTGTGATTCATGACAATGCATTCATCTGAGCACATCTCACACACATACATAGTCACATCCAACATAGATTAAGTTGCGTATTGCTATATCTTGATTAGTTTGTAATTGGATCCTCTACCTGGCTTGGAAGCTAGTAGAGTTATATTTGAGTAATCCTGAAAATTGTATATATGATAGGATTAGAGTGATAGGATTTTTAATATAACTCATAAATCTTTAAAAAGTCCTATTCACCCCCCTCTAGGAGATATTGGTATATTCCGACTTCAACTCAAGCGGTCTTCACTTCTATTTCAATCTGTTCCATCCACCTTGTTGGCCTGCTCGCCGTGGGCCTAAAAAGTTCTGACTTAGGTGCCACCGCCACCATTATTTTCTATTATGCGGCCCACATGAGCACTCTATCGGTTGATATTTTGGCCCTAGCCCTAAAATGACATGGCAAAAATGATGAGCGGCATGGATTATACACATACATCAATGTAAGCCTCATGGTTGTAATGTGGCGAGGGTCGTAGTTTTCATGGGTCGTAGTTGTTATGTTATATGGGTCGTAGTTATCATGTTATATGGGTTGTGATTTTCATGGGTCGTACTGATGGATCGTGGTTGTCATAGGTCGTAGTTATCATGGATCTTAGTTATCATGTTATATGGGTCGTGATTGTCTTATTGTATGGGTCATGGTCATCCAATCTATTCATCTGACCCTACACAGAAGGAATAGTGATCAGTTTCCTAAAATTAAGTTGATTTAAATGCTCATGTGTGCAAAAATGTGGATCTAGATGTTTTGTACGTGATTTTACACTTTTCACTGTAATGTGATCTACATAACTATTATATTTGAATGAAATTTAGGATACATGGTGAAAATATGATTTATTGTCAAATGAACCGAATAGATCTCATACATAATTGTTCTAAATACTCCTCAAGCTAGTGCAAGTCACTCTATGGTTGTGCGTAAGATATATGTATCGCGAGTATGATATATGTACTATACTGCAAGTCATGGGAGTAACGGAAGTAGTATTTGTGGTCACGGTGGTACACCAGCCAATCCGCTTTCACTTCCGATGCGAATTAGAAGTTACTTGACTTACGTGTAGTTTTAGGAGTCTTCGAGGAGTCCAGATTCTCGAGACCTCGGGAAGGCTATTTTAGTAAGTTACGTTACTCAAGTTATGCATCCTAATATATGTAGAGATGAATGGTCTTATTAGGCCCATTTTGATGTATATATTTTATCCATGTCGTCCATTCATTTTGAAAGATCATTTTAAGGAATGATTCAAAAAAGAGGCATATCAAAGGCTCATATGGACCACACCATAGAAAGCGGCGAAATTGAAAACATACTATTGAAAACCTTTTGGGGCATGACAATCACGACCTATATCAACCACGACCCACATAACATGACAACCACGACCCACATAACATGATAACTACGACCCATGACAACCATGACCCACAACCACGACCCATAAAACATGACAACCACGACCCATATAACATGACAACTACGACCCACAACCATGACCCATATAACTTAACAACTACGACCCATGACAATCACATCCCCATATAAATGACAACCATGACCCATATAACTTCACAACCATGACCTATATATGACAACCTCAACCTTTGCTACATGACAACCACGATCTATTCGAAAGGTCGTAGTTCACATGCACAATGGATCGTGGTTTTCATCCACAAAGAGTCATGGTTGATATTTGACTATACCCATAAAATGACACAACAAAAAGGATGGGCGGCATGGATTATTCACATACATCAATGTGGGCTAATTTGGGTCATGGTTTGTACAGGTCGTAGTTGCCATGTTATATGGGTCATGGTTGTCATGTTGCATGGTTCGTGATTTGCAACGTGTTCACTTCCTTTTCTACCAAACCATTGGTACCATAGCTTAAGGCCCACAATGGGGTGATCTGATCCATCCACCTTGTCGGCTAGCTCGCTGTGGACCCAAAAAGTCCTAACTTGGGCATTTTCCACTTCTAACAAGCATCACATGAGAACCACGACCCATATACCATGATAACTATGACCCATGACAACCACGACCCATATAACATGACAACCACGACCCATAACAACTACAACCCTTACCACATTACAACCACAACCCATATAACATGACAACCACGACCCATATAATATGACAACCACGACCCATATAACATGATAACTATGACTCGTGACAACCACGACCCCTATAATATGACAACTACGACCCATATAACATGACAATTAACCACAACCTATATCAACTACGACCTATATAACATGACAACCACAACCTATATAACATGATAACTACGACCTGTGACAACCACGACTCGGATGACAACCACGACCCTTGCTACATGACAACCACGTTCCATTTGAAGGGTCGTGGTTCACATGCGCAATAGATCATGGTTTTCATCCACAAATGGTCGTGGTTGATATTTGACTTTACCCCTAAAATGACACAACAAAAAGGATGGGCGGCAAGGATTATTCACATACATCAATGCGGGCCCATTTGAGTCGTGGTTTGCATGGGTCATAGTTGCCATGTTATATGGGTCGTGGTTGTCATATTGCATGGTTAGTAGTTTACAACGTGTTCACTTCCTATACAGGTCGAAGTCTTCATTTTGATAGGCCTTGGTAAGGACCATCTAGTGGGGCCTACATTGATATATGTGAATAATCCATGCGGGCTAGGGCCAACAATGCAGAGATTCGTTCCATCCACTTTATCGGCCAGCTCGGCGTGGGCCCAAAAAGTCCTAACTTAGGCAATGTCCACTTCTAACAAACATCATGGTGAGCCTGGAAAGTTTCAACAGTGGGTTCCATTGTCACCATTATTTTCTATTATGTGACCCACACGAGCTCTGAATTGGGCTGAAATTTGGGCCCTAGCCCTAAAATGACATGGTAAAAAGGATGGACAGCATGGATTATACACATACATCAATATGGGCCCCACGAGTTTAGTCCTTGCCCACGTGCAAAAAGGGTTTTGTACACATCACTTTATTAGCATTAAATACGAGGTAACTTCTTGGTCCTTAGAAAACTGTGCAACTACTGAACCAAGTCAGGGGTATTTTCATCCAAAACCATCTCCAAAAGCTGTCAGAAGGCCCTTTATACAATATATGGAGTATCGTAGCGATCGAGGTAATTTGCTTAAACTTTGAGGCGAGTACGGTCAATTTCCCAATTAGATTTCCCACCAGCGGACAGACGCACGACGTCCATTTTTGGCTAGTGGGGCCCACCTATCATCTATTATGATGATCAGACCCGTCCATTGTGTCTCTGGGGTAGGGAAGACCCTCGTCTAGGTGGCCTTTTGGCCCCATGCACGTGCACACATAGTGAATTCATCCAAAATGCAAGATGGACGGCGGGAACAAAGATACAGTGGGCTGCACCAGAACCTGACCAAAACCACCCCTTTCTGACTGGTTTTTCGCCAGGAATCCAATGAACAGGGTGAATTTCTCTAAAGACATCATTGTGGGGCCTACCGTACACATCAGTGCCGGTCCTTCGTTGATTTTACTCATGGACAAGCGTTCGGACGTCACCTGGCTTCTCTAACCGTTGTGTGATCTTGATGATGGTTGGATCAGTGATCCAGACCATCCAAACTCATCAACAGGGGACCACAACCATCACCAAGAAGGCCAAAACGAAGATGGGATGACCATCCGTCCTAAAACGTCTCCAAAACGTAAATTGTTTGCATTTTTCTTACGCACGCAGGTCGGTTGCTACGAAAATTCTTACGCAAGCCTCTCCACCGACTCCAGCATCGCCACTTGCTGCCTATAAAAGAAGAGAAGGTTGTGGAATCATCCATCTTTAGACGGGAGCAGCCGTGGAGGCACATTCTTGGACATGTAGAGAGAGGCATCATCTAGAGTTCTTTCTTTCTTCTTAGTTTTTCTTATTTTCCTTTTATGCTTTCCTTTAAGAGATTTTTAGTTTGATTATGTCTAGCTAAACCTCCTAACTAGGGCTAAGAGGTGAAGCTTGTAGTGAGATGGGATGTTTTTTATGTTTTAATTCATGTTTATGAACTCTCTTTGAGTCTGGTTTGATTATAAGGAATGTCTTTAGTTTTTAATGATTTGTTGTGACTTAAATTACAATAAATCTACGATAGCTTTGAGTATTTCTTTTATATTATTATGATTGTGAAGTTAGGAAGCCATGTTGTTCACCATCGCTCCTTGGACATGGTTGGATGATAGAATCCTTCCTAACATTCATGTATCTCTCAGATTGGTTGTGGATTTGTTAAATTATGTTGTTTGTTTTGTCTCATGGGCATGGTTTTGTGATGGAATCAATTCTAGTTCTCATCCTTTTCATCTCTTGAAAACTATATCAAAGGAAGTTCAAATTCGGTTTTTAGTGATATATCTTCCAACTGGATGAAGATGAACTCTGAATCCAGTTGTGTTTATGAATCAAACATAGCACTCCCTGATCTCTACGAGTGGATCCTTTGGTACCCTAGTTTCCTACCTTTGAATTCTACAAATTTTATATTAATATTTCACCATTATTCCCTCATATACTCCTTGATTTAGATTTCATCTTATTCTAGTTCTAGTTCTGATTATTTTTAGAATACGTACAAGGTTCAATTCATGTGAATTCGACCACGGTCTTACTGAGTTTATTACTACCTCGCAACCCTATACTTGGGGTGGTGAACAGAAGCAGTGCCAAATCCCAGATGGACCATAGTACAGGAAACAACAGTGATTGACCATTAAAAATTTCTTGTGGACCAAAATCGATTTCAGTCAAGATGATATTTGTCTGAGCTCTTCATATAGGTGTTTGTGACCTTACCAACGGTTTGGATGATAAATAAACATTCCGGTGGAATCCATGAAGTTTTTAATGATAGGGATTCAATCACGACTGTTTCCTATGGTGGGGTCGACCTAAAGACTTTTGTCAGCTTCATTTTTTGAATCATGCTCTAAAATTAGCTTTGAATATGGTTAGACGGTGTGGATTTAAGTTTAATACATCACAGTGAGCTTCACAATCAACGGTCACACCTACTTCGGTGGATCCGGGGTCTCACCTAATCCGCTCTCATGATATGCATGTTTTGTGACCACATCTACAGGAAATAAGGATGAGAAGATAAGACTTTGTATGAAGTCTATTTTTCTGTTTTTCGTTGAGAGAGGAAAATGGGAGAAGGAGCGAAGAAGGAATGGTCTCTGAAAGGAATGACAGCTCTGGTCACTGGCGGAACCAAAGGAATAGGGTATAACTTCTCTCTCCTCTTTATATCTTCTTTTAGTGGATGATCCCGATCTCACGAGATAAGAGAATTTATTTTTATTTTATTTTTCATATTCGTTAGCACGGCACTCGTGTTAGCATCCGAGAAATTCATCAGGTTTGGCTGCCCGTGAACATTCCCCAAGCCTCAAATTCAGGCCGGTCTCATGACTCTCATCTAATCCGTTTATGAGAAAAATGTACGGTCATACTTATCCCAAAAAAACTTACAAATTAATGTATGGTCGTATTTATCCCAACATATATATTTATATATATGGGTTTAGGTACTATGCGCTCGAGCTCATGATAAGCTCCCGTGAGGTTGAGCTGTGTGGGCCCCACCGTGATGTGTGTTGACCATCAACACCGTGCATTTGATGGGTCCCCTTTAAATTATGGGATATCCCAAAAATCAGCTGTATTCTGAACTCAGGTGGACCATACCATCTAAAATCATGTGAAGACATGCCAAAAATATATAAAAACACTTGGTGGGGCCCACCTGAGTTTTGAATACTGCTGAAAGTTGGTTTGAACCCTCATCCAAGTGGGACACACATAATGGATGGGCTGGATTTGCAAAAAAATCTCGGTAGGCCCAAAAAACGTCCCATGAATGTTTTAATGGTGCATGGCCCCTCTCCACTTCTGTATGTGGTGTGGCCCACACAAGTCACGGATTGTCTTGACTTTTGAGACGTAGGCCCACAATGGAATGGTTCATCTGACTGATGGGGTAGATGTTCGAAACGCATCACGGTGGGGCCACACAGCTCAACCTCATGGGACGCTCCCATCAGCTCGAGCGCATAGAACCTTTTTCCTATATTCCTATATATATAATCACTTAATATCCTCAAAATGTTAGCCATTCGATTGGTGGGCCTCTGAGGAAGTAAAATCAATGGTTAAAAAAAGTCAGTCGCAGCTCCATTATCTGCTCACTAATTTGTCTGCCAAGAGAAGTTATGAAGTGCTGATGCATCGGAAGGTGAATATTGCACCAGTCTCCCTAAATGTGCTTCACGATCCAGTTATCTAGACCGTTGACCTTGTCGCTCCCTACCGAGGACGGTATATTCCCAACCCTTTGATCGGTCTCCCATGAGTAGGGATGCGGATTTCCACGGAAAGCCTTTAGGTGGGGCCCACCGTGATGTTTTTGAGAAATCCACTCTCTCTATCCGTTTTTTGAGATCATTTTAAAGTATGCAACCAATAATAAATTGGACCCAAAGCTAACGTTGGCCACATGAGAGGAAACAGTCAGTATTCAATGACCACCGTTGAAACATTTGTATGCCACAAAAGTTTGGTATCAGGCTATGTTTTTGGTTTATTCACTTCATTCCAGTAATAATGACATTATAAACGGTTTGGATGGCATGTAAACATTAAGATGGAGCCGATGAAGGTTTCAACCGTAAGCATTTCTTTCCCAAAATTTTCCTCTCGTGTGGCTCAGTTGAGATTTGAATCCTTTTCAAATTTATTTTGGTATCCTAAAATGATCTCACAAAACCGATGGACGGAATGGATTTCTCAAAAATATCACGATGGCCCCACCTAGCATCCCAGCGCCTGAACCTTTAGCAAATAATCTGCGTACCATGAGTAGGACGGTAAATGCACATCCATTTTGGTGACTCTTTTACCAACGGCCATCCATTGTAGATGCACTAGATGTATGGTCCTGATGGACTGATCAGCCTTAAAACGTGTTGGGCATAAGTAGGGCTCTATCATATCATTTCCCAACCGGAATCCGAGCTAAGGTGGCCGGACGCACTAATTCATCCCATAGGTGGTCAACCAATCTGAAAAGGGCACCAGGGATGAATCAGTCTCTCGACGTCAACCAAGAAAAGCACGTGCGTGCACCATTTATTTATGAGTGCGGATCCACCGTTCCGTGGAAACAGTGAGCAGCTGAATCCACTATTATTATTGGTCCACGTCACTCTAAGTGCTACATCACCAGTTTTTTTTTTTTTTAATATATTAAAAATTTTTACATTTCAGGAAAAAGTCTAAGGCCGTTAGACGGTTTCGCCTGGAAATAGGATTGGATACTGAGCACATGCGCTCTTGCTCTCACCGTACTGAGTAAACTCAGTTAGGCCACCTTGTATGTATGTGGTCTATGAGTAAACTCAGTTGGGCCCACCTTGTATGTATGTGGTCTATCCACGCGGTCCATCTGTTTTTCTATCTAATTTAAGAGGTTGAGCCCAAAAATGAAGTATATCCAAATATCAAGTGGATAATACCATAGTAAACGGTAGGGATAATAATTTCCACTGCTAGGCCCCACCGTGATATTTATTTGTCATCCAACCTTTTCATAAGATCATACAGACATGGATGAAGAGAAAACACAAATATAAGCTTGATCTAAAACTTTTGTAGCCCTTAAGAAATTTTCAACAGTAAACGTTCAATTCAACTGTTTCCTATGGTGTAGTCCATTTGAACATTATATATTCTTCATTTTTGGTCTCAAGCCCTAAAATTATCTTCTAAATTTGATGGACGGAGCGGATAAAATACATAAATCATGGTGGACCCCACAGAGTATACTCGGTAAGTGAGTTACTCACTACCCAATCCGCTTTCTTCCGCTTGGGGATTCACAGGTGGAGTAGCGAGACTCGCTACTAAAGTGATGTCACCTAGTTACGTGGGTCCCACCATGATGTGTGTTTTGTACCCACACCGTCCATCCATTTGGAGAGATCATTTTAGGGCATGAGTCATAGAATGAATCAGATCCAAAACTCGAGTGGACCCCACCACTGAAAATAGTGGAGAGAGTCACGCTGACCATTAAAAAGCTTCTAAGGGTCACAAAAGTTTTCCATCAAGCTGATATTTGTGTTTTCCCTTCTTCAATGTCTGTGTTAGCTTAAGGTCCACCGTGATTTTTATTTAAGTTTTCATTTAGGGATTCAACGCATAGCGAGACTCGCTACTAAAGTGACGTCACCTAGTTATATCGGTCCCACCATAATGTATCTTTTGTATCCACACTATCCATCCATTTGGAGAGATCATTTTAGGGCATGAGCCAAAGAATGAATCAGATCCAAAACTCGAGTGGACCCCACCACAGAAAATAGTGAAGAGAGTACACTCACCATTAAAAACTTCTAATGGCCCCAAAAGTTTTCAATCAAGTTGATATTTGTGTTTCCCCTTCTTTAATATCTGTGTTAACTTATGAATAGGTTAGATCTCAAATAAAAATTACGGTGGACCTTAGGAAGGCTTCAACGGTGGACGACACTCTCCTCACTATTTTCTATGGTGGGGTTCACTCCAGCTTTGGATCTACCTCATTCTTTTGATCATGCCCTAAAATGATCTCTCCAAATGGATGGACTGTGTGGATACAACACATATATTATGGTGGGCCCCACAGAACTTTGTGGCATCACTTTAGTAGCGAGTCTAGCTACTCAACGTGTCGGTAGCTAATCCGCCACCAATTTCTTTCTTCTAAAATTTAATTAGGTCATGTCATCTAATGACAATTTTATAAGATAAAAAACAATTACAAAATCTACTTGATTAATAAGAAATATTAGTTACGACCCAGGTTGAGTGATGTCTATAGGATCCTCATCGTGGGCCCACCTTGATCTATGCGTTGTATATCTACTCCTTCCATCTGTTTTCTCATATTATTTTAAGACTCGACCCAAATTGGAACTTGTGATCGGGTCAGATTTAGTCCGGATTAGTCCAGGCCAGACCCGGACTCAAATTGGGTTCGGCATGCTGGACTCGTTATCGAGTCAGGTCGAGTTCGGGTCAGGCCTATATCAAAATCGAATCGAGTCAAGTTAGCCCTAACTCTGTTTGAATCGACTCAATACCCACCTCTAACCATGATGGTTGTTTTTTTTTATCTACACTGTTTATCCGTTTTGCTCACTTACATCAGGGCATGAGTCTAAAAATAAATAGATCGATATCTCAGGTGGACCACACCATAGAAAAAGTGGTGATTGAACACATACCATTATAAACTTCGTAGAGCCTAATGTAATGTTTATTTTCCATCCAACCAACTGATAACGTCATAAAGACATGGATGAAGAGAAAATACAAATATCATCTTGATCCAAAAATTTTGTACTAATCTTCTATGCGGTTGAGCTCATTGGAACTTCCCATGAGGTCGAGCTGTGTGGACCCCACCGTGATGCGTGTCAAACATCTACCCCATCAGTCAAATACAACATTCCATGAGTTCCTTATGCGGCTGATTTTTGGGATATCCCATCATTTAAAGGGGACCCATCAAATGCACAGTGTTGATGTCGACACGCATCACGATGGGGCCCACAGCTCGACCTCATGGGAAGTTCCCATGAGCTCGACCGCATAGAACCATTTCCCTATATATATATATATATATATATATATATATATATATATATATATATATATATATATAACTCTCTTTACAATTGGAGAAGTATGGGGATTGAATTTTTTTGCGGGGGCCCACCATGATGTGTATGCAAAATCTATTTTGACAATTAAATGCATAATCATTTAGGCCCGAATCTAAAAAATTAGGTTAACATGAGATTCATATGAGCCACACCAAAGAAAATATTTGGAAGAGAGACATCCACCCTTGAAATTTATATGACCCACCATGATGATTATATAAAATGGACACATTAGTTTATCTAATGAAACCCCATCATTTTGTCTAATGGAACCCTATCACTTTGTCAAATGAACCTGTCACTTTGTCTATTGAAACCCCGTCATTTTATTTGACAAGCTACTACTTTATCGAGTGAAATCCCGTCACTTTGCATAATAACGTCGTCACTTTTTCTAGTGGAATCATGTGACTTTATTTGAAAACTCGTCATTTTATCAAGTAAAACCCTATCAATTTGTCTGGCAACCCCATCACTTTATGTAGTGGAACATCGTTACTTTGTCTAATGGAACCCCCTTATTTTGTCCAATAATCACGTCACTTTGTCTATTAGAACCTTATCACTTTCTTTAGCACCTCGTTCACTTTATCTAGTGAAATCCTGTCACTTTGTCCAGCAACCTCGCCACTCTCTATCTAGTAGAACCCTGTCACTTGATACAATAGAACTTTGTTACTTTGTCCTACTACATAGTCTCTTTGTCTAGTAGAATGTCATCACTTTGTCCAGCAACCTAATCACTTTGTCTAGTGAACCTTGTCACTTCGTCCAATAGCCTCGTCACTTTGTCCAGTAACCTCATCACTTTGTCTAGTGGAACCCAATCACTTTGTCCTCTAGCCTCGTCACTTCGTTTAATGGAACCAGGTCACTATATCCGGCAGCCCATCACTTTTTTCTACAATCTATAACTTTGTCTAATAGAACCCTATTTGTTTTGTCTCGTTTAACCTTATTACTTTGTTTAGTAGAATCATGTTGCTTTGTCGAGTAACCTCATCACTTTGTTTAGTATAACTCTGTTACTTCGTTTTAATAACCCCGTCACGTTGTCCAATGAACCCCGTTAAATTGTCTAATGACTAAGAAAAAATTATCGACAATGGATGGTTTATATTGTCGGTGGATCCACATGAGTTAAGGCCCACATTGAATTGTCTTATTACCATGAAAACTATTCATTATATATTGTTCCTAAAAACTATGCTTAATTATCTTGATGTTTGGTAAATTTTTGGGGTTGTACATCACTAGGATAGCCATTGACGCTATCAAACCATATTTAGTATGCAGGAGACGTAGATGATGGGTATGTTGGCTTTCACATGGAATAAGAGGAGCTAGATGATCTTGCGACTCTCTATTCCTACTTTCATTCGTATTTAATTTGTACCGTCATGTATTGCAAAAACTTAAGACATTAGTTTGTATAAGCTTTCGAGTAGCCACTTGATTATTTTGTTATTTATATTTGAACTCCCTCTTATACTTAATTTTTTCTATTCCGATAAATTTCTAACTTCGATAAAGAAAAAAAATATACGTGAAATTTGGAGTATCTTTAAAAGTTAACACTTGCATTTTTGGAAAACGAGTAGTATACTCAGGTTTCGGGAACTGGGTTGTTACAGACGTGATTATTGGTTAAAGTAATGAGGTTCCATTAAACAAAGTGACGATGTTCCACTAAATAAAGTGATGGGGTTGCTAGACAGATTGATAGGGTTTCACTCAATAAAATGATGAGTTTTTAAATAAAGTGACTTAGTTCTACTAGACAAAGTAACGATGTTATTCCGCAAAGTGATAGAATTTCACTAGATAAAGTGGCGGCTTGTCAAATAAAATGACGGGGTTTCAGTAGACAAAGTGAGGGGTTCATTTGACAAAGCGGTAGGGTTTCATTAGACAAAATGATGGGGTTCTATTAAATAAACTAATGTGTCCATTTTATATAATCATCATGGTAGGTCTTATAAGTTTCAAGGGTGGATGTCTCTCCTCCAAATATAATTTCTTTGGTGTGGTACATATGAATCTCGTGTTAACCTTCTCTCTCTCTCTTTTTTTTTTTGGATTCGGGCCTAAATGATTACATATCTAATTGTCAAAGTGGAGTTTGCATACACATCATGGTGGGCCCCTGCCAAAAATCCAATCCCCCATACTTCTCCAATAGTAAAGAGAGTTTATATATATATATATCTATGGGGCGTGACTCTTGATTTTTTCAGAGCCCACTGCGATGTTTATGTGATATTCATTATAATCATTGTCTATTAAGTCCCATATTGAGCCTAGAGATATGCACTAAAGGAAATAGTTGAGAGAGAGATGTCCACCCTTTATTTTAAAGGGTCAAACATTATACTTACATCAAAATCCACTTCAACAACTAGTTTATTATAATTATATAAAAAAATAAAAATAAAAAAGCATTTTACTAAAAATCATACTAGTACATGAATCACTTAGGCTAGACTAATGGAAACAATTTGGAAGGCGAGGATTGCCTATACACTGTTTACAATCATGTGGTCAACCTGAGTTATAAATAGAACTGATTTTATTGGCCTGTGGCCTAAAATGGGGTGACGCACCTTGTGGTCTAGGTTGATCTTCCAGAAAACATCATGGTACGGCCCACCTAATCCACTAACTATTTTCTCATACTAGTGGCTTTGACAAAGGGGACACTAATAGCATATACCACCAACTGCAGTACTATGTGTTATTGGAAAAGCTCTATTGGATCCACCATGATGTATGTATTTTATCCACGTCGTCCATCCATTTCTACGGATCATCATAGTTCATGAGCACAAAATTGAGGAAGATCCAAATCTCAGGTGGACCACACCACAAGAAACATTGGTGATTAGAAGATTAAAAACTTATTGGGGGCTACAAACTTTTGAATTAAGCTGATATTTGTATTTTCTCTTCAACCATGTCTCTGTGACATTATCAGTTGGTTGGATGGAAAATAAAGATTACATTGGTCTCTACGAAGTTTATAATGGTATGTGTTCAATCACCACTTTTCCTATGGTGTGGTCCAGTTAAGATTTTGATCTATCTATTTTTAGATTCATGCCCTGATGTAAGTGAACAAATTGGATAAATAGTGTGGATAAAAAAAACAACCATCATGGTCAGAGGTAGGCATCAAGTTGATTCAGACCGAGTTAAGGTTGACTCGACTCAATTCGGTTTTGAAATAGGCCTGACTCGGTACCGAGTCCAGCATGCCTAACCTAATCCGAGTCTGAGTCTGACCTGGACTAATCCGAACTGAGTATGGCCCAATCATAAGTACTGATTCGGGTCGAATCAGACCAAGTTGGGTCGGGTGCAGTGGGTATCCACGAGCTGAAATCACAACTCAAATTTGAGATTCGCTTGTAAGAATTGCAGCCTCTCCATAGCTACACGACATCTTAGATCTGAAACCTCTCATATCTAAGTTATATATATATATATATATATTATATATATATATATATATATAAAAGTCAAGTTTCAGATCAAGTCGAGTGACTACCGAGTTGGATTTTGGGTCGAGTCGAGTTGAGTTACTAGGTGACTCAAACTCGACTCGCTTTGAATTCGAATTGGACGAAGCCTGCTCGATTAGGATCGACTCACCCACTCCGTTCGTATCGAGTACTCAGACAAGTCAAGTTTATTGAGTCGTCGCTTGCTTAGCCCTAATCATGATGAAGCCCACATAGGTTTTTTAGTTTTAGTAGCACACAATACCAACATTTGTGTTGTGTACTATGCCACATGATCTGAGTGTAAAAGAAAGAACTCGACAACTCCGAAGCCCCCCATGTGAGTGGGACCCATCTAATTGTATACATTGAATATCTATGCCATCTATCCATTTTATGAGCTCATTTTACAGATTAGGGCAAAAAGTGAAGACTATCCAAATCTCTAGTTGACCACACTACAAGAAACCATAGTAATTGATTATTAAAACCTTTTTGTGGGCCACAAATGGTTTTGGATCAAGCTGATATTTGTGTTTTTCCTTCGTCTAGGCTATGTGACCTTCTCAACAACAGATTGGATGGCAAATAAACATTATAATGGACAATGGAGTTTTCAATGATCGGCATTCAATGACCACTATTTCTTATGGTGTGGTCCACCTGAGAGTTGTATCTGCTTTATTTTTTGTACAATTCTCTAAAATAATATGAGAAAACGGGTGGATGGGGTAGATATACAACGCATAGATCAAGGTGGGCTCACGACGAGGATCCTACAGACATCACTCATCTTGGGTCACAGCTAATATTCCTTTTTAATCAAGCAGATTTTATAAATATATATTTTTTAAAATTTTATAAAATTGTTGTGAGATGACGCGACCTAATTAAATTTTAGAAGAAAGAAATTGGAAGCGAATTAACTACCAACAGGAGGTTGAGTAGCTGGACTCAAGTGATGTCACTAAATTATGTGGGGCCCACCATAATCTATGTGTTGTATCCACACTGTCCATCCATTTGGAGAGATCATTTTAGGGCATGATCAAAAGAATGAGGCAAATCCAAAGCTGGAGTGGAACCCACCTTATAAATCAGTGAGGAGCGTGACGTCCACAGTTGAAGTCTTCCTAAGGTCCACTGTGATTTTTATTTGAGATCCAACCTACTTATAAGTTAACACAGACATTAAAGAAGGGAAAACACAAATATCAGCTTGATTGAAAACTTTTGTAACCCTTAGAAGTTTTTAATGGTGGGCATGACTCTCTCCACTATTTTTTGTGGTGGGGTCCACTCGAGTTATGGATCTGATTCATTCTTTGGCTCATGCCATAAAATGATCAGTCCAAATTGATGGACGATGTGGATACAAAACATACATCATGGTGAGACCCACGTAACTAGGTGACCTCACTTTAGTAGCGAGTCTCGCTGCTCAACCTGTGAGTAACTCACTACATTAGCGTACTGAGTAAAATCTGTGGGGTCCGCCATGATTTATGTATTTTATCCACTCCGTCCATCAATTTTACCAAATAAATTTAGGGCTTGAGACAAAAAACGAAGCATACACAATGTTCAAATGGACCACACCATAGAAAACATATGAATTTAATGTTACGTTGAAAATTTCTTGGGGGCTACAAAAGTTTTGGATCAAGCTTATATTTGTGTTTTCCCTTCATACATGTCTATATGATCTTATGAACAGGTTAGATGACAAATAAACATCACTGTGGGCCTAGAAAGGTTTCAACAGTGTAAATCATTATCCCCACTGTTTACTGTGGTATGATCCACTTGATATTTGGATATACTTCAATTTTAGGCTCAAACCCCTTAAATTAGATGGAAAAACAGATGGACGGCATGGATAGACCACATACATACAAGGTAAGCCCAACTAAGTTTACTCAGTACCATAAGAGCAAGAGGGTACTTTACATAGTATGCAATCCCATTTCCAAATGAAATATTTGACTTTTCCAGACGGCATTAGACTTTTCCTGAAACGTAAATTTTTGTAATATATTTTTAAAAATTGGTGAGGTAACACTTACAGTGACGTGGACCAATAACAATAATGGATTTAGCTTTTCACTGCTTCCACGAAACAGGGGATCCGCACTCTTTATTTATTTATTTTTCATATACTCATTTTAGATTAACAATTTCTTGCGTACCTCGAGCACGATAATTCAAACTTCACCATCTAAATTGCAGGATCCAATAGTAACCCAAAAATCACATTGGGGGAACAAAGCTAACCTTTGATTCATGGACAATTGATGAATTAGAAGGATTGGCCATATTTTATTTTATCCATCAATGATCAGACACCTTTAAAATATATATATATATATATATATATATATATATATATATATATATATATATATATATATATATATATATATATATATATATATATATATATATTAGTGATCTTGACTGTCCATTTGTTCGCCATTAGTGGGATGAACAAGATAATCAAATCAGAGTTATTATCGAGAAGCATTGTATGTATAGTAGTAGTGGGATCTCGATCCACGACAGGACATTATTTTTTTCTTTTTATTTTTATTTTTTGAAAAAAAAAACATGAATTAGACAATCCATTGTGTTGGGAGAAAAATACGCCAAGTTCGAAGTCTCGGATAGGGGATGAGTCGACTGTGCTCACACTGCCCAAATCGCCCGAGGCAATAGTTATGACCGAGACAGTAATGTACAAAGCCAACGGGTAAACAGAATAGGACGGTTTAAGTTAACTCGGTATACGAGCTAGCAATGCCCTTCTAAGTCCACTAAGGTCAAAAAGCTATAAGCCACCTGACCGATAGATAAAACCGACTCAACAAGTTGGTTATATCGGCTACGAGGTAAGGAAACATGACGGATAAAAATCGAGACTATTTCCGCCCGATAGAAGGCAGAAAGCTTATCCTCGAGAGCCAGTCGAGACTCATCCATCACATAAGTCGGAATCGGTTGAGCCGAGTGAGAGAGACGGTGTATATTCAAATACCGTCCCGAAAATCTAGAAAACAAATGTCCGATCCCGAAGATCTCGGGATCGGATGAAATCTGTTAAAGATATCAAATCTCCGAAGAGACAGGGAGAGAATCTCTATACAGCAGGGCTTCCTCACGCCTATAAGAACCCATCTCCATCGTGGTGAAAGGTATGCCACAGAAAACCCTAAAAGCCACTGTCTTTATTCACGAGAACTGACTTAGGCATCGGAGGTTCCCCTGCTTTAGACAGGGTCCCCTTTGTGTTAAGGATTGTGCAGGTTAAAGACGACGGAGGCGACGGGTCCATCAGAAAAACACATCAACAGTTTGGCGCCGTCTGTGGGAAACGGACAAAAAGCCGTTTTTCATATTCTACCTAAAGAGCTGTAAGACAAGTTCTAATGGTGACGACTAGAAGAACAGATCAGGACGATGCAAACGAGGCCGCCGCCAGCGCAACATTAGGAGCTCCACCAATGGTCCTGCCAGTCGCGCTGCTGGTGGCCACGGCCGTATCCAATAATCAGCGGAACCGGGGGAACGCGCAATTGAGTCGGGAGGTTTAAGAGATCCGATCCGATATGAATGTCATGAAGAAGATGTTGGAACAGATATACAAGGAGCAGATGCTACCGCATCATCAAGGACAAACATCGCGTGTTCCCCCACCTGCGTCCAGCCCTCTGCCTGCTGCTCAGCCCACGGCTCCGCGAACGTCCCATCTGCTGAGTCAACACTAGTGTTCGACCAAACCAGCACCAGCTCGTTCGGTCACAGCCGCATTACCCCCCTCTAATTTACGGTACAGAATAGATCAAAGGAGGCACAGTCGGTGTTCACTCCCCAAGTGCAGGGTTCTGATGTAGTAATAAAACTCGGTGAGACCGAGGTCGAATCCATAGGGACTGAAACCTGTACGTAATCTGAAAATAACTAGGATCAGAACTATAATAAGATGTAATCTAAATCGAATGATTTTGAGGAATAATGGTGAAATAATTATCTAAAACTTAGGAATTCAGATGAATGAAACTTGGGATTCAGAGGATCCACTTGTAGAGATCAGGGAGATCTTATGCCTGCTTCAAGAACTCAACTGGACTTAGGGTCATCTTCATCCAGTTGAAGAGTGTAACCATGGAAATTAAACTGAACTTCCTTTGATATAGTTTTAAAGCGATTAAATGTATATGAATTAGAATGGATTCCATCACCAAACCATGCCCAGGAGATAAAGTAAACAACAGAATTAAACTAATTACCAATCAATCAACAATATATGAAGGTTAGGAAGGGTACCATCATCCAACCAGCCCAGGAATGATGGTGAACAACAGGGCTTCTGACGTCATAAACATAAAAAGGAGGAAGAAATACTCAAAGCCATCGCAGGTTTATTGGTCACAACAAACCATTAAAAACTAAAAGTATTCCTTTTAATTGAACTAAAATCAATATCAGTCAGTCTGCAAAGTCTCTCCCATCATGCTACAAGCTTCACCTCTTAGCCCTATCTAAGAGGTTTAGCCAGACATGATTGGGCTAGATATCTAAGAAAAAGAATATAATAACATAGAGTAAACAATAAAACTAACAAACACCCTGGAACTCCTCTCTCTCTCTCATCCACGTCCTAACCGTCCCAAGATACCCCCCTCTCTCTCTTTTCTTCTCTTTTATAGGTAAGGGCGGTTGTTGTGTATCCTTGCTGGAGTCGGAGAACCGACTTCCTTTACGCAACAGAGGAGTCGGCTAGAGTTTACGCAGCTTCCATTACGCAGCAGAAAAACGGATTCTCCCCACGCCTTTGTTTATGTGATCCTGTCCATAAGAATAACGTCCCTTGGGATGTTTCTGGGTGGCCTACACGGTGAATGGATTAGATTAGCAATCCGATCATCACTGAGACCACATCACAGCCCGTAAAAACTGGGCTGCGTCCGAACGCAAAACAGGGATGCGTAACCATCACGCTGTTGAAGTCGGTGGGCCCCAAATTCGTGTTATATAAAAAATCTAATCTGACCACTAGCTTCCCCTTACGAAACCGGTCGGACATGGCATGATTCCATTTATCTTCAGCGCGGCCCACCTGATCTTTCACTCCACCGTCAGTTGTACGTTTAAACGGTTGGACTTCGATCCTTGAGATCTTTTACAATTCTTCCCTCTACGCAGTGATAAGAAGCTTCCTAGGGACCCAACGGACGGTTCGGATTGGCCCGTTGAGACCGCATGGTGGCCCACAAGGATCAACTGCAACCCTCTGTTCGCATAATCAAAATACGCGGTTTCCGTTTTTGAATATGGTCGGTCAAAACGCAGTTTGACTGCGTCATAGGTTTGGTGTAAAGTGAGTGGACGTGCACTGTATGCACGCCAATCACATAAGATGGGTCCTACCTTGATGTTTTTAGAGATCCGTTCCGTCCATATGTTCTATCATATCATTTAATCTTTTGAAACAAAAATTGAAGCACATCCCATTATCAGGTGGGCCCAGAATCATGATTCTGAGGGCTGATCTGACCGTTGGGCCACTTTCACAGGGATCCGATGGTTGAATTTTAACGTGTACAGTTACTTTGTGGGCCTCAGGTTATACATGAAGTTTCGAGCTGAACGGATGGTGGAAACCATGTGATCTTGCATTCTGGACGTATTTCAGGCCACTTGAGCTTCAATTTTCCAGTTTTCCCGGATCTCTGGCGTGTAAATCCGTCAATCTTGGTCACCTGGAGTCCATCCCTTTCCTTTGATGTCATCAGGGCATTAAATCCATGCTTTTAGTGTCCTATTTCAATCTAAGCTCATAAATACACCCTGTATCACAAACACGATTAAATCGGGCAGTTAAACAGTACCATGTTCGTAAATCTAGGCAATAACTAAGGTCTGATATGCAATATTTGACCCTCAACACAACCCCCAACCAGCATTTTGCTAGTCCCGAGCAAAATATGCAAAAAATAAGTTGAGAATTACAGGACAATTTCTATAAACTCGAGTGATTTATGAAAAACAATTCAGATCCTAGAATTCTAAGATTCTTGAATGTCAGGCATTACTTTCTCATGGACTCAAGCATGCAGAAAACTTCATAATCAAGTTCAATTTGTTAACCCATCAATTAGGAAAATTCTAAACATTGAGTTCCATGGGTGTATAGTGTAATCTCGGCTTATCAACATTAAGAGATCCAATCGTCAATTTCATGATTTCACTGGTAACTAACAAAAGAATTCATGATAACCAAAACCTACCCAAACTTGCCCTACAGTTCTTCTCTTTTTCTTTTTCTTTTATTTTTCTTTCTTTCTTTCCTTCTTTTTTTAAATATAAATTCCAGCTTTTGATTTAAGAGTACTCCCAAGGAGGGGAATCAAGTCCTTACCTATAGGGAGCAAACCTATGGTAAAGACCAATCGCATAATGATTATTTGAATGTCAACCTTGAGGAATCAAACCATCACCTGTAGGGAGCAAACCTATGGTGAAGACCATTCACCCAATCCTTTTAATTCTTCTTTATAAACAAATGCTAAAAATTTTCAGGCTGGTTCTTTTCAAGCTTAGTGATTACCACGTTAATCATTCAATTTCACTGAAACCTTAATGTGTAAGCGAGATGTGACATGTGAAATCATGACTCAATCAATGTTCACAACTTTAATTCTGGATTGACAATTCAAACTTAACTGTGAACTCTAACAGATACTGAATCCAAAAGTCATAAATTACCAACAGCACGTGTCTTGAAATTCTAAGTGCCCTAGATGGCCCTCAAAATCACTTCGAATTCACAAGAAATTCCAGAAAAATTTAAAAATTTTCACAATTTCTCAAGACCAAGAAAACACTGATTAGGAACCTAATCTCTCACCCCCAACCTAAAATCTACATTGTCCTCAATGTAAAAGATATAAACATGCAGTGCACATGAGACAACGAAAGTAAAGGAAAAGTGATGGGAAGATAGTACCTGGATAACGAATCGAGAGATAGGCTTACCAAAGAACGCAGCATGGAAGCCGGTCAGTACGAGAGTGAAGACACGAAAGCAAACTATCTTAACACAATGCAGGAAGTAAACTAACCTAATGCATAAAACCATCTAACCTAGAACAACATAAAGCAAACTACCCTAGTCCTATGAAAGCAGGGGAAAACTACTCAATCATGTTGCAAGGTTCCTCTTCCGGCCAGTATTTTGATAAGTTTCTCAATAAGTGCCTCAACGGGATCATCCAAAAGCCTTTTTTGCAATAGGATTGGACGCCTTGGAGCATGACTTTCCAGAGAAACTTATGTACCTCATAAAAAAAATTTCGTTGAATTGCTTGAGGTATCCAGAGTATATACGATTCACCTATGATAGAAGAAGTTTCAATGTTATTATCCCATGGTGAATCAGAGACTACAAGTAAATAAAGTTCAGAAAACTTTGCAAGAAGTGATGTGGTCTCAACACATTCCATATCAGACTTCGGTTCCATTGTCAACTCCTCCTTTAATGGTAGACATTTAAGATCAGGGGAAGAAGGGGCTTCAGAATAAGGGTTCTCTCGTTCAGTGATAACTACCGAGATTGTCTTGCAAGGCATCCACTTTATCTTTTGACATGGGATCATTTGAATCTGCAAAGTGTGCCAAGCAATCATCCAAAGAGTTGGGAAGTTCAGCTGAGCGTGACTTATTTTCCACATTGGAGCTCGTGATGATCTGCCCAAGGAATCCATCATCCTTGAAAGTGGATGGAGGTACACTCTTTTGCTCCAGTCCTGCACAGACGGATTGAAAATCAATAGGGAAAGCATCGATGTGATCACTCTGTTCATTGAAACTACTCAATCGAGGTGTTGAATTTTCAAACGTGTACAACTCAGATGATGGCCTCAACTGGGTGGTTTCAAACTCCAGAGTTGTATCGAGCAACTCGTCCTTCTCCCGAATCATATCATCATTCAATTCAGGGGAGTGGTCTAAACATGTCTCACAAGAGTTAGAAGAGTCGGTTGTAAGGGGTTCATCCTCCACATTTAAATCAAGCATGTCAGATGAGTGGAGTAGATCCTTCTGACCGATCACTTCATGTACTTCTTGATCACTGACCTGGACCATACTTGAGACTGATTCCAGGGGAATTTGGGCTGAACATTCATGATCATCATCCCAATATGCATCATCGTCTAATTCCGTGCAGTGTACACTTGGGATGGGATCGATTTCCTCACATTCTATACCTAAATTCAGTTGAGGTTTGAATAAACTAACCTCTACCTCATCATTGAGATCCTGTGTGTCATGTAAGGAATGTGTGTCATCATCACTGTATTTGAAACATATCCACATCTCTTGACCATTCCTTTGAACCGTCATCGAGATCGACTCATCGGGAAATTGAACCATATGCTCATTAGCACAATTCAACTCTTCATTCCAAATTTCAGAATTCTTCAAAAGCAAGTTAGGATCACTTTCCTCGCATTGTTTCTCTGGATTGGGTTGAGGCTAAGGTAAACTAGCCTTATTCCTCTCATTAAGGTGTGATTTAATTGCTTCTAATGATTTCATCATGTCCGCAACATGTTGGTTGAATAGTTTTCGATTTTCCATGATATCCAAACATAAATCCTCTTGGATCGTTTCTGGTTGGATCTCAAAGGGTAGGGGATCCAAGAGAATAGTCACTATAACATGTTGTTGGTTCATCTTTCCAATTTTGATGTTTCCACTGATCATAGTCATACGGATCATATGTGGGAGAATCTGATTGTTGGTAATACATATTATCACTTATAATATAATCACGCAATGTTTTCTTTTTATCGGATGAGTGATAACAATTCTCACTCCCATAGTTATGATAACCCCAACACTCATGTACTGTTTTGTTAATCTGTGGGGTGTAATTGTTCTCCTGCATATGATTACGTAAGGACTTCTTAACCGGTGGATCTTTATATTCCGGTCGGTTCTTGATGATAGTTTCAAAAAAGTTTTGAGACATTGATTGATTTCTATCATAATCATCCCAATATAGGTTATTCTTCTCAGCATATTGACGTTCCCACTCGTGCATATACATGGTGAGACCCTTACTTTGAATCTAATTCTAAAGATAAAAGAAAAACATTCCTACAGCAATATTGAAGGTAAGAGGAGCAGTTAGAAAGAAGTTACCAGATTGGATGTTCCAAACTTAAAAATAAAATAGAAGCTTATGTAAGGATCCTACGAAACAAGAAAACATATTAGTTTCTAAAAATAGAAAAATTCTAACCGAAAATTAGAGAATCCTAATCTTAAACTAATCCTAAAACTAGTTAATCTCAGAAAATGTAACCGTCAATCCCCGGCAATGGCGCCAAAAACTTGTTCACTCCCCAAGTGCAGGGTTGTGATGTAGTAATAAAACTCGGTGAGACTGAGGTCAAATCCACAGGGACTGAAACCTGTACGTAATCTGAAAATAACTAGGATCAGAACTGTAATAAGATGTAATCTAAATCGAATGATTTTGAGGAATAATGGTGAAATAATTATCTAAAACTTAGGAATTCAAAGGAATGAAACTTGGGATTCAGAGGATCCACTTGTAGAGATCAGGGAGATCTTATGCTTGCTTCAAGAACTCAACTGGACTTAGGGTCATCTTCATCCAGTTGAAGAGTGTAACCATGAAAATTAAACTGAACTTTCTTTGATATAGTTTTAAAGAGATTAAAGGTATATGCATTAGAATGGATTCCATCACCAAACCATGCCCAGGAGACAAAGTAAACAACAGAATTAAACTAATTACCAATCAATCAATAATGTATAAAGGTTAGGAAGGGTACCACCATCCAACCAGCCCAGGAGACGATGGTGAACAACAGGGCTTCCTGACGTCATAAACATAAAAAGGAGGAAGAAATACTCAAAGCCATCGCAGATTTATTGTAATTTCAGTCACAACAAACCATTAAAAACTAAAAGTATTCCTTTTAATTGAACTAAAATCAATATCAGTCAGTCTAAACAAAAGGCACAAGCAAAGTCTCTCTGTAACGCCCTGAAATTCGGGGGTCGAGTATGAACTCAACTCCCGAGTTCCAACGCATCACTTATGCAACATAAATAATGATGGTTAAATGTTGTCTGAGTTAGAACAATAAACATGAATGAGATTATGCCAAAACAGTAATTCATACTCCAGTTCAATTGTATAAAGGCAAGCGGAAGACTGAAATTGTATATTAAGGTATGTAAAGAAACAAAATTTAAGTGAACACCTGAGTATGAACACTAACTTTGTGAACACCTGAGTATAACACTTCTGAGTACCCATATACATATACTATTTCTGAATCAAAATCAAAATATAATCTAGAAGATGAGTCCTGAAATCCCCGCGATGCAGTTGACCTAAGCAAAGCCGTCAGAGTACTGCATAAATGAGAACTCATCCTGGTCCTCGTCGAAATCGGGCTCCGGCTCCTGAACCGATGCACCGTCTATACCTATGACAGAGTCTGGTTGGTGTTGCAAACACCGTCCCGTAACGTGGGAGTGAGTAGCTAACTCAGTGGAACAATAAAACATAGGTTAACATGTTATCAATTCAATCAAGCAGTAATGATAAAGCAGTACAAATCAAACAAGTTTAACTACTCTTGTTAAATGCAAGAATGAAATGACATGATGATGTATGCCCTTGCCAAACCACCCTCATGCGACATCATCTTACGTTCGCGAATGCATACCTCCCTCAGTGCTCCACATCTACTAGGCACATGCGGTGCGATGATGAGCATGATTACCGAGTTATTATTAGTTCATTTCAAACAGTAGTATTGGGAAACTAAGGTACCTCCCTTGTATCATTCCCAAACATGATCCATTCTAGGGTCGTCGCTCCTAGCTAGTCTCATACGATATTATGGATTGAGAGGCATAGTGAAGGCGTCGCAAAGGGCTCATCACCCGTTAGCACGGATACAGATCTCATCGTTTGCGGCTCAATTGCTGACCGTCAGCTCGAGTACAGGTCTCACCGTACTCGGCTCAATCACTAGCCGTCAGCTCGAATACAGGTCTCACCGTACTCGGCTCTAGTCATACTCTAGTTGCTATGAAGGGCTCGTCGCCAATCACAGACCTTGGAGTATACTCGAAGATACTACAGAGGACTCGTCGCCCGTCAGCACGAGTACATATCTCACTGTACTCGGCTCTCGCCGTAAGTATCGACAGCTCAAATACAGTGTCTCATACCACCGTATTCGGTCCACGAGTTTGGGTTGCTCAATGGTCACTACGAGGAGGCACTTGGCCCCAGCATAGGCCGACAGCTCAGCCACGGTGTCCCATACCACCATGTCCGGCTCATGAGTCTTAGCGGATCGAGGTACCATGGTTAACGGGATTGCCACTGGTAAGTTTGGTACCCTAGGTTCAAACAGTAATGACCAAACATGGTGAACACACATTCAACATATCGGGTTACTTGACGAGCCTGACTAGCTCGAGCGCAAAACAAGTTGGGCGATAGGAAGCGCAAAAGCACTCCGTGTGGCCAACCACTATCGCCAACCGAAGTACGACTCGGGTTCGTCCGACACATCCCTGGTGGCGACATGAATCCCAGCCACAATCTCAAATCTGGTACCGAATGTTTGGACTATAGACATAGTCCCAAGCTCAAACAGTTCTCATCAATAGCATGTGGAGTTAAGCATGATGAACAAAGTAATACAAACATGCTAGGAGGCATGTCATAAAGCATGTTATAAAGCATGATATAAAGCATGTTGTAAAGCATGTAGTAGAGCACTATACAAATAGGGATACAAACACATATACAACATATGTGAGTGGTTGAAGTAAACAACCACATGGAGGGAATCCTTCATGTCTCTAAGGTAGTTGAGAATTCCATCTCAGCACCGGCCTACGGTGCTAACATCCAAGCATTTACTCTCAAAAGCATTTACACAAACACTTGGAGTACACTATTTCAACATACATGACGTATGTTAGTAAAACATATATTAGGGCTATTCTTTCGCCAAGCTAGTATTTTATACGTGTATATCGTAATCATACAGCAAATAATCATGACAATTGCATTTCCAAAATTTACACATATACGGTATTTCTAGAATACACAATTTCAACATACATAGTGTTTACAAGCGAACATATATTACAGCGATTCCTTTCGCCAAACAAGTATTTTATCCATATATCGTATAACCATACATCAAATAAACATGTCAAACACTTTTCCAAAAAAAATACGTATACGGTATTTCTACGTATACCTAGAGTATGTGAAATTCCATATTCTACAACGTTAATCGAAACAGAAAACGGAAAGCACTTTGTACATGTGCAATTGCATGCAGATCATGAATCTATCATTATCTGACATTGAAAGCATTGAAAACTGTAACCTATACACCTAAAGTCCTCACCTTTCTCCTTGGAATCTCAACGGATCAGTAAGGGTTGATGAGCTTCCGTATTCGGGAGTTTTCTAGCCTAAAGAGTGAAATCGGTTAGTTATTTCACAACCTATAGCCTATACACCTCAAATTAGATCTAGGGTTAGGGTTTCTCACCTTAAAACGGAGTTGTTATCGCCGGGAAAGTGTCTGAAAAGAGGCAGTGCAGGCCGTGCGATGATCGAAAGCAGTAGGAGGAAGGTGCTCCCACAAATCCCAAGTCTTCTCTTCCTTTTCTCTCTCTCTCTCTCTCTCTCTCTCTCTAGGGTTTTATCCCAAATTCGTATGGCTGTGAGAGGGGCTGTTCTAAGGCCCTTATATAGCCAAAAACCTCTCTGAAATAGACTCCTGTTCAAGGGGTATGTCTATTACAGGCATTTCGGCATTGTTCCTGCTCAAAAGAGGGGTTCCGGTGGCCCTCCTTGAGCCAAACGTCAGACTTAAGCTCACAACACATGGATCTACGTGGGATTACGTTTTTGACTCGATCGGATTCCCAGATCACACGTGGCGGACCAGTTTCAGTTCAACGGTCAGTGGGCCACGATCCGAAATTCCAAGTACATGTAAATGTTCCTGAAATTTTTCCTGATCCGAGGGTGTAATTTGGTCTGATTCTGACGGTCAGGTTGCTTAATACTGATCCGCAAGCGAATGGTGCTAGATCACTATTCCAGATATTTATTTTGTAAAGAAAAGAGCGATTTTCACACTCCCTCGCTCCGGGCTCAAGCGAATAGCCGTGTGACATCATCTGGACCTGATTTCGAGGTGGTTGTCAAGCCCAGTAAGGCGGTCCTAGTTCCTTAACTTCGTGTTAATCGGACTTCCGATGTGCGGTCCAGACCTGATACGGAGTTTCGATTCATTCCCGAGAGTAGCCGGGTAATGAGTTTGATCCTAAACTTTAGGGTAACCTAGAGTCAATGATTTTGCAAGTTTTGGGTCTTGCAGATCGTATTTAAAGCGATCCCAACGGATTTCATGGCTAATCGAGTTTTGCACTTAGTTAACTTTGTTAAATTTCTAAAGGATTTAATCCTAATTGATTTCTGGTCGAGGTGGTACTCGAGCCAAAGTACGAAAGTTACGGGTCGTTACACTCTCCCATCATGCTACAAGCTTCACCTCTTAGCCCTATCTAAGAGGTTTAGCCAGACATGATTGGGCTAGATATCTAAGAAAAAGAATATAATAACATAGAGTAAACAATAAAACTAACAAACACCCTGGAACTCCTCTCTCTCTCTCTCATCCACGTCCTAGCCGTCCCAAGATACCCCCCTCTCTCTCTCTTTTCTTCTCTTTTATAGGTAAGGGCGGTTGTTGTGTATCCTTGCTGGAGTCGGAGAACCGACTTCCTTTACGCAATAGAGGAGTCGGCTAGAGTTTACGTAGCTTCCATTACGCAACAGAAAAACGGATTCTCCCCACACCTTTGTTTATGTGATCCTGTCCATAAGAATAACGTCCCTTGGGACGTTTTTGAGTGGCCTACACGGTGGACGGATTAGATTAGCAATCCGATCATCACCGAGACCACATCACAGCCCATAAAAACTGGACTGTGTCCTGACGCAAAACAGGGATGCGTAACCATCACGCTGTTGAAGTCGGTGGGCCCCAAATTCGTGTTATATAAAAAATCTAATCCGACCACTCGCTTCTCCTTACGAAACCGGTCGGACATGGCATGATTCCATTTATCTTCAGCGCGGCCCACCTGATCTTTCACTCCACCGTCAGTTGTCCGTTTGAACGGTTGGACTTCCATCCTTGCGATCTTTTACAATTCTTCACTCTAGGCAGTGATAAGAAGCTTTCTGGGGACCCAATGGACGGTTCAAATTGGCCCGTTGAGACCGCATGGTGGCCCACAGGATCAACTGCAACCCTCTGTTCGCATAATCAAAATATACGGTTTCCGTTTTTTAATATGGTCGGTTAAAACGCAGTTTAACTGTGTCATAGGTTTGGTGCAAAGCGAGTGGACGTGCACTGTATGCACCCCAATCACATAAGATGGGTCCTACCTTAATGTTTTTAGAGATCCGTTCCGTCCACATGTTTTATCATATCATTTAATCTTTTGAGACAAAAATTGAAGCACATCCCATTATCAGGTGGGCCCAGAATCATGATTCTGAGTGTTGATCTGACTGTTAGGCCACTTTCACAGGGATCCGATGGTTGAATTTTAACGTGTACGGTTACTTTGTGGGCCTCAAGTTATACATGAAGTTTCAAGCCGAACGAATGGTGGAAACCATGTGATCTTGCATTCTGGACGTATTTCAAGCCACTTGAGCTTCAATTTCTCAGTTTTTCCGATCTCTGGCGTGTAAATCCATCGATCTTGGTCACCTGGAGTCCGTCCCTTTCCTTTGATGTTATCAAGGCATTAAATCCATGCTTTTAGTGTCCTATTTCAATCCAAGCTCATAAATACACCCTGTATCACAAACACGATTAAATTAGGCCGTTAAACAGTACCATGTTCGTAAATCCAAGCAATAATTGAAGTCTGATATGCAATATTTGACCCTCAACAGTCGGCCTCCCACTGAGGAAACGGCGGAAAGTGAAGAGCCTTGGAAAGCGGACATCCAGGACTTGAAGAAAGATATTTGGGAGGAGATGGCGAAAGAGATGACAGATATGAAACAGGGTCGGAATACATATCCAGCTCGATTCGAGGCTAAAACGTCCCCTTTTATAGATGAAGTAATGCAAGCTCGGTTACCAGAAAGGTTTCGCTTACCACAAATCGTCCCCTTCACCGGGAAAACCGACCCAACTGAGCACATCGAATGCTTCAAAACTTATATGGAGTTGCATGATGCCTCGGATGCAGTCATGTGCCGAGTCTTTTCTCTCACACTAACCGACGTGACTCGGCTTTGGTTTAAACAAATGAAACCGAAATCTATTAGTTCACTCGCCGAACTCAGCGATGCCTTCCTCACCAATTTTATTGGTGAAAAAAAGAAACTGAAGCCACCTGCACATCTGAATAATATAGTTCAGAAGATAGGAGAGCTACTGAAAGATTATATCAGACGTTTCAACTTTGAATCTCTTCAGGTTCGAAAACACTCGGAAGAAACAGCCCTCAACATGCTCATGCAAGGGGTCAGAGACAAGCCATTTATAGCATCTCTGGACAAAAATCCGCCGGAGACTCTGGCCGAGTTTATGGTTCGGTCGGACAAATATGCAGATGCTGAAGAAACGTGACTCTTGCGCAAGACAGCCCAGAACGCAAAATCCTCGGCCAAAGAGTCAGTTAAAAAAGGAACTGACTCAGCTAAAGGGAAAAAAGCGTAGGGATGATCGAGTACACGATAATCAAAAGTCAAGAAAGCGACCTGATCGAAAGTTTTCCACATACACCCCCCTGAATAAAACTCAGGAACAGGTGTTAATGGAAATCAAAAGTAAAGGTTTCGTCAACTGGCCCAGTAAACTGCGGGGCAATCCTAACCAGCGGAGTAAGAATAAGTACTGCCACTATCATCGTGATCACGGGCACAACACGAGTGATTGTTATCACCTCAAAGAAGAAATCGAATGACTCATCAAGGAAGGCCTGACTCGGAGAACATGTGGAAAGGACCGTATCCGCGGAAGAACGCCCAAGCGAAAACCGAGTCATGGAAGAAATCCGAACGATCGTCGGTGGTCATCGAGGCGGGGGCGACTCTAATAATCCACGGAAAAATCACGCCAGAAGCATTAGTCAGCCCAAGTCCAAAATTCTCCTATTGTATCGGCCTTGAAGGAAAAGAAACGGGAAAGGTATTGCATCTCGTTCACTGAAGACGACGCTCGAGGCATCTACCATCCCCATGATGATGCGCTAGTCATCACTCTCACCATCACTAACAGAAAAGTGTTTCGTATACTCTTAGACACTGGATCATCTGCGGATGTGCTATTCATTCAGGCGTTCGACAAAATGGGGATTGAATGATCAGTGTTACGTCCAGTTCGAACACCGTTGATCGGATTCTCGGGCGGACAGATACTCCCAGAAGGAATTGCACTACTACCGCTCACCGCCAGAAACCCCCCGCATCAAACGACAGTAATGGTAGATTTCCTTATCATTAACTAAACATCTGTCTACAACACTATACTCGGTCGACCTACTTTAAATCTTTTACAAGCGGTGGTATCTACATACCACCTTTCCATGAAATTCCCGACTGAGTCAGGAGTGGGAATCATGAAAGGAGATAAGCAAGATGCTAGACGTTGCTATGCCACTGTAGCAAAAGTTCCGGCTGAAATATCAGTGATTGAATCGCTGGATCCCAGGGTCGGAACTCACGAACGAGGGCAACCGATAGAAGATCTTATATCGGTACGCCTGGCCGAGGTAGAGGAGTCGAAGGTGGTTCGGATCGGTTCGTCCCTGAAATCACCACTCAAAGACAATCTAATAGCTCTGCTTAGACGATATGCTGACATATTCGCATGGAGCCATGAAGATATGCCTGGGATCGATCCCTCGGTCATGACGCACCGACTCAACATCGACCCGACCTACCGACCGGTCCGACAAAAAAGACGTCCTCTCGGCCCAGAAAGGTACGCTATCATCGAAGAGGAAGTCGGCAAGCTCCTCAATGCAAAATTTATAGAAGAAGTATACTATCCGGAATGGATAGCTAATGTGGTACTCATGAAAAAAGCCAATGGGAAGTGACGCGTCTGTATTAACTATACAGATCTGAATAAAGCCTACCCCAAGGATAGCTTTCCTCTCCTAAGAATCGATCAGTTGGTAAACAGCACTGCTGGCCATGAATTACTTAGTTTCATAGATGCATATTCTGGGTATAATCAAATTGTAATGCATCAATCTGATAAATCTAAGACCACCTTTGTCACTAACAAAGGTCTTTATTACTACCGAGTGATGCCATTTGGTTTGAAAAATGCCGGCGCAACATATCAAAGGTTGGTGAACAAAATGTTCGCTTGGCAGATCGGCCGGACCATGGTAGTATACATAGATGACATGCTCATCAAAAGTATACTCGCGGCCGACCATATAGCCGACCTAGAAGAAACGTTCCTGACCTTACGCAAATACAAGATGAAGTTAAATCCAAGCAAGTGTGCTTTTGGTGTAAGCTCAGGAAAGTTTCTCGGATTTCTGGTCAATCAGCGAGGAATCGAAGCAAATCCCGAGAAAATCAAAGCTTTACTCGATATGGAGTCCCCCAAAACGATTAAAGACATACAAAGGCTGACCGAACGAGTAACCACACTTAACCGCTTCCTTTCTAGAGCCACCGATAGATGTCTCCTGTTCTCCAAAGAGTTGAAGGGACGACATTCGATGGAATGGACGGAAGAATGTGAAGCGGCGTTTCAGCAATTAAAATCTTACCTCGGGTCTCCGTCTCTCCTATCAAAACCCGAGCCAGTTGAAGTTTTGTTGTTATACCTGGCTGTGTCCGACGCAGCGATTAGTTCGGCACTGATACAAGAATACGACGGAAAACAACTGTCAGTCTATTATGTCAGCAAAGCGCTCCTACCGGCAGAAACGTGATACCCATTGATGGAAAAGGTGGCCTTGGCTCTAGTTATCTCCTCGCGACGGTTGCGGCCATATTTCCAAGCACATACTATTATCGTTATAACTGACCATCCGTTGCGTCAGATTCTACAGAAACCAGAAGCTTTCGGTCGACTTACAAAATGGGCGATCGAACTCAGCGAGTTCGATATTCAATATAAACTGAGGATGGCGATCAAGGGACAAACCGTGGCCGACTTCATCGCTGAAGTTACACCGCAACTTATTACAGACGCTACTGAGTCTGTGGAAACGCCAACGGCTGCTTCTCCCGACTCCTCACCCATCCCATTTCCCTGGAAGCTGTACGTCAACAGCTCTTCCAACTCTAAGGCAAGCAGGGCATGAGTAGTGTTGGAGACTCCCGATCAAACCTACATGCAATATGCCTTGAGACTTGGATTTCAAGCCTCGAACAATACAATGGAATACGAAGCACTATTACTCAGCCTCTGACTCGCAGCCAGTTTAAGAGTAACGTATCTCCACGTTTTCAGCGATTCTCAGCTAGTCGTCAATCAAGTCACCAGTGTATACCAAACACGGAAAGAACAATTGAAAGCGTATATGGAAAAAGCTAAGGAATTGATCAGTGGATTCCGGCAATGTGAAGTAACTCGGATCCCCAGGACTGAGAATACCAAGGCCGACATATTAGCAAAACTGGCCTCGGCCGACAAAGATGACATACCCAAGTCAGTTCCGATCGAATATGTGGCAAAGCTGAGTATCGAGGAACCGGTCAACTCGCCCATACACGCCATTGAGTCGGAACCTACCTGGCTCGACCATATCGTCCAATATCTCAACGAAAGGATTTTACCACAAGATCGCGCCGAGGCCCGGCGACTAAAGACCCGAGCGTCACGCTACACCATATTGAATGATGTGCTATATAAGAGAGGCTTTTACGCTCCCCTACTGCGGTGTTTGAATCCCCTTAAAGCTGACTACGTGTTACGGGAGATACATGAAGGAATTTGCGAAAATCACTCGGGCGGACGATCCCTCGCACACAAAGTTTTACGACAGGGATATTACTGGCCGACAATCCAGAAAGATGCCCGCAAGTTCGTCCAGAAATGTGACAAATGTCAGAGGTTCGCGACCATCCCTAGACAACCACCTGAGGAGTTAACTCCCATGACCGGTCCTTGGCCCTTTGCGCAGTGGGGAATCGACATTATTGGACCTCTCCCTATGGGGAAAGGCCAAACTAAGTTCGTAGTCGTGGCAGTGGACTACTTCACAAAGTGGACCGAGACAGAGCTCTTGGCAAAAATAACCGAACAGAAGATTACCGATTTCGTATAAAAAAACGTCATCTGTCGGTTTGGGATACCTCGGACCATTATCACTGACAATGGGAGACAGTTTGACAATAGACAGTTTCGCGATATGTGTAGTAATCTCGGGATCCGAAACGTGTACGCTTCACCTCATCACCCTCAGACTAATGGCGAGGCTGCCAACAAGATCATTAAGCAGCATCTTCGAAAGAAGCTCGACCGAGCCAAGGGAGCATGGGCTAAGGAACTCCCGAAGATACTGTGGGCTTACCGAACCACTGCTCGAACCGCTATAGGAGAAACTCCTTTCTCCCTCAGTTATGGCTCGAAGGCAATTACCCCTGTTGAGATTGGGATACATTCTGCTCGAGTCGATTCGTACAACGAGCAAGATAATGAAGAACTCCTATCGCTCGGGCTCGACCTACTGGAAGATAAAAGAGAAGAATCTCGGTTGCGAATGATGGCTCGGCAGAGACAAGTAGCTCGGTTCTTTAACACCCGAGTCAAAACCAGCCGGTTCCGAGCCGGGGACATGGTCCTCCGGAGAACGTTCTCAAATACAAAGGAAGTTGGTGCAGGCACACTGGGACCCAATTGGAAAGGACCCTATGTCGTCTTAAGTACCATCCAACCTGGAACTTATCGGTTGGAAAGCCTAAACGGGCAGTTACTACCTCACCCCTGGAACGCCGAACATCTCAAAATCTATTATCCTTAGGTCGGTCATGAAAGAGCTTAAAAGAATAAGATAATGTGTAAACCGGATCGATTCAATAAAACCAAGAATTTCCATTCATCACTTAAGTGTTTTACACCGGGTTACATCATATTCTACTCCAGTTACATTGGAAAAGAAAGAATAAAAATGACTCTGACAAAAGAAGTAATTTCTCTCGGTTGCAGTGAACTGTTCTTGATTCGGCCTAGGAGGGAGGTCGGCTTGAGAAGCTAATGATGGTACTAAAAATGAAGCGAAGCCCGACACTGTGCTGGTGTCAGTGCCAAAAATGAAGTGCGGTCACTACCCCTCGGCCGGAGGTACTCCCGAAGCAGTCCCAGATTGGACAACTCCCGAAGCAGTCCTAGAGACATCAGTCTCGGCAGCAGCAGAAGCCTCTTCACCGACAGGAGCATCGGCATGACCAGCCCCAGCAGCCTCGGCCTCTGGGCTACCTTCCCCGAACGCAAAGAGATCGAGGTTGGGGAAGGTAGCCCTCATTTCTAGGACGCAAGCCCTGTACCCGCCCTGATACAGGCGATCTCTCTCTTCCCCAAACTCTTAAGACTCGAGAAAGGCTTCTACGGCCTGCTCCTTAGCCTCTTTGGCCCGTGCGGCTTCCTCTTCAGCCTGCTAGATAAGCGCCGCGGCCTCGACTTTGGCCCGAGCTAAGGTGCCTTCGCAAGCACCATGAACTTGACGAAGATGCCGATACTCTTCCTCGGTCTTCGCCAGGAGCGACGTAAGACGGGCACTCCCGGCCTTTGCAACCTCGAGAGCTCCCTTCGCTTCCTCAGCTGCCTTTCTAGTGAGCGCCAGGTCACCAGTCACAACGCACCCGACTCTCGGCAGCCTTGCGACGTCCCTTTGCCTCGGCTGTAAGCTTCTGAGCTGCAACCAGCTCCGAGCAAGCCTTGACCAAGCAGGGGGCCAACTACAAGCGATAAAAGCCGAGTTAGGATAAGAATTCGAAACCAGGAATAACAGAAAAATGAAAGGAATGGATTTCACCTCGAGAAGCTCCTTCGCCGCATGGCTGAGGGTCTGCGTTGTGGGAGCATTATAAAGACTTGAAAAGTCCTTCTCGCTCCCGTGAGCAAGGGCCCAAGGGATCATCCCCGATATAACCTTCTGAAAGGGCGATGGCTCCTGCTGAGTCATCTCCCCTCTTGAAGATTCTCCACTCGACCCTTCTCTTAGCCTCGGGACCTCCTCTACAACGGATCTCGGCTCGGGTGCCTCAACCACTTCCTTCGCCCTATCATCAGGATCAGAGAGCACGACCACAGTAGGAGCGGCCGGGGTAGAAGAAGCTGAGACAACCGGCTCCTTGGTTTTTGGAGCTATCTTCGGCTGTTTTGAAGGCCGAGTCCCCGATAAAAGCACCGACCTAGGAGGAGCTTTCACTTGAGAAATCGGCTTAAGGGCTGGTCGAGACTCGGCCATATCCGTGGAAGCTGGTTTAAGAATGGGCCGAGCTTCAGGAAGATCTGAGACAAAAACAAGATAGGTCAGATGAAGTTTAAAGAAGACTTAATAACAAGGAAAAAGTTACCTGATACAGCCGAGTCTAAACCTGCGAGATGAAGTCGCTCAGGCTGCAGTAGCACCTTCAAGACCGATCTTCCAGACTTAGCTTTCTCAGGTCCTTGATTTGAGCTAAGTCGTTGGCTCTGAGCTTTCCTCTCTTCTTCTGGATATCTGCAAAATATAAGTAAGTTAGAATCTATGCTCTACGACGCAGAAAGACAGACAATGGTGTGCCGAATCACCTGCTTTCCGAAACGTCCGAGAGACCGTAGGTATAAAAGGCACAGATTCGGCCGTCTCCCAGCGACCACACGCCCGGAACCATCTTTCTTTCCAGTGCTTATTGTAAGTTGGTGGGTCGGTGATAATAGAGCCGCCTTTGCCTTGCCAGGCGCCCAGAAAGTAAAAGCCAGAAAAGTTTGGATTCGGTCGTACTTGATACAAGTAGAGGAATTTGTCGACCGTCAGTGGGGGCTGTTCTAGCTCAGCCCACAACACCGCGCACCCGAACAAATTCCTCCACCCGTTCGGGACTATTTGTCCGGGAGCAAGCCGGACACGAGATAGGAAGTCTCGGGCAATGGGCTAAAGGGGTAACCGCAAGCCACATTGCATCGAGACTTGGAAAATTGCGACCATCCTGGCAGGAGGATGGCCGGGTAACTCGTTCGGACGAGGAAGATGAATGATAACCGAGTCCGGGACATGATACCCAACTCGAATTCAGTTCAGATCTGACTCAGTCAAAATCGAGGGAACAGGACCGCTCAGATCATCTTCAGCCCCCTCTCCTTTAGAAGACGACTCGGAAGCCTGTTCCGACTGAGTTATAGGAGCCGACTCAGAGGCTCCCTCGGCGACTCCTGTTTCTTCCTCCTCTTCCTCCAATAAATCCATTGCAGGATTGGGTTTCCCCGACCGGGTTATCAGAGACGACCCGCCACGTGAAGGACCGACCGGAGCGGGACGCTCCGCCTGTGGTCCGGCAGTCCTCTCAGAAAGGAAAGCGGCATTAACATCAACCTCAATCTCCGCCAACAATGAGGGTGATTCCGCAACGTTGCAGAAACGCTGCGTTTCACCCTCGTCGCCGAAAATTCCCTCCCGGGGGCTCTAGGAGCCGTGCATTGCCATTAATGTCAACAGAAAGGGATGGAAAGACTCACCGGAGAAAGCAACGATGATCGAAAGGAAGACAACTGAGGAGAAAACGGCAAGGGTAGAAGCCTAACACAAGGACGGTAGGGAACAGAGAAGAAAAAAGAAGAAAGGAGGAAAAACAAAAATGAGGAGCGGAGGCAGCAGCCCTCTTTATAGCCCTGCCACATGGCAGGGGCAATTAATGGGCAGACGAAACGACGCCTGCCTCGACTCCCTCGCTCGACACGTGGCGCACGCCGACTGACAACGGCAACGTTCCCGCCACGCGTCCAACGCCCATACGCAGGAAAGACGACTTACGGCTAGCCACTCGTGCGACCTCGGGTAACGAACCGTCACCTGTTAAGAACGACTCAAAGAACATTAAATGTCTCATTATGGCCTCGGCTTCTGGTGCAAACCGACCTAAAAACTTATTACTCCTCAATGCCGAGTGAGGCATAAGGAGTAAGGGGGGCTTACTGTTGGGAGAAAAATACGCCAAGTCCGGAGTCTCGGATAGGGGATGAGTCAACTGTGCTCACACTGCCCAAATTGTCTGAGACAACAGTTATGGCCGAGACAGTAATGTACAAAGCCAACGAGCAAACAGAATAGGATGGTTTAAGTTAACTCGGTATACAAGCTAGCAACGCCCTCCTAAGTCCACTAAGGTCAAAAACCTATAAGCCACCTGACCGACAGATAAAACTGACTCAACAAGTTGGTTATGTCGGCTACGGGGTAAGGAAGCATGACGGATAAAAATCGAGACTATTTCCGCCCGATAGAAGGCAGAAAGCTTATCCTCGAGAGCCAGCCGAGACTCATCCATCACATGAGTCGGAATCGGTTGAGCCGAGTGAGAGAGACGGTGTATATTCAAATACCGTCCCGAAAATTCAGAAAACAGATGTCCGATCCCGAAGATCTCGGGATCGGATGAAATCTGTTAAAGATATCAAATCTCCGAAGAGACAGGGAGAGAATCTCTATATGGCAGGGCTTCCTCACGCTTATAAGAACCCATCTCCATCGTGGTGAAAGGTATGCCACAGAAAACCCTAAAAGCCTGTCTTTATTCTCGAGAACTGACTTAGGCATCGGAGGTTCCCCTGCTTTAGCCAGGGTCCCCTTTGTATTAAGGATTGTGCAAGTTAAAGACGACGGAGGCGATGGGTCCATCAGAAAAACACATCAACACATTGTATATTAGAATTTATCAGCAACCGATGAAGAACCCATGAAATGTACAATCAATATTGATAAATATTGGGCATCTTACTGAGGAATGTTAGGATGATTTGGTCGAATATTCTTGAGCATGGGTTCATTCCTCTAAAAACATGTCGGCATGACTTGATGTTGAAATTTTTGGTTTAAAATTTATTTAAAAATTTTATTTTCTCTTCAAAATAGTTTTAAAATTTTCAAAAGAAAAATGTATTTTATTTAATTGCACGTCTAAAAAGAGTGGGAGAAAAGGTATGGTTTGTAAGTACTTGAGTGGATAGTATTCTATTTTAGGGAGGCACGCAACTAAAAAGCTCTTTGGCCACCTTCATATCTATATACATCACATCAATCAAGTCTTTAGGTCAGTTGCACCATAGATCATGTTAGGATTGAACCTATCAATTAAGCATATCTAATAAGGAAACATTTGGGACGGAGTCTTATGGTGAATCTCACCATGATGAAGGGAACATATATCATCCCGATCTAAATTTCAGTGGGCCAAAAAAGGTTCTAATGGTGCAATTCCCATCTCACTATTTTGTGTGGTGTGACCTACTAGCTAGAGTTTTATTTATGCCTTATTTTTGACTTACATCGTAAATTGAGCTGGCACAACTGATGGACGGAGTGGACGTCACATAGACTTCATGGTCGGCCTTAGAAAGCTCAGTTTTCCTGGTCGCATGAAACTGATTGCTTGCTCTCCAGAATTGAGAAAGCAAGGCAATGGATGGGGCTGGGCTGGCTCATGCCTGGATTTTGAACCGGTCAGCCAAGTTTAATAGGAAATTTTATCCTCATTATTTTAATTTATTTTCATCCAAACACTACTCTTTTCCAAAACAGCTAGAATTTATTTCAAGTAGACTATTTATTCACCTAAAACTGTTACCAACCTACACTTACTGTCCTCCAGCCATGCTATAGTAGAAGAACTCGCCCAATTTGGAGCATCCGTACATATGTGTGGTCGTAACAAAACTGAGCTTGATCGGTGCTTGCATGAATGGAAAGAATCAGGTTTCAACGTGACCGGTTCGGTTTGCGATGTGTCGGTACGTGTGGCACGTGAGAAGCTTATGGAGGAAGTATCCTCGCTCTTCCAAGGGAAGCTCAACATCTTTGTAAGTTCCCTTTTGCATGTTTTTGTTGTTTCTTTCTGCCACATCAGTACTCATTAGTTGAACCAAGTTATATGGCAAGATTGTCTTTGTGGGCCACAAAAGTCAGGTTGGTCGAGTCATCATGTGGTCCAGATACGTACATTGATTTGAACAGGGCTGTTACTAGCCAATCCACCCGTTTCAATTAAAGAGACCAATGTGGCCGACTTTTATACGAAGATCCCCTATAACATTCCAAAGGCAAGAGCATTCAACTTCAGCACTGCTGTGCAAATGTCAATCCCGGCAAGTAATGGCTTTGATTTACAAAATCCGCTTTGGTAAGCCATACGAGTGTAAACGCCACCACACGTGGCAGCAGGGAACATGGATTTGCAATTCAATCCCTCCATCAAAACGGTTTCACCAGGTTTATTTCGTGGCCCAAGAAACAGGTTTGTCTACTAATAAGGTGGGTCAGAGAACTTAGCCAAAGTTTATAACCGGTCCACCTGTTTCTAATATAGTTGCCTGCGTAGTGAGTGGACTTTTTGGTGCAGAACATCTACATGTTCTAACCAGCTGAATAAAAATAGTTGTAGATGATACTAACACATTGAAAACAGCAGAACTGCAGATATCTTGACCTCAGATTTTAATAATTTCATCAAATGAACCATACATATACATTAAAATTGGACCACTGATTTCTTCTCTAACTACCCATTTTCCCATACAAATGTGATCTGACTGATCAGTGGGCCAATATTGTTCTTTTGCCTGCGGCATGTTATATTGTCCACTACCTGTTGAAAGGCCCATGGCATGTTACAACTGCGTGTGTATCTGCGTGTGCTCAATACTTAGGTAGTATCAACCCCACCGTAAGTTATGGTAGTGTTGACTTCTCTGGGGCCCTCCATGATCAGTGCATGACACCATATTTTCATCCTCGAGCGCAAAAGTCATGTAGATCCAAAACTCCAGTACGCTGCACCAAAGGAAATTGTGTAAAATTGTGCCTTAAATCATGTGTCTTACCCAAGTTTTGGAGTGACCTGACTCTTTGTTTTTCATTCCTTCCTGGTGGGCTGCACCAGATCGCTGGTTTGGTGCTACTATGATGTATGTGTTTCATCCATTCCGTTCATCCATTTTTACATGTCATTTTAGAGGTTGATCCCAAAAAAGAGAGGATATAAATCTCAGGTCGACCACACCACAGGAAAAAATAGTGATTGGATATCTGCCATTAAAATCCTCCTAAGGCACACTATACTGTTTATTTGACATCCAATCTGTCGATTAGGTCATACAGACTCAGACGAAGGGAAAAAAATAAAAAAGATCAGCTTGATCCAAAACTTTCATGGCTCTCAAAAAGTTTTTAATGGTCCACGTCCATTCGACACTTTTTCCTGTAATGTAGTCCAATTGAGATTGGGATATACCTTGTTTTTTATCTCATGTGAGTAAATGATCTAGAAAAATAGATGGGCGGCATGGATGAAACACATACATCATGATGAGACCCACAGAACACCTGCCACCAGCCATTGGCTGGTGGCATGGGAAGTAGCCAATCCGTTTCCGTGATGGCCCACCTTAGTTTCCAATCAAGCTTATTACATATCAAAAATTCTCTAGTCTTGGAGCTGACCCAGCGAGACATCACATCAAGTCGAGTTTTTGGGCTTTTGAACAATGGTTATGTCGTGGTTCTATTGTTTTGATTATACCTCATTTTCTTGTCCTCCCTTTGGCAGAAACAACTATTATCAGCATACAATTAGATGGTTTGATGGATTTTTTCCATTTCGCTCAATGTTGTTTGTGATATCTCTACTCTCAAACGAGGTGAATTTTACAATTTAAAATATATAGCATCAAATCTAGGCTATTCCACTTATCAGAAGGGCTACCTCTATTGTTGTATATGGACGATTAGCGTACAACATGGGGTGGTCCACCTTATAAGCGAATGACATTTTTGTCTTTGATTTTTCAGTACATATCTTCTTATATAATCATTCTTTCATAAAAATTTAAACAAAAAGGCGGCAATGTTTAGATTAATAGAGGTTTAATAACAATTGTTTTGTTATGGTTGCATTACAATAGGTAAGCAATGCTGGGATACACATCGGTGAACGAACATTAGAGGCTACTGCAGAAGACTTCTCATATGTAATGGCTACAAACTTCGAATCTGCATACCATTTAAGCCAACTTGCTCACCCTTTGTTAAAAGCTTCAGGACAGGGAAGTATTGTATTCATATCCTCTGTCGGGGGTTTGGTAGCAACAGCTGCCGGGATCATTTATTCAGCTACCAAAGGTAATTCTTGCAGGAAACATATGCTCAACTTTCTTCCAAGTTTTCTAATCCCACACAAAGTGGCCGCACACTACATATGGTCCTACAGACCGACGAGTCTCAACCGTGGGTGCATCCGTCTTGAAGGTCCAATCGGGTAGATGCCCTTACCTAAGTACGTACAAGGCTAGTCAGTAGTTCTGATGTCCGTGATCTTTTAAATAAATGGGTTGATTATAAATAAAATAGCCTTTTTTTTCTCTGGGTTGTCCACGTGCTTAACAATTCTTGGACCGCCTAATCAGTTGACCATACAGACTTACATGGTTGCACCCCATGTGTTGGATGGCTTGGATCTCACACCCACGTGACGCATATACTGTTGTATTTGATGTCTTTAATCACGTTTTATATTTCCTTTTCCGTTTGAGATTTTTCCCATTTTTTTCCCAATTTTTTCTTTGTGTGTGTGTATATATGTATATATATATATATATATATATATATATATATATATATATATATATATATATATAGAGAGAGATAGAGTGCAAACATGATTAAAAAATATTCCCAAGGGTTCAAATTCATCCAAGGGGCTCAAAGTTGTAGCAAGAGTGAGATTTGAGGTTGTTTGAATCGGGTAAGCTCTTTCTCTCTGTAATCTTTACTTTCATAATGTTCATTAATTTGTCGCTTTGTGCCATTGTTTTTTTCTCACAAGGGTTTTTCCACATTAAAATCGTTCTATTCTCTTGGTACTTGGTTTGTGTAATTGGATTACTCTCCTAGATTCATCTTCATGTGCTTCCGCGGACTCCTAACAAGTGGTATCAGAGCTATCGTTGGGGTGCAGGATTGAATTTAAAAGTGAGTATTAATAGCTGCCAATCCTAAGTTTGATATTAAGAAATACTCCGGGAAAAATAATTTTGAATTGTGGAAGGTGTAGATGACTAGCCTGTTGATTTAACAAGGATTGGATGAGATACTTGAGAAGCGACTTGAATATATGGATGATGATGAATTGAAGAAACTGGATAAAAAAAAATGAAATCCTCGATCCAATTGTGCTTAATGGATGAGGTTCTCTATAATGTCTTGAGGAAGAAAACCGCATCAAGTTTCTGGGTGAAGCTAGATGACATCTATGCTAAGAAGTCCCTTGAAAATCACCTAGTTCAACTTCAAGATGACAGAGAGAGGAGATGTTGAAGCTCACATTAACAATTTTAATAAGATTATCAGCAAATTGCTTAATATAGAGGTAACGGACGATGAAGAAGATCAGGCATGTATCTTGTTGAATCTCTCCATGTTCGTATAAGTCTTTTAAAGATACCTTGTGCACCGATAACATGACCCTTAGTGTTGATACCGTTATCTTAGCCCTTCAGGAAAAATGCAATGAAAAAGAAGAATGGTAGCATGGGGGTCTCTACCAATGCTTTGTTTACGAGAGGTAGAAATTCAGGTGAGCACAAGATCCTTTATATCAAGATCCAAATATAAGGGTAAGGGCAAGGGAAAGTTAAAGTGCTAGAATTGTAGGAAGTCGGGGTACATGAAAAATTATTGTACAAATCCTAAAGCAAATAAAGAGAATATAAAGTCTTCTTCCAAGGAAGCTAATACTGCCATGTTTGATGAAGAGACAAGCGAAGGTGATGTGTCATTAATATATTGATCAGATACTTATACGATGATTGTAAAGATGAGTGAATTATTGATACAAGAACTTCATATCACATGATTCCTCATCGGAGTTGGTTCACTAGTTATAGGGAGTGTAATGGTGGACGTGTATTTATGGGTAATGACAATGCCTATAACATTATGGCTATTGGTACTATCTGTATCAAGATGTTTGATGGAATGTAACATACCCTGATTGAGGTGAGGCATGTTCTTTACACGAAGAAGAATTTGATTTCTGTCGGTGTACTCGAAGCAATAGGGTGCAAGTTCACTGGTTTTAATGGGGTCCTTAAGGTTTCAAAAGGGGTGATTGTAGTCATGAGAGTATAGAGGTACAAAAATCTTTACAAGCTAATCGAGAGCACTTCAACAAGTGGAGCTGTAACAACTGTAGTAGATTCCATGTCTGAACGTATGTGGCATGCACGTCTATGCCACATAAGCGAGCGGGGCATGGAGGTACTTTTCAATCGTTGTTTAATTCCTAGTTTTAAAAGTCTTGATTTAAATATATGCGAGCTTTGTATATATGGTAAATAATCTCGGTTATCTTTTAAATATGAAAAACATGTATGTAAGAGTATGCTTGACTATGTGCATTCTGATTATGGGGGTTGTCACTCGTGGTTTCCGCTGGAGGGTTATCATGGTTAGTCACATTCATATACGACTACTACCGGAAAGTTTGGATTTATTTCATGTAATATAAATCTGAGGTTTTCACTAATTTCAAACAATGGAAGGCCATGGTAGAAAACAATCAAGGTGAAATGTAAAAGTATTAAAGACGGATAATGGTGGTGATTAGTTTACTTCAGGTGAATTTAATCATTAATTTTGTAATGATGAAGGGATCATTAGACACAACACAGTGCGCCACACACCCAAGCAAAACGGTGTGGCTGAGCGGATGAATCGGACTCTCTTGGAGAGAGCCTAATGCATAATTAGTAATGTTGGGTTGGACAAGGACTTATGAAAAAGGCATGCTATTTGCTGAACTGGTCTCCTTATACGACTATTGAATGTAAAATTCCAGAGAAAGTATGGAGTGGCCATAAAGTGGACTACTCGAATTTACGTATTTTTTTGTTGTGAGTTTACTTTCATGTACCGTCAGTTGGGAGAGATAAGTCAGACCATATAGCCGAAAAGTACATCTTTGTCGGCTACAGCGATAGCGTGAAGGGATACAGGCTGTATGACCCAGTCACAAGGAAAATCGTTATTAGTAGGGACGTCAAATTCGACGAAGGCTCCCTATTCCTCAAGAATGATCAAGATGAGCAATAAGAATCGGAAAGGTTGGTCGTGGACGTTCAGTTTGAGACAGATGATACTCAGGTTAATATACGTGATCAGACAAAGGTACAAAAAGAGGTTAAGCAGCCACCTAAGAGAAATTCTTTGTGAGATCGTGGGCTACCGACAAGATACAAGGACGAATCTAATTCGCATATGCCCTCATTACAGATGAGGGGAACCTGTCTACTATTCAGGAGACTCTTGATGAGTCTGATGTAGAAAAGTGGAAGGCAGTAATGGACGATGAGATGGACTTTTTGTATAAGAACAACACATGGAAGCTGGTGCAGCTTCCAGTGGGCCAAAACGCGATCGGATGCAAGTGAATTTTTAAGAAGAAACAAGATAGAAATAAAGCAAGGTTGGTATCGAAGAGTTACACTCAAAGAGAAGGCATTGATTTTATAGAGATATTTGCGCCGATTGTAAAGAAAGTGTTTATTAGATTTATGTTGGCACTGGTTATCCAATATAATCTCGAATTAGAATAGATGAATGTGAACAGTACATTCCTGCACGAAAAATTGGAAGAGTATGTCTACATGAAGCAACCAAATGACTACGAAGTTAAAAAGGTAGAGAACAAAGTTTGTAGGTTAATAAGATTGTTATATGGCCTTAAACAGTCGCCTAAGCAGTGATATAAACATTTTGACTCTTTCATATTGAGTAAGAAATTTACTACGAGTGAATATGATCATTGTGTTTATTACAAGACATTGAGTGATGGCAAGTTCATCATCCTAGTATTGTATGTTAATGATATGTTGAGATCCAATCATGACATGTCTGATATTGATGTAATGAAGACTTAATTATCCAAGACATTCGAGATGAAAGATCTAGAGACTATAGAGAGGGTTCTCGGTATATATATTCACAGAGACATGAAGAGGAGCAGATTTTAGTTATCACAGGTAGAATACCTTGAGAATGTGTTGATCAAGTATGGGATGGACAAGACAAAGCTGATGAGCGTTCCCCACACAGATCACTTGAAGTTTTTTTCAGAACAATGTCCTAAATCAAATGAGAAAAAACATGACATGTCTCGTGTGCCATATTCGAATGTCGTGATCAGTTTAATGTATGTCATGGTCTATACGAGACCGGATATTTCATAGGTAGTTGGTGTAGTGAGTAGATACATGTCAAACCCTAGAAAACAACATTGGGAAGTGGTGAAATGACTACTTCGATACATTCGAGGTACTAAGGACTACGTCTTAACTTTTGAAAAAACATGGGCAAAATTGGTAGGGTATGCGAATTCATACTACACAGGAAATATAAATTTCAGAAAGTCGACTTCAGGATACTCGTTTGCGTTAGCGGGTGGAGAAATCATTTGGATGTCGAAGCTTCAGTCTGTGATGACTCTTTCCGCAACTGAAGTAGAGTATATGGCAGTGATAGAAGCGTTTAAGGAAAGTGTTTGGTTAAGAGGCATGATAAATCAGTTTGGACTTTAGCAGGAGACTATGCCGGCTAATTGTAATAGCAAAAGCGCTATTAATTTTGCTAAAAACTTTGTTTATCATTCACATACTAAACACATTGATGTTCGTCACAAGAAAATGGAGTGTACATAAGAAGCACTGATGGAACTATGATGCAAGGCAGGAATAAGAGAAGAGGATAAGAGGCTACATATTTGATGATTGAAGACATAGTGAAAATTGTTGTATTTGACGTCTTTAATCAAGTTTTATGTTTCCTTTTCCGTTTAGGATTCTTCCTAGTTTTCTTTTTCGTTTGGGATTCTTCCCAAGGCTTTATATGTGAGTGTAAATGAGATTAGAAAATATTCCTAGGGGTTTTCAAATTTGTCCAAGAGGCTAAAGGGCTTAACAAGGATGAGATTTGAGGTTGTTTGAATCAGGTAAGCTCTCTCTTTGTAATTTTTGCTTTCATAGTGTTCATCTGTCACTTTGTGCCGTAGTTTTTTTCCACATTAAAGTCATTGTGTTCTCTTGGTTCTTAGTTTGGGCAATTAGATTACTCTCCTAGATTCATCTTTATGTGCTTCTGTGGTCCCCGACATACACATGATGATGTGTATGGGGGTTGCTACCTTATACAATCACATGCACATGCCTAATTCACTCTTGCATGATAAAGAGAGTGTAGAGTGGAAGTTAAATGGGTCATACTAGACCCAGGCCGGTTAAAGTTAAATGTTGATGGCTCATCCCGTGGCAATCCTAGTGAGAGTGGTGGTGGGGAGTGTAGAGATCACTTAGGCAAAATCAAAATTTCCTTTCATCATGGCTATAGCCAAGTCTCAAATGCAGAGGCTAGTTCATGAGGCTCAGGCTAGGTTGGATGGGATTCATATATGTTTGGAAATGCTTAACCAGTGCCATAGTGGAGTTGAACTCTAAAATCATCTATGACGCCATTTCTAATTCTCTCGCTGTGATTTCCTAGACAGTTTGGTACGTTGGGGAAAATAGTCCCCCGCGATCTGTTTTGGGCTACAAAATCTCACATACCTTGAGATAAGAGGAAACAAGGTGGCTGATGGCCTAGTGAAAATCACTAGTAATGGATGCCTGAATTGCACCTTTCATGATAGGGAAGAGCTCCGTGTGATATTCGAGTCGACAATGCAGGCCTAAGGAAAATAAGATGGATCACCTCTCTTAAGAGACCTGTAAAAATCATGTAACTTGGGATGTGATGGTGTATATATGGCTTTTGCATCTAGTTTTTTTTTTTTTTTTTTTTTTGTTTTTTTAAGGTTTTGATTAAAGATCATATGATAAGCATAGCCTGTTCATTTTTGTGTCACCTGCCTGAATCTTTGCGTAGCTAATCTTTTTGGAATTAACAAAGTTGTGGGTGGTATAATCTCACCTTTTGGGGGAAAATGATCCATGATGCTTGGAGTTGCTAATTATTCTATTATTTTTACTTGGAGCATTGAATCAACTAACGAAGAATTTGGCATGTGAGTGGGCGAAAGACAACATTCGGACCAATGGTGTTGCACCATACACTACAAAGACTGCCATGTTAGATCCGGTAAACTTCTACTCTTGTCGACATTTTAATCGCTGAGGGATGAAAGAATCCATTGAAAGTGATAAGAACAAGAACTCAAGATTCCAAGGTCCCGAATTTAATTTGAAAACTCTCGGGCCAATTTGGTAGAGATGTGTAAAAATGAGTTCATCTTATTTTAGCTAATAATGATTATTTGTTAGAGACATACATAAGATGAAGTTATTATGCATTAGTGATCAAGATTGCTAGTACCTAATCAATGTTAATTGAAAGGAGATGAACTCATTTTTAAGCATCTACCAAACTTGCCCTTTATATATTTCTATTTTTTCTTTTCTTTTTAATTGGTAAGTCGGGCTTGACCCTGAGGCATCATTGTTGAAATATGCCCTGTTTACCATTACAAATCCACGATTGGGACAAAAAAAGAGCACAATGGCCATTCCAACCCAATGGGAATTCGTTAATTCACAAACTGGAAAAAGTTTTGGTACATCTAGCAATACTATTTGACTCTTATTATATTTTTCCTTTATTTTTATTTTTATCTTTTGTTCTTCAGTTTCTTGCAAACAAGGAAATGACAGAAGAAATGATCTCCCGAGCTCCCATTGGTCGCATTGCAGAGCCAAGGGAGGTTTCATCATTGGTGGCATTCCTTTGCATGCCGGTTGCATCATACATTACTGGACAAGTCATAGCTATTGACGGAGGATTCACCATTAATGGGTTTTACCCATCAAAAGACTAATATGGAACCGCATTGATCGAGGCAAATGATAATGGATAGTGTACATATGCTCATGGGATTTATTGTCCTGGTGAGCACTGGACATATCTGAAGGCTTCGTGAATGACATTAAGATAAAAATTCCTAAGAGTATGTATATACTATTAACAATGCCCTTGAAAATGTGATGTAAGACATGACACCAGTGTATTCCTAGCATGGTTGGACTAAAAGAAGGATATGACATGGAGGGAGAGGATTAGGTGTCGCCCCGACCTCACCCAACACAGTGCCACCCTGAACATGGGCCCTACTTTGATATGTGTTTTGGTAGCTCATTTTAGGGCTCATGCCCTAAAACGAAGCATATCTATGAATGCCTGGCATAAAATACTTCCTAAGGCCAACCGTAATACCTGCTGTAATGTTTATCTGCCATCTAACCTGTTGATAAGGCCACACGAACATGATGACAAAAAAAAAAAAAAAAAAAACAAATATCAGCGCCATCCAATACTTTTATGGCTCAGGGGAAGTTTTTAATAGTAAATCACTGCTACTTCCATGGCACGGTACACCTGAGACTTGGATCATCTACTTAGTTCATGCCTGGATACGGACGCTGCTAATAGCCGAGTGGCTACTGATCATGCCCTGTGGACCCCACCATGGTGTGTGCTTTATCACGCCGTCTGTCCATTTTTTCCGTATCATTTTATGGCTTGAGCTCAGAAATGATGATGATCCGAATCTCATGTGGACTTATACACCACAAGAAACAGTGCTGTTTGGACACCGACTGAGTCCATGAAAGTTTTGGATGAAGCTCTTATTTGTGTTTTTTCGTTCATCCAGGTCTCTGTGACATAATCAAGGAAGGGCAAACAAAATTACAGTAGGCTTTAGGATGTTTTGAATGGTGGACGTTCAATCACCCCTGTTTTCCTGTGGTGTGGTCCAGCTGAGATTTGAATCTACCTCAATTTTGAGCTCATGCACTAAAATGATATGGAAAAACAGATGGAGGGCGTGGATAGAACACAGACATTATGCTGAGCAAACAGAGCACCAACCAGCAGCCAGGCAGCCTGAGTAGGCAATCCTCGTCCTCATGCCATTAGATGAACCGGCAAAACGGATGGACGGCATGGCTATACAATACATACATCAGGGCCCCACGTTCAGGCTGCACCGTGTTGGGTGAGGTTGGGGGCGGCACCTAGTCCACGCATGGATTTACCACTCGGACGAGTCGTGTAGATTCACCCCGACTCGGGTGAGTCATAAGTCGACTCGAGATCAGACAAGTCAACGTGAGTAGCCGACTCTTTTGACCCTGGTACAGTGGGCCCAAACGAGTATCGACAATCTTTCCATGTTTGTTTTGTTTCATTGTCGATCCACTGGCCACGGATTTCCTGCGAAGCCTTCTGTAAGAAGTTTCTGTTCGTGAAACTTAGGTGGGCTACCTTGATGTTTGTAAAAAGGTCACCCCATTCATCCATTTTATTTTAGAAAGCAAGTAGAATACTAGATTCAAGTGGGCCACCCTAAAGGAAAAGGTAGGTAGAAAAATTACTTTTGTTGAAACGTGGTCGACAGTGATGTTTACATGCCTACTAGAATATTTTTAAGCACGTTTTAGGACTTTGATCAAAAGTGAACATGATAATAAACTCAAAAGTAAATGGTTGGTAAGGAAATTCCTACCGTTCAAGCCTCCCTGGGCCGACAGTAACGTTTACATGTCATACATATCGAGATGAACTGAAAATATAAATATTAGCTTGATTCAAAACTTACGTGGCTCCATGAATATTTCAACTGTGAATGTACAATCTTTCTAGTATCGGCTAACTTAAGTATTAGATTCAGTTTATTTTTTATTCCATGTACTAAAATGATCTCATAAAATTGATGGACGTACAGGATGGATTCCTCGCAAACATCACAGTGGATCCCACTAGCTTTCGAGCACAGGAACTTCCAGCGAAAGGCTTTCGCAGGAAATCCGTCCGGTGAAAAAAAGACGAGAGGATAGACTTTAGAGTGCGAATTATGTACTAACCCACCTGTTTAGAGCTCGGAACATGCGGAGTCTCTTAGGCCCACTCAAGTGGCCACCGTGATGTATGTACTTTATCCACACCGTCCATCCAGTTTTCTCATATCCTTTTAAATACTGGACCAAAAGTAAGGTAGATCCGATGGTCAAATGGATCACACCATAGGAAGAAGCGGTGCTAAGGACGCCCACCATTGAAACGTTATTAATGTCCACCATGTCATTTATTTTTCATAGAACCTGTTGATATGGTCATATACACCTCTATGAAGTGAAAAAACAAGTATCATCTTGATCCAAAACTTCTATAGTCCTTAAGAATTTTTCAACGGTAGAAATTTAATCAATACTGTGTGGTCTATTTGAGCATTGGATATTCTTTATTTTTGTAATAATAATCTAAAATGATATGAAAAAAAAGGATGGACGGTGTGGATAAAATTCATACATCACGGTTGGCCGTGGAAGCCTCCGCCTGTACCGAGCTCCAAACAGGCGGGGTAGTACGTAATCCGCGCCCTAGACTTTATATGTGATTGAACGCATACCAGTTATACTATTTTTCTTTTTTCTCTTTGAGAGTAAAATGGGAGAAGAAGCAAGAAAGAAGGAATGGTCTCTGAAAGGAATGACAGCTCTGGTCACCGGCGGAACCAAAGGAATAGGGTATGATCTCTTTCTCCTCTTTTTATCTTGTTTTGGTGGACGGTCCCGCTCTCATGGGGTTAGAGGATTTTTTTTATTTTTTATTTTTTGTCATGTTTGGTAGCTTGGCACTCATGCTAATATTCAAGAAATTGATCGAGCTGGGCCAGCCATGAATATTCGCCAAGCCTGAAATTCGTACCAGTCTCATCTAGTTTGGTGATAAGAAAAATGGATTGTTAGAAACAGACCGACGGTCCATACTCAACAATCTCATCTGGCCAACCTCGTTAGTGGAACAGAGATTTCTCTGGCTCGGCAATTGTTCATAGTGGGACCCACCCGATGACGGTCCCGATCTCGATCACTTGGGCAATCCCGGCACGTTTGCAGAGAAGAAAGACCTTAGCATTCATGGACGACTTTGAATTGTTTCAAGGGTTTTTTCCACGTGGCCGCCTTCCTTTTTCTCTATGGGACGCGGCTTTCGCAGGAAGTTCCTGCACTGAACCCAGGTGGGGCCACTGTGATTTTTTTTGAGAAATACTCACCTTCCATCCGTTTTGTGAGTTAATTTCAGGACATGATGCGAAAAATGAACCTTATCCAAAGCTCAAGTGGGCCGTACTAAAGGAAAATGTGGTTAGGAAAATTCCTACGGTTGAAACCTACCTGGGCTCGACAGTGATGTTTACATGCCATCCATACCGTTAATAACTTCATTCCTACTGGGATGAACTGAAGTCACCAATATTAGCATGATTCAAAATATTTGTGGCTCACGAATATTTCAACTGTGGACGTTCAATTATTACATTTTCGGCTTACTTGAGCTTTGGAAACGGTTCATTTTTGGCATCATGTCCTAAAATGAACTTACAAAATGAATAGACGGGGAGGATTTCACACAAACATCCCAGTGGGCCTCACCTGAGTTCCCAGCTCAGGAACTTCTCTATGGATTGAAAATACGTTGCTTTAAAACTATTTTCCACAGCCCACCTACCTATTTTAAATAGGTCTTACGGTAGATTCTTAATGTGGTCCACTTGAGATTGGGATATACCTCAATTTTTTTTTTTTTACCATATAATGATCTAGAAAAATAAATGGACGGCATTGATGAAACAAATACATCATGGTGGGCCCACATAGCACCGACCGCCAGCCATTGGCGAGAGGCAGGGAAGTAGCGAATCCGTTTCCACTTTCCAACGTACCTAGCTAGCTGTACACAGCTGTACATAGCTGTGTGCGGTACACCAGCAAACACTTTTTTATTGTACACAGTAAGCACGGTTGAGGCCCACCTTGAATGCATTTTGTTTATCCACGCCGTCCATTCACTTTTGCAAATCATTTTAGTCGTTGAACCCAAATTCAAAGCTCAAGCGGACCATACCACATGGAAAAGTAAAGTATCGATAAGAGCTACTCCGGATCGGGTAGGATCGGGTCAGTCTGGATTCATTCGGATCGGGTTTTCGGGTTGGATCATGGCCAATCCGAACTCGACCCGAAAAAATTCGGATTTGGACGGAGCTACCCGATCTGCACCGATCTAGACCGTCTGTTCGGTTCTGATCGGGTCGGATCCACCGGATCGGTTCTCTTTTGCCGAGCCCTATTTTTACCTTTGCCAAATAACGGCATGGGCCGGATGCAATCCGCTTCCATCATCCAGCAAGGCAACCAATGCCTGACTATATAGTTAGGTTAAAGAATGTGGGGAGTAGATTTAGGCGTTTGGTGGAGTGTACTAGTCTACATGCATGCGCTTATCAAGCTGTATACATATTAGGATTGTTCGATAATCCAACCTGTCCAAATCTTTGATTTAATTATGTATGGATAATAATAAGAAATTTCACTCATTAAGACTTGTGTCCCTTGTTTTTAGAATTTCGCTACTGGGAGCCAACGGTGCTTATGCTTGGCTTGTTAGTCTTCCCAATCAGCACGAGGATAAATAGAATTGCTCATGTTGTAATATATAAAATAGATTATGTTATTAAATAATGTCTTACCACCATGATTTACATTATTAGCTTTATTTAATCAAATTATAATGTTTGATTAGAAAAGTTTAATCGATAAAGTTTTAAAAGGCACTAAAAAAAATGCCTTTTTAAATGTATGAAATCAAAAAGAGTTTGTTTTAAAAACTTAAAAATCAAATCAAGAAAAAAGTCACATTGTCGTCATCTAGGCCAAGTGGGAGAATTTTATTACACACACACACACATATATATATATATATATAGAGAGAGAGAGAGCATATGTGTGAGAAATGCTCACATCTTAATTAATATTTAATAAATGTAGCCTATAGCAAGTTATTTCAATAAGGAAAAGGAGTTGCTAGCTTCGGTGGGCCCCTTTATGTTGTTAATGTGAAATCTAACCCAACCATCAGGTGAGTCATCTCGTGATAGACCCAAGTGCCAAAAATCAACCCCATCTTTGGTTTAGATGGACCATGCGATTGGGAACATTGTATAGGGAAAGCTCAATCCTTAAAACTGTTTTCCCTCTATGTGGTCCACTTAAATCACTTATGGGCCTACTTTTTGAGCCTCATGCATAGCTTTTGGTGTGGCATCTAATGGTTGGAGTGGATTACACATTCTCATCATGATGGGCCTTGTAAAAATCAAGGGTGGACATGTCTTCCAACTATTCCCATTAGTATGGCCCACTTGAATCACAAGTCATCTTGATTTTATTATTATTTTTTTATTTTGCTTTGGCCCAACATAGACATCTAATAGTCGAAGTAGATCTCACATACACATTATGGTGGGCCCCATAAAAAATCTAAGGGGCATCCAAAAATGACCAGGATTCAGTAGTGAACCCTCCTTACCGAGGTACCCGTACATGCCCTATGGGGCCTAGAATGATGCGTTGTTTTATCCATACCACTCATCTATTTTTTCAGCTCATGTAGAAAATGAGGCAGATCTAAATCTCATTTGGACCACACCATAGAAAATAGTGATGTTCGAACAACCATCATTAAAAACTTCATGATGGCTACAAAAGTTTTGGATCAAGCTAATACACGTGTTTTTCTTTTATCTAGGTCTGTGTGACCTAATCAATAGGTTGGATAGCAAATAAACATTACGGTGACCCGTATAAAGTTCTCATCGGTGGGTGTTCAATCATCACTATTTCTTGTGATCCACCAGCTCCCTTATTTTTTGGCTAGTGTCCTAACATGAGCTAGAAAAATGAACGGGCAATGTAGATAAACTATATGCATCATGGTGGGGCCTACAGAGCAGATACTCCATACTAAAGGAGTCACTACCAACACACATTCCCCGTGTGAGTAAGACTCTTTTCTAATAAATTCTCATGTCCAATTGGCTGGACTATAGGTTAAGTTCCAGCTAGTAAATAACTTCCAACCATTCATGTGCATATGACATCCAAATCGTATAATAATTTGGCCATCATAGGAATCAACTTTTTAACAACTATTGAATGGTCCATCCTTAAGTGGACTGAACTCGTGTTTTGCTACTCACCAATATATTGTGTGGACCACTTAATATATGCATACCACTAACCATTGCACTAGACAATGCTCGTGCTAGGGCCAACCTGTTGAAAGGGGTGGATGTCACATGCACTTAATATTTTTGAAGTTATCATATAGTAGACTGTAACTTGTGGGCTGGCCTAGGCCTGGCCCATTGCCACTCCTAGAGTTGAGACATCGCACTTGCAGTCTAATTTAGGCGAGTGCAAATCACGTAAAGTGCAATTTGCATGCAGCACGTAAAATTAATTCTAGTTCTTTTAATCTATTTACACCTACACTTAATGTCCTCCAGCCAAGCTATCGTAGAAGAACTGGCCCAATTTGGAGCGTCCGTACATACATGTGCCCGTAATAAAACTGAACTCGATCAGCGCTTGCATGAATGGAAAGAATCAGGTTTCAATGTGACTGGCTCTGTTTGTGACGTTTCCGTATGTGCGGCACGTGAGAAGCTAATGGAGGAGGTGTCCTCTCTCTTCGAAGGGAAGCTCAACATCTTTGTAAGTTCCCTCGTCCATGCATTTTCAGCCACATCATTATACATTAGTTGAACCCAGGTATATGTGAAGATATCTGCGGACCACAAAAGTCAGGTTGGTCAACTCATCTTGTGGTCCACATATGTACACTGAAATGAATAGGGCCGTAACTAGCCAATCCATCCATCAGATCGGATTCATTATATTTATGTCATGGCCCAATAATCAGGTTAGTCAACTAATCATGTGGGTCATGGAACTTGGCCAAAGTTTCTAAGCTATCCATTTGTTTCTAATATGGTGGCCTGTGTTGGGGGCCTTGCGCAAAACCTTAGGATCTAGCCCTCCAGAACAAACCAGAATTATGGATAATAAAACAATGAAAATAATCAATGCATCAATCACACACCACACAAAAGAATTTTACGTGGAAAACCCTCAAAGAGGTAAAAACCACGGGACCTCGTCCAGATCAACAATCCACTATGAAGTAAAACGTTTACAACCTTCTTCACTCACGCAGGAGTGGATGAACGATGAAAGAATAAAGAAAACCAGAGAGATCTCACCGATTACGAGGACATAGGAGCGCTGAGATATAGACTGCACCATAGATCAACTCCACGAGCATAACCTCCCTTCTACAAGCTTCCTCTCTATCTTTCTCCCCCTCTCTCACCTTTGATAGTCCTCTTGTATTTTTCTCATCAACACAACATACCCTAGAAAAACCCTAGGGACCATTTTTTTATAGTTTTAGGAAACTCCTTTCCGCATCCTAGTTGCGAAAGGACTTGCGCATCCCAGTTGCGAAAGGACGACAGGTCAAAAAAAACCCATCAAATCTCCCCCTTTTTGACCCAGGAGGGATTCACCTTCTTTAAGCCAGCCAGGTTTCTACAAACCTCAAACTTGCCCTTGAGCAAGGCCTTGGTCATTATATCTGACCCATTATCATCCGTGTGGACCTTCTCGAGCTGTAACACCTTCTGTTTCAAAGTATCCCTGATCCAATTATACCGAATCTCTATGTGCTTTGACTTGGAATGCTGACTTGGATTCTTGCTCAAGTGTATAGCACTCTGACTATCGCAATAGACCACGTGCTTCTCCTGCTTCAGGCTAAGTTCCTGTAGGAACCTCTTCATCTAAAGCATCTCTTTACATGCCTCTGTGACTGCAATGTACTCGGCCTCTATAGTTGACAATGCTACGACCTTCTGTAGTTTGCTCTACCAAGAAACCGCTCCCCCTGCAAACGTGAATATGAACCCTGATGTAGACTTCCTGGAGTCTATGTCACTTGCCATATCTGCATCTGTGTAGCCCTCTAACACAAGTTTACCGTCACCATAGCATAGGCTCAACCTGGATGAGCCTCTTAGATACCGCAGTATCCACTTCATCGCTGCCCAATGCTCTTTGCCAGGATTGGCAAGATACCGGCTGACAACACCAACCGCATATGCTATGTCTGGGCGTGTACACACCATAGCATACATCAAACTTCCTACCACTGTCGCGTAGGGTATCTTCTGCATCTCTTCCACCTCTGCCTTCATCTTGAGACACTGCCTGTCGCTCAATCTGAAGTGACCATCTAGTGGAGTACTGACCAACTTCGCTACATTCATATTGAACCGCTCTAGGACTTTCTCAATATACCGCTCTTGTGACAGCCAAAGCTTACTGTTGCTTCTGTCACGGGTTATCTCCATTCCTAGGATCTGTCTAGCTGGGCCCAAGTCTTTCATCGCAAAAGACTTGCCTAACTCCTGTTTCAGCCTGTCGATCTTTTTGATGTATTTTCCCATGACGAGCATGTCATCAACGTATAATAGTAGAACTAAAAAATCACCATCTGAGAATTTGCGCGTAAACACACAGTGGTCCGACTCTGTTCTGTCATACCCATGTTGTAACATAAACGAGTCGAACTTCTTGTACCATTGCCGTGGAGCTTGTTTCAGCCCATACAAACTCTTCCTCAGCCTACACACCATATGCTCCTTGTCCTTGACTTCGAATCCCTCTGATTGGTGCATGTAGATCTCTTCTTCCAGGTCACCATGGAGAAAGGCAGTTTTAACATCTAACTGCTCTATCTCCAGATCCATGCTAGCCGCCAACCCAAGCAACACCCGTATGGATGTCATCTTCACCACTGGTGAGAATATCTCTTCGAAGTCTATGCCTTTCCTCTAACAAAAACCTTTCACCACAAGTCTGGCCTTAAACCTTGTCTGTGAATTCTTCTGCTCAACCTTCTTTCTGAACACCCACTTGTTGCTCAAAGCTTTCTTGCCCTTAGGCAGTTTCACCATGTCATAGGTGTGGTTCTTATGAAAGGATTTCATCTCCTCTTGCATAGCTTTCAACCACTCCCCCTTATGCTTGTCGGCTAGGGCCTCAAAATAATCTTCTGGCTCTCCCCCATCAATCAACATAATATACTCATGTGGCGAGTACCTCTTGGACGGCTGTCTGTCCCTAGATGACCTCCTCACCTGTGGCTCAACAGGTGGATCAAGTGGGGGCTGCTCCCCTGGTCCATCTTCTGAAGGAACTCCCTCGTCCTCTACACCTTGCTGTACTCCCCTGTCATCAGGCACCACGGGAGGAATAATCAGATCCGTGTCCTCTAGCTCACCTGAACTAGGTTGATTCTTCTCTGACTTACCAATGTCTTCTATACACTGATCTTCAAAGAAAACCACATCTCTGCTCCTGACGAGCTTCCTCTTGGTCGGATCCCACAATCTATAACTGAACTTTTCATCACCGTACCTCAAGAACACACACTGCCTGATCTTCATATCGAGCTTGGACCTCTCGTCCTTTGGTACGTGAACGGATGCCCTGCATCCAAACACCCTGAGATGACTGTACAATGGATCCTGTCCAGTCCACACCTTCTCAGGTACTTCTCCATTCAACGGAGCTGATGGAGACCTGTTTATCAAATACACCGCCGTGTGCATTGCTTCTCCCCAGAACATCTTGGGCAATTTCGCATGGGGATAACATGCATCTGATTCGCTCAACAATGGTGCGATTCATTCGCTCAGCTACACCATTATGCTGGGGGGTCTTGGGAACCGTCTGTTCATGTTGTATACCCAGGGACTTGCAGTACTCGTGAAAGTCGCCAATATATTCACCACCATTGTTAGTGTGGATGCACTTCAATGGTCTACCTATCTCTCTCTCGACCATAGCATGAAACAATTTAAACACACCAAAGACCTCGTCCTTGGATTTCAAAGCATAAGCCCAAACCCTCCTAGATGCATCATCTATAAAAAACAAAATACAATGCCCCACCCAAGGTTTTTGTCTTCATAGGATCACGAACATCAGAATAAACCAAATCTAATGCATGCACTTTATTAACATGAGAAGCAGTTTTAACAAATGAAACTCTATGTTGTTTCCCTGATAAACAATCAAGACAGGTTTTGAGAGGTGTACCTATCACGTCTGGAAGGAGCCGCTTCTTTGCTAGTACATGAAGCCATTTTTCACTCATGTGGCCTAGACGCCTGTGCCACATGCCAATAGCTAAATCTTCCGCTGCGTTCAACCCACCCTTGCACATACTGACACTTGCCTTGTAAAGGGTGCAACACTTCTTTCCTCTTGCCACGATCAATGAACCCTTGATGAGCTTCCATCGCCCACCAGCAAACCGGCTTTCATAGCCATCATCATTCAACGTTCCCGTCGACATCAAGTTGAGGCGAAGGTTTGGGATATGCCTCACATTCCTGAGAACCAATGTACAGCCCACATCGGTCTTCACACAAATATCACCAACTCCCATGATCTTCGATACGCCAGATTTTTCCATCCTCACGGTCCCACAGTCACCTGACTTGTAGCTTGTGAAGAAGTCCCTGTGTGGAGTTGCATGAAAAGAAGCTCCCGAGTCTATCACCCAGTCGGTGTCCTGACTCGTAGCCGTGAGACATACGTCATGATCTGCAGAAAGAATAACTACAACGTCGCCATCTGAAGCGACCGCAGTGGAATCTGATTCATCTTCCCTCCCTTTTCTTTTCTTGTCGTTTTTCTTACCACGACATTCATGCTTGTAGTGGCCATTCTTGCCACAATTCCAGCATTCAACATCTTTTCTGTTACTCGACTTGCCTCTTGATTTATCTCGGGCCTTCTCGCCCTTCCTGTTCTTTCCTCTCCCCCGTTCCTGTGTCACAAGAGCCTCTTGCTGAGTAGACCCCTGAGACTTCCTCCTTATCTCTTCATTGAAGAGACAGCTAGTCACCTGTTCCATGGATATCTTTCCGTCTGGCGCGGAGTTACACGGAGACACCACCAATGTCTCCCAATTGTCAGGCAATGAACTAAGCAATAGTAAAGCCTGCAATTCATCATCCAGGACCATCTTCATAGAGGTGAGTTGGTTCACTATATTGCTGACCTCATTTATGTGCTGGGCCACAGAACCACCATCTTTGAATTTGAGATTCACAAGTCGCCTTATCAGAAAAATCTTATTACCGGCTGTCTTCCTCTCATACAGCCCTTGTAATTTCAGCCATAGGCTAGCGGCTGAGGTTTCTGTAGACACATGGTGGAACATAGAATCATCCAACCATTGTCTAATAAACCCCACCGCCTTTCGGTCCGTCTTCTTCCAATCATCATCAGTCATATCCTTGGATTTTGCTGATATGCCTAAAATTGGAGAATATAGGTCCTTGCAATAAAGCAAGTCCTCCATCTTAGCCTTCCATATGGTCCAGTTAGAACCATTGAGGCTGATCATCCTTGAGCCACCTTCCATAATTCAAAATCGATCCTACCCGTTCAATGAACTTAGCTTTGATACCACTTTGTTGGGGGCCTTGCACAAAACCTTAGGATCTAGCCCTCCAGAACAAACCAGAATTATGGATAATAAAGCAATGAAAATAATCAATGCATCAATCACACACCACACAAAGAATTTACGTGGAAAACCCTCAAAGAGGTAAGAACCACGGGACCTCGTCCAGATCAACAATCCACTACGAAGTAAAACGTTTACAACCTTCTTCACTCACGCAGGAGTGGATGAACAATGAAAGAATAAAGAAAACCAGATAGATCTCACCGATTACGAGGACGTAGGAGCGCTGAGATATAGACTGCACCGTAGATCACCTCCAGTAGTATAACCTCCCTGCTACAAGTTTCCTCTCTCTCTTTCTCCCCCTCTCTCACCTTTGATAGCCCTCTTGTGTTTTTCTCATCAACACAACATACCCTAGAAAAACCCTAGGAACCCTTTTTTATAGTTTTAGGAAACTCCTTTCCGCATCCTAGTTGCGAAAGGACTTGCGCATCCCAGTTGCGAAAGGACGACAGGTCAAAAAAAACCCATCAGCCTGCATATTGAGTGGACTTATTTGTGCAGAACATCTACATGTTCAGATCCACCCGTCAGATTGCTTGGATGCAGGAACTGTCTTCCACATTGGCATGTGTGGTGGCGAGTGGATGGTTTACCTTGCACACGTGTGCAGGCCTAGCAAATCTCACCTGGTGGTGATTCGGCTGTTATGAAATTTACATGCTAGTCCTTCATAGTGGACCAGAATCCTCTACAAAACTCCGAAGCTTGGGGGGACCCACCATGCATGTTGTATATGTTTTATTATTATTATTATTATTATTATTATTATTATTATTATTATTATTATTTAACAAAGGAAATTTTGTATTAATGAGGAAATTAGCCCCAAGCTATACATCAACACGCTTCTGGAGGGCCCGCTACAAAAGGGGCCGGCCCTCCTATTATATTAAGAAGACAAGGTGGGCTAGTTCTCACGCAGTTAGCCTATAGCCCGACTCTGTCCAGGAATAGATGTCCCCTAGCAGGGCAGGGGAGGGACTGATAGGAGCTAGAAATATAAATAGATTGGTTCAAGCTGGCCAAGTGGGCCATCCCATCCGCCATTGCATTGGCCTCTCTTAGAACGTGAGAGATCCTGATTTTCATGCAACTTCTCAACGCTTCTATCCTCTTTCTCCAATACCACAAGGTCCAGTGATCCGAACTACCCATAGACAGGGCAGCCACAACCGAAGAGGACTCACTTGCTACCTCTACTCTCGAGTTGCCGAAACGGTTGGCTTGAGCTATTCCATCCAGAACAGCCCTCATTTCCGCGACCCTATGCCATACCCAATGGCAAAGGTGAATAGGAAATCCCCTTTGTGATTTCTTCGCACCCCTCCCCCACTTGACTGACCCGAGTTCCCTCTCGAAGATCCATCAACGTCAACTTTAATCCAGCCTGATTGGGGCCTGGACCATTTCACTATCGAAGGAGTAGGCAACTTAGGAGGAGGGACTTGATCCCTATTGTGATGAGGGTGAGAAGAAATAGGTTGCTAGTGGATTTGGACCTAGGCAGCTGGGGGCCCACTAGTTTGATCCAGTTGAGAATTTTGGTTGTTACCTCTGAAGCTCGCATCTCTCTGTTCTCAAACCTTGCACTGTTTCTTGCCAACCACAACTCCCAAAAAATAAAGGCGGGGATGAGGCCCTTTAGAAGCTGGATATTCTTAGAAGCTGGAGTGGACATCTACCACTGGATGACTCTTGTCGTAGCTGTGGACCAAGGGGCGATTTGCACGCCGAAGGTTGAGTAGAAATAGTCCCATAAGGGCAAATAGTGGATGTCCCATACCCTTTAGAAGCTGGAGTGGACGTACACCATTGGATGGCTCTTGTTGCAGCTGTGGACTGAGCGGTGATCCGCACGCCGAAGGTTGAGTAGAAATAGTCCCATACCCTGCGTGGCTGTGCCACTAAGGGCAAATAGATGGTCTAAAGATTCCACCTTTAAGGCTAGTGGAGGGGGGCAACAACAGCATTTGGACGCCAAATAAATTCCTTTCTGCTGAAGGCTATCATCCACCGAAATAGCCCTGTGTAGGATATTTCAGGACAACAAAGCGATATTGGGGGGAAGGGCAACTTGCCACACCCATCTAGACCATTGTGTATCATCAGCCCTTGGACAGATATATTGCCACGCCTGACCCACCGGTGGCTCACCATTGTGGGAACCCTGCCAAATGCATCTATCCTCAAACAAACAGGTGCAAATGCCCTCCTTAGTGATATGGTCAATTACATGCTAAGGCAGGATGTGTCCAAGTTGCAGAGGCAATATCCAGCCCAAAGGGTCAATCATGTCCCTCACCTTGAGATCCTGGAGGTCTGCGTGGAGAGCACTAAGCATAAAATTATGGAGAGGGCCCAGACCCGACCAGTCCCTGTCCCAGAAGTTCATGTCACACCTCCCCACTAGCCAGCGGGTGCGACCAATCATAGCAGGAACCACTCTGCAAACTTGTTTCCAGAAAGGAGAAGCAGCGGGCGAGTGACTCGCAGCCCCTTCGGAAAGGTTGTCCGCTGAATATTTAGCCGACACGAACTTACCCTAATAGCTGTCCGTACCCCTGAATTTGACTGTCTAGGCGAATTTCATTCTAAATGCCTTCATCACCGGCCTTAGGCTTCTTAGCCCCAGACCACCTTTCAATTTAGGGAGAGCCACTTTATTCTAACTAGCCCAATGACACCTCTTTCTGTTACCTTCCCACCCCCAGAAGAAGTTCGCAAAGGCCCTCTGTGGACCATCCAACATGCCAATCCGGACATTCATAGTAGCCAGCGTGTGGATGGGCACGCTCGCAAGGACGTGGTTAACCAGCGTCAGCCTTCTTGCTTGGGAAAGAACCCTGCTTTTCCATCCCACAATCCTCTACTGAATTTTATCAATCAAGCCCTGAAAGTAGCCTTGCAGAAACCCAATATGTTGGCAGCTTACTTATTATTATTATTATTATTATTATTATAGAAGAAATTGAACTTCATTTCAAAAAAAGGGGGAAAATATACAGGGCCTGTACTTCGGGCAGGTCCAAGGCACAAACAAAACATTCAATTTCGCTCTATTGAATACTTCCTCAAGACGACCTCTTCGATTTCTAAAATAGCAATTGATCCTTACTATCCAGATGCTCCATAAACTTGATAGGAGACACAAATGCCAAATTTGCTTCCCTACTTTACCTTTGTCCCCTCCATGCCAAGCTAATAAAAACTGATTTATCGAACCTGGAACAATCCATGCAATTTCGAACAATCGAAGAAACCATCCCCAAATTGATTTTGCAAGGTAATCACAAAGCAGCAAAGAGGAGAACCGTGAGGGTTTGGAAAGAGGGTTTCTGGGTTTTCTAGGGGGTTTACGGGGCGGGCGGAGAGCCGTGTGGCAGTCGGCCATGGTCGGCGTTTGGCAGACAGTTCGGAGCAATCGCCATCAGCAACGAGGTTACAGCTTGTTTATTGGTAACCTATCGTTCAATATTACTATCGACGATTTGAAAACCCGTTTCGGTCAATTTGGGAAAATTGCAGATGTACACATTCCGACATTTCCAACCTCAGGAAGAGGCAGAGGTTTCGCTTTCGTGAGATTCAGCCGTAAGGAGGACGCTGCCTCGGCCAAGCAAATGCTGAATGATCGGTTCCTGGCCAGAAGAAGAATGGTAGTTAAAGAAGCCAACCCGAGACCAGCGCCCACCCTTCCAGCAGCAGGAAACATGGTGCCCAAAGGTATGGTTCCCAACCCGAAATTAGGTAACGTCGTCAGCCGGCCAAAGATAAATCTGGCTAAAGCAAGTACCCAGAGCTCACAAGATTGTAGAACTCAGCAACCCCTCCTCTCATCCAACCGTTCAGCCCCATCCTCGTTTAAGGAGGCGCTTCACCCGCCTTGTCCCCCCTCCCCCTCCCAGTCTATCATAGTCCCTAAGTGGATCTCAGATCAGGGCAGGGCAGTTCTTTCCTCCGCCTTGGTAGGGGAAAACCCGGGGCCGAGCAACGCTACCACCACCATTAGAGCCCTTCTGAGCTCTTCTCCCTACCACCTCTCCCAGGTGGAGATTTTTTAGAATATCCCTCACAGCATACATCCTGGCCTTTAAATCCAGGGAAGAAGTCCTTTCCTTCTCCAGAGATAGGACCTTGCATCAAAAAATGGGTCTGCAGAATGTAAGACCATGGAGCCCTGCCTGGGAGATGCTGGGACGAGGATCTTGGATCTGCATTGAAGGCATCCCCATCCACGCCTGGAGCGAAAATACCGTTGGTAGCATCGCTGAAAGAATGGGCTCGGTTGTTGAACTTGATCGTTATCAGATGGAAAGCCCAAACCGTTGGTTCGCAAGAGCCAAAATCATTCCCCATCCTGATACCCCTCTCCTCAAATTGACCAACCTATTGGTCGATGGGAGATCATTCCCCATTCACACCTATTTTGAACTAGGTGGGCAGTCAGGTTTACCGGCAGACTCAGGGGAAGCCATTTCCACCATCGCCAATGAAACCACTAAACAATGGGTAGCCAGATCTTTTGCCTATCCCCAGGATGCCAACATGGAAGTCATAACCGTGCCTACGTCCAACAACGATTCAACCCCTGATGGTCAGTACAAAAGCCCTCCCCCTGCTCGATCAAGTGTCTCACCCAGTCTGCCAATAGCTCATCCTCATCAGGACCTCAGCAAGCGTGAGGTCTTTCCACCTCAGCTACTACCATGACCTCTGGCCATCGAAGCCCCTACACCCCCACAAGCCTTGGATCCCCAAACTCTGGATATGCTGCCTCCCCCTACTCTGTTATCTCGGCAAGTACAACATCAAATCGGTCAGCCTCAACTCAGTGCAATGTCCACCAGTCCTGCTCTAGAATATCCTCTGATTCCGCAACCTGATGTAGTTGTTAGTAGGAACCAATTGCATATGTCGAAAATTCTAACTAGTCATCCAGTCCAGCACCACACCCTTCAACCAGGCAGAGAGATTCATGACCAATGTCAAATGCAACTTCAGGATATGACCACTCCCACCCGGATGCCACCCATGCAACCCCTAACGCACCATTGGATTCCTCCCTCTCCGGAATTGATGGTCGCCTGGGACGAGTGGCTTTCAGGGGTGCAGCCGTTATTCAAACAAGGAACAGACAAGGCAAGCCTTACCCCTCCCAATGCTCTGTCAAAGCCCCACTCAGCTCTGGTTGAACGATCCCTCGCCACCCCTGTTCCTATGGTTGGAGACCTCCACCCGTCCCCCACGGACACCATGCAAGATCCAGAGCATCGTCCAACCTACGAGGGAGCATATGGACAGACAGTAACATTCCAGGATTGTCAGGACAGCAGCAGAAGGCAATCCAAGCAACAACGTCAGGCCTTTAATCTTTGGGTAGACATCCAAGGCAAGCCCAACACACAGTCTCCTTGTGCATCAGGCACTAGCTGTAGCTCTCAGGAAGAGGGCTCCTTCGAAGAAGAGGAGAACTAGCGGAAAATTCGTCCCAAATTCAGCTCCACCAATCGAAAAAGCCAGAGACTAAAGAGCTTACAGAGGAGGGCTGCGCACATGGGCTGGGTTACCGATGACTAGCCTTCTTTCTTGCAATGCGAGGGGGGTAGGTAATGCTCAAACTACCCGGTTCTTGAGGCGCCTGATCCGCAAGCACAACATAGTGATCCTCTTGCTCCAGGAGCCCATGATCAGGGGCTCTAGAAGAGCGGTCGTTGCAGCCAAGCTGGGCTTTGCAAGCAGATAGCAAAAGATATTGTGAGAACAGAATTTGGATCCTAGCTAAGGACCATATTCATCTTCAAACCCACTGGGCCACCAGACAATGCATCACCATCGAAGTCGCCTCGGACAGCCTTCTGCACTTAGTTTTCATTACCACAGTCTACGCTAGCTGCTTCAGAGATCAAAGGAGGCTTCTTTGGGAGGAGATGAGGAGACTTTCTACTGTTATAGTTGGTCCGTGGTTGGTCTGCGGAGAATTTTAACTCTACAATCAACCCAGGGGAAAGACTTGGCGGCCCTACCAACCTAACCCGAGCTATGACAGATTTCCAGGATACAATCAATGACACGGGCCTCATCGACGCGGGATTCTCCGGCTCTCCCTTCACCTGGTGTAACAGTAGAAATGGTACTAGCCGCCGATGGGCTAGATTGGACAGGATGCTTCTCAATTCTGATTGGGTGAGAAATCTGCCAACTGTCAAAGTTAACCACCTCACGCGGGCCTTCTCTGACCACTCTCCCATGCTTCTCAGCTTCCAAGAAGCCATGCCGAAAGCACCTCGCCCATTCAAATTTTAGCGAATGTGGACAGTCCATGACGACTTTATGCAAGTGGTTAAACAAAGTTGGGATCAAGAGGTGGTGGCTACTCCGATGTATAAGTTTTTTCTCAAGCTTAAATATCTGAAAGCTACGCTCAAGCATTGGAACAAGGAGGTATTCGATGATGTCCATACCAATGTCCAGAAAGCCGAGGATGAAGTCCAAAGGGCCGAATTTAATCTAATCAATTCACGATCGGCTGCAGACTCCATCTTGCTCAATTATGCCCAGGCAAAGCTGAAAAAAGCTTACCTTTAGGAGAGATTTTCTGGAAGCAGCGGTCTAGGAATAATTGGCTAAAGGAGGGAGATCGGAATACCAGGTTTTTCCACGATTCTGTTTTGGATAATCATAGGAGACTCTTAATCCAAAAGCTGAAGACGATAAGGGGTGACACAGTAGTTCAAGGTTCTCTTCTCCTCAGAAGGGTCCTCCATTGCAGCGGATCTCCTGATGTGCATCCCGACTTTAGTCAGCCCCCAGATGAATGGTGGCCTTTTGAGGCCCATCTCCATGGAAGAGGTCAAAGATGCTGCATCCTCTATCCACCCCGATAGTGCCCCTATCCCGGACGGTTTTGGAGGTGCATTTTACTCTTCATGTTGGGACGTCATAAGGGATGATCTATTTGCTGCTGTCAACGATTTTTTCAAGGGAGGGGCGATCCCAGAGCTTTCCAATCCACTCTCCTTTGTCTTATTCCAAAGAAGAGGAACCCGGAATGCATTACGGACTATAGGCCAATTAGTCTCTGTAATTGCATCATGAAGGTGTTTTCGAAAATTATGGCATCCAGGCTTTCTCTCATCCTCCTGCAGCTGATTTCCAGGAACAGGGGGCTTTTGTTAAAGGGAGGTCTATAGCTGAAACCATCGCCATTGCTAGGGAAATGGCTCATGAGATTGATTGGAAAGTCTTCGGGGGGAACCTAATCATCAAGCTCGATATGGAGAACGCATACGACCGTTTGGATTGGAATTTCATAGCCCAGGTCCTTGAGAAATTTGGTTTCGATCCCCTTTGGATCAGCCAAATCCAGCGTTGTTGGCGTGATGTATGGTTCTCCATTCTTATCAATGACAGAAGTTTTGGGTTCTTCCAATCCAGCAGAGGTTTAAGACAAGGGGACCCGCTTTCTCCTTCCATTTTCATCATTGCAGCGGAGGCGTTTAGCCGTGGAGTGCGAAAGTTGTTTTCTTCCCGAGAATGCCACCCGTTTAAGCTTCCCCGTTCACGTCCCAGAATTTCGCATCTATTTTATGCTGATGACGTAATTCTATTTCTTAATGGCAGGATGTCTAACATGAGCGCTCTTCTCCGCTTCATCCGCAAGTACGAGTGAGCCTCCAGTCAGAAAGTAAACTTGTCCAAATCTTCCTTCATCCTCCCTGCAAAATCAGGTTCCAACAAGGTCCAGCGGCTGAGAATTCTGACGGGTTTCAATCAATCTTCCATACAACGATGTACCTTGGGGTCTCCCTGACCAAAGGTCGCATCAGCAGCTCCCTCCTTTAGCCTCTCATCCAGAAGATCACGGGGAGGATTGCAGGTTGGAAGGCCAAGCTCCTCAACTCAGCTGCAAAATTGGTGCTGATTAACCATGTGCTGACCAGCATTCCCATCCACATTCTATCAACCATCAACGTTCCCAGGTTGGTCATCAAGCAGGTGGAGAGAGCCATGGCCAATTTCTTTTGGGGCAGCTCAGATAACGGCAACAAAGAACACTGGGTCAGCTGGTCCAAGCTTTGCTCTCCCACCTAGGAGGGTGGCCTAGGCATTAGAAGCTTTGGAGACATCATGAGAGCTTTCAAAGTGAAGATGGGATGGCTGCTAGTCCTTGGTACATCCTTGTGGGTTGAGTTTATGAACGCCAGATATTTTCAGAAGACTATATTCAACAAAGGCCGAATAGGAACAACGGTGTCTCAAGTTTGGAAGGATATATTCAGAGCATTACCTTTCGCTTTGCAGCACTCTAGATGGCTTGTGGGTGAGGGCGATATCAATTTTTGGAGCCAGAACTGGTCTGGTGGTGGTTTTCTTACAGGAGCTTCGATGGGGCGCATCCCGACCTACCTTTTGAATGCTAAGGTGAAAGATTTCAGCCCCCTTTGGCGCTTGGGATCTGGCCGATATTCAGGCCTTTATTCCTTCCTCTGCTCTTCAGTCCGTTATGACCAGTGGAGTATCTCTGTCCAACAGACCGGATAGGCTGATTTGGGATCTCTCCTCATCGGGCAATTTCTCCTTAAAGTCTGCATGGAATGAGATCCAGTATCAGAAACCTACCCTCCCTTCGTCGAAGTGGCTGTGGAACGACTTCCACCAAAAATTGGTGTCTTTGCTTGGAAAGCCATGAACAGGGCAGTCCCTGTAGACGCTGTTGTCCAGCGGTTTGGGGTTATCCTCGCTTCCAAGTGTGAGTGTTGTTCTCTAAATGGAGTCGATCCCCCGCTCATGGGGACAACTATTCCTATGATCAGCCCCTTGCTCAGCCCGCTCATCTCAGATCCCCCGTCCCCCATCAGTCCCACACGCCACATAGCTGAAGAAAGCCTAGATCATCTTTCTTGTCATGGCAGGGTTGCGTCTACGTTTTGGTGCCACTTCAGCAAAATTTTTGATATGCCCATCCTTCTCCATCAATCTCTTCGTCAACGGGTTCAGCAATGGACTTCTAAGGCGAGCAGAAAATCCAGATTCCACTGCTTGATCGGTTTGGCCCCAAGCATCATCTCCTGGGAAATATGGCTTAGCCGAAACTCGGCAAGATTTGAGGGCCACAGAATGTCTGCCGACCGAATCATCTTCTCTGTTTCCAGATGGCTCAAGGAATTGGGTTCAACTATCCCAGTGCCCGACCGAAACTCTATGTCTGAGTCCATCGCTCTCAAGTCGTTGCAGCTTGAAGTGCCCTCCGCCCCTCCTGCAGGCTTCCCTAGGCTGGTGAAATGGTCCAAGCCTCCCCAAGGGTTCTTGAAGCTCAACACTGATGGGTTTTCAAGAGGAAACCCAGGTGAGAATGGAGGTGGAGGTGTTTGCCAGGACCATCTGGGCAGGATGATTTTTGCCTTCCACAGGCGTTATGGTATCGCTTCCAACACTATTGCGAAAGCTCAGGCTGTTTTAAATGGGTTAAACATATGTTCATCTCTCGGGTTGTCCAATATAATGGTGGAAATGGACTCGAATCTCATTGCGAACTCCGCCAACAACCCGCATGGTCCCACCCCTTGGAGAATCTGGTATCGAATGGGGGCCATTCAACTCATTCGGCAATCTATGCACATCAGCTTTAATCATATTTTCAGGGAAGGGAACTCGGTTGCTGATGCTCTGGCAAGACTGGCCACTGACGGCCGCCCGGACTTCTTTTACAGATCTCGCCCAGAGTTGCCGAGATCGGTTAGGGGAGCGTTGGCCCTTGATAACGTTGGATAGGTGCCTTCAGGTTGCAAAGCCCGCCCCCCCCCCCCCCCCCCCCCCCCCCCCTCGGTGCAGCATTTTGGAGGGGTTTTCTCTGAGTCTCTGTTTTCTTTTGTGCAGTTGGTCTAAATGATAGGCTAGGTCTGGACCCTTTCTGTTGGGACCAGCCCGAATGGTTGTAAAGTTCGGTTGTAAGGTTCCTGTTTCTTCAATAAAGCTTAGGTGGAATGTTTCCACCTCCTCTTTTTTTTTTTTTTTTTAAAAAAAAAGGTCCAAGGCACAAAATAACCGCTTTTGGATCTACCTATCTTAAAGAAACTATACATAATCAACCGATCTAACGGCCCCCAGTCCAACTTTATCTAACAACACTAAACCCCGGATCTCACGAGGGAGGTCCCTCTGGGCATGGAAGACCCTATTGAGCTGGGACCCGCTGCCAAGACGTGCCAGGCCATCCGCCGGCCCATTCCCCTCTCTAAGGGTGTGCAAGAAATGGAGAGATCCCCTGGACATGAGAGAGGCGATCTGAGTCACCCAATGATGCCACCTCCAGCTGACCTGTTATGGGCTTCAGATTGACTAGACGGCGGAATGAAGAAGCTCTTATCAGTGTTGATTTTCTGACCTGATGCAACCTCGTAGTCCTTAAGGATTTTTTTTTATTATGGAAAGAGCACCGCGGCTACCATTAGTGAAGAGGATGGTATCATTAGCAAATAGAAGATGAGACACCATCGTACAATTCCGAAGAGTCTTGAAGGGCTGACAGTAGCCCCTTGCCATGATCTGGTTAAAGCCCCGGCTAAGAACTTCTGCATCTAGAATAAAGAGACTAGGTGATATAGGATCTCCTTGACGGAGACCCCTAAACGATTTGAAGAAGCCAGCCAACTCACCGTTGATGGGATAGAGAACCACGAGTTGGACCAACATTTTTCTACCAAAGCTATCCAATTAGAATCAAAGTCGAATTTGGATAGAACTCTCTTGAGGAAGCCCCAACTAAGTCTGTCGTAAGCCTTCTCCACATCTAGTTTTAAGAGGATGTTGTCACATCTCATCTTTTTGTTGATGTGTCGAAAGATCTCCTAGACCAGTGCACAACTCTCTGCTATGGACCTACCTTGCACGGAAGCACCCTATTCGGGCGAGATAATAGAAGGGAGAATCTTCCCCAGTCTCGATGCAATAATTTTGGAGAAATTTTATAGAGGCAATTACACAGGCTGATCAGCCTAAAATCTGAAAATTTTCTAGGAGAAGTTATCTTGGGGATAAGGCACAGGAGGGTCGATGTGAGACTCCTTAGAAGACTTCCCCCTTTGAAGAAGAATTTGCAGCCGCAAGTATGTCGTACGTGGTGAATTGTCTCCTAGCATGTTTGGAATAAGGCCCCCAAGAAGCCATCAGGACTGGTGCACCATCCGGCGGAAGGGATCTAGCCACATCATGAAGTTCTTCCATAGAAGGCTCCATTAGCAGGGATTGATTGTCCTGCTCGGACACCAACCGAGGGATAGCTTGGAAAAGATCACTGTCGTGAGTTTCCTGCTCTTCCTTCAAAAGGTGTTGAAAAAAGTTCGAGGCCGCGTGCTTAATTTCGTCAGGATCAGTTAGAGTTTGACCCCCCTTAACTGATAATCTCCTGTATTTTGGACCTTCTGATCTTCATTGAAGTAAATGCATGGAAGAATTTGGTATTCCTGTCAGCCTCCTTCAGCCAGTGAACTCTCGCTTTTTTTTTTTTTTCCAGAAAACTTCTTCACAGAGTTCAAGGTGCACCAATCTGTCACTAGCTGATTGGAGACCCTGTAGCAAAGATTGGTTTGAATTCCCTTGGGCTGCCCTTTCAGCCGAGACTAGCTCCTCCTCCGCTTCCTTGATATTCTAGAACAGGTTCCCAAAGACCTCCCTATTCCAGATTTTCAGCTCGCTCTTTAGAATTTTAAGTTTGCTAATTAACGCCTGCAAGGGGTTACCAGCGGTATTGCGGGCCCATGACCTGGTGACGAGATCTCTGAAACCATCATATGCTATCCACATCCTTAGGAACTTAAAGGGCTTGGGGGCTGATGGGCGCGGAGCTGGAAAAGTAAGAAGAATCGGAGCATAGTCTGAATTTCTTCTACGGAGGTGCTTAACTAGGGAATCCGGGAAAGCATGGAACCATTGATTGTTGCAGCAGATTCTGTCTAGCCTTGCCCAGACCTGCGGCTGGCCTCTCTAGCTATTGCACCATGTGAGTTTATTCCCTGTGAACAGAGAGTCTTATAGCCTTGCTTTGTCTAGGCCCTCAGCAAATTCCGACAAGCTTTGAGCATCGAAATCAACTGCACCGAGCCTTTCCGAAGGGGATAGGACTGTGTTGAAATCCCCGTATATAGCCCACGGCGTAGTAACTCCCACTCCCAGGAGAGCTAGTTCATCCCAAAGGTTTCTTCTTAAGATCCTAGAGCACTTGGCATACACAAAGGACAGCAACACTTTATCCCTGCTACCTTGGAAACCCACTATAAGAGAAAGCGTTTGGTTAGAAGAAGCAATGACCTCTGATGAGAGAAAATGGGCAGAAAAGACCCAAAAAATTTCACCCCGAGCTGTGTTGGAACAAGAGGAGTGGAAGTGCAACTTTAGGCCAATTCGGATCCGTCTCTCGTCCCTAAACATGGGTTCGAGGATGGCTATGATGGCCGGATGATACCGCTTTGAGACGCTTTTCAGGGTACGAATGGTGGGAGAGTTTCCCACCTCGCGAGCATTCTAGATGAGGACACTATCCATGGGACGATTTTGCTACTCTCTCACCCCATCACTTCAGTCTTCTCAATCTTCCATACCAGTTTGCATTTTGCAACTCTTTTAGAAAAATTTGCACCTTCTTTGTGAGCATCACGGCAGGTTGTATATGTAAAACCCACTCTATCCATCAAGTTCGATCCTAGATTTTAGGACCTGGAGAAAAAAATAGCAAGATCCACTAATCAGGTCGCTCGCACCACAGGAACAGTAGAGATAGGATGCCGACCATAGGATTTATGGCTGGGCCACCATATTGTGTATCACTCATCAAACCCAATAATCAAGTGTAACTCATCATGATGAAGTGAAAATACAAAAATTAGCCTAATTAAAATATCAGGCGGGCCACACCACTTGAACTTAGGAAGTTTTAGTAGCAATTTTACATTGTTCACATTGGTGTGGCCCACTGTTTTTTTTTTTTTTTTTTCCCGGCTGATCTTTCATTTAGTTCAAATAAATGGTTCTCACCAGATGATCCAAATGGATTTAAAACATGGCAGCACTACAGAGATTTGGTGTTTTAAGCAGCATCATAAAAATAATTAATCGTAGTCTTATTAGACGGCCAGTATATTCTTTGGCCTTGGGTATCACTACAGGTAAAAATGCACGAGGCATGTTACAACATTGTGTATATCTATGTGTGCTAAATAATTGCGTACCGTTAAGTTGTTGTAGCGTTGACCTCTTTGAGGCCCATTTTGATTGGTGCATGACACAAGATTTTCTGGCTCGAGCAAATAAATCATGCAGATCCAAAACTCTGGTAGGCGACACTAGAGGAAATAATGTAAAATTGTGCCTAAAACCTCTAAATTCATGTGGTGTGGCCCACCCAACTTTTGGAATGACCTGATTTTTTGTTTGTCCATCCCTGTGGGCTGCACCAGATCACCGATGATATATAGACAACATGGTGAGCCCACAAACTGTCTAAAAAGTTTTAATGGCAGATGTCTCCATCCCAATAGTTCCCCCGGATCGAGCTGATTTTTGGCACCCGTCCTCACAGTGAAGGGAAGATATGAACAATAAATTCCTATAACCATTTCTAAATTACTTATTAAATATCAATTCTCTAGTATTGGAGCTGACCTGGCTAGACATCAAGTCAAAGGGGAGTTTTGGGTTCCTGAACCATTATTATGTGTGGCTTTTATTGTTTTGATTATGGTTTCTCATTTCGTACTCCCTTCGGCGGATGATTGTATGGATTTTCTCCTTTTTGCTCAATGTTGTTTTACTCTAATTCCTAGCAAGCTGCCTTTTCCAATTTAAATATACGCTATTCGCCTATTCAACAATACCGACGATTGGCGTACTACATGAAGTGGTCCAACCAACATGGGAATATCTTTTGTTTTTGTTTTTTCACTAGATATCTTCTTAGATAGTGATTGCTTTCATGGAAATTTAAACAAAAAGGCTGCAATGCTTTGATAATCTGACTATTAATGATCTGTATAAAGGCTTAGTAACAATTATTTTGTTATGGTTGCCTTTCTTTCTATAGGTAAGCAATGTTGGGACATTCGTGCCTAAGTCAACCTTAGAGTTTTCTGCAGAAGACTTCTCATATGTAATGGCTACAAACTTCGAATCTGCATACCATTTAAGCCAACTTGCTCACCCTTTGTTAAAAGCATCAGGACAGGGAAGCATTGTATTCATATCATCTGTCACGGGTTTAGTAGCTTCATGTTTCGGGGTTATTTACTCAGTCACTAAAGGTAATTCTTGCAGGAGACTTGAGTCTCGAATACCGACCTTAATAGAAGTTTAATTTACTAATCCCACACAAAATGGTCGCACCCTACATGCAGCGTAGAGGCCAACATGTCACTACTGTGGTTGCATCCATCTAGAAGGTCCAACTGTATAGAGTCCAACTGTATAGATGCCCTTACCCAAGGATCAGGCTGGTCAGCTGTTCTGATGTCCATGATTTTTTAAATAAATGGGTTGACTATAAATAAAATGGTCTTGTTTCTATAGGCTGTCCATGTCCTTCACAACTCATGGACCACCTAATCTATCGACCAGCCTGACTTACGGCAACGGCGTCTATATGGTTGCACCTGCTGTTAGATGGCTTGGATCTCACATCAAGCAGAAAATGATGAAACGTAGCAAGAAGAGTGGAATGATTTAATCTCCTGATATCGCAAGGACAAAGCATAGCTTTTGATACATGGACACATGGTGATGTATGGAGGGGTTGTTGCCTTATACATGTAAATGCACGTGTAGTTATTCGCTCAAGTATGATAATCAACAACCAATGATACTGACTAATTATTCTGCTGTTCTTACTAGGTGCATTGAATCAGCTGACGAAGAATTTAGCATGTGAATGGGCAAAAGACGATATTCGGACAATAGTGTTGCACCATGGGTTACAAAGACTGCCATGGTGGCTGAAGTAAACTTCTACTCCCCTTGAACATTTATTCGCTTAGGATGAATGAATCCGTGGAAAGTGGCTTGAAAAAAAATAATCCGTGGAAAGTGATCCCAAGAAGAGCCCAGGGACTCCAATTTAATTTGAATCCATTTTCGTCATTTGGTAAATGCATACAAATGAGCTCATATCATTTTAGCTAATGATAATTATTTATTAGAGATTGTGGTCTCTAATACATAAGATGAACACGAGCAATCTCTAATACATTAGATGAACTCATACTGTATTGGAGATCAAGATCTCAAATTCATAATCATTTTTACCTAAAAGAAGATGAACTTATTTTTAGGCACTAACTAATCTTGGCTTTTGTTTTTTTGTTTTTTCCTTTCGTTTGGGCTCAATCGTGAGATGTCAATGTTAAAATAAGACCTGTTTACCATTGGGCTTTTGGCTTGATCCGAATCCCCTTGGTCCCATTTGGAAAATGTTCAGATGGGTTTTCCTTGGGATACCCGTTGTGCCACACGGCTTTTTAAAGGTGTGCCATTTAGTGAATGTAGGAAATCAAATATGAATTTTCATCAAACTAACCCAAAGCCATGATTGGCAAAAGAAGAGCACAATGGCCATGAAAGGGCTATTCCAACCCAATGGGAAATCGCTAATTCACTAACTAGCAAAGTTTTAATACATGTAACAATAATAGTATTTGACTCCTATTATATTTTCTTTTTTCTTTTCCGGTTCTATAGGATATTGCAAACAAGGAAATGGCAGAAAAATTGCTCTCTCGAACTCCCCTTCGTCGCTTTGCAGAGCCAAAGGAGGTTTCATCGTTGGTGGCATTCCTTTGCTTGCCTGTTGCATCATACATTAATGGACAAGTCATAGCTATTGATGGAGGATTCACCATTAATGGTTTTTACCCATCGAAGGACTAATATGGGAGCCATGCTAATGAAAGCAAAATGATAATGAATACTGTTTAGACTCCTTTGTAATAAGCTGCGCAATCTGTGTTAGTTGGCAAATTCAAGGGATATTGTAATCAGTACAGATATGCTCCTTGGATTTATTGTCCTGCTGAGCACTTGATATATCTTAAGACTTCCTGAACACATTAAGATAAAAATTGGTGAAAGCATGCATGTACTGACTGAAAATTCGGAGGCCTCTTTATTGTTACGTTAATCAGCTTTCCTACAGTAGTATTTATTGACTTTGTCTCGAAATTTCCATTCTCCTTTATATATATATATATATATATATATATATATATATATATATATATATATATATATATATATATATATATGGTACTATGAGGTGGACCTCATGGAGTTTCCCGTGAGGCCAAGCTCAGTGGGCCCTACTCTGATACGTGACAGAAATCTATCCCATCAATCAGATGCACCCTTCCATAGCGAGCCATAAGCCTAAAAATCTGGCCAATCCATGCATGACTTATGTTGGCCACACCACAAACAACAGTTGAGTGTGGATGCCCATCCATTGAAATTTTCTTGATTGTATATAGGGACCAATCAGATGTGATTTAGATATCCAACCCATCCATTGTTTGTGTCCCACATAGATGAGGGATCACACCAAATTTCAAGCCAATCCAAAACTCAGGCGGGCCCCACCAAGTACATTTTAATGTTTTAGCATGATTTTTCATTGCTTCACCTGGTATGGCCCACCTCACTTTTAGATATGGCTGATCTTTGCACATCCCATAAACTAGAGGAGACCTACCAAATGCACGGCCTAGTTGTCCATCACACACCACGGGGAAGTGCGACCTTAGCACCATTTCTATACAGAGAGAGAGAGTCTTAATCTCCGGAAAATTGTGCAGACTTGTCATAACTTAGGGTGAGCCCCACTATGATGTATTCATGAAATCCACGAAATCAACTCGGACGGCTTAAAATCCAGGTGAATTCCTGTTTAGGTGGGCCATAGAGAAATAATGGTCAATGGACTGCACAATCCACTTTGACCATCAGTTGCATCATTCATCGATTTGACTGAGACCTAAAATTCAGGCTGGCACCTATTCAGGTGGGCCACATCGAAGGGAGTAATTGCGAGAGTGGCATTTGCTGTTCACTTTTTTTATAGGGCTCACCATGAGTGTTTAGGTGAAATCGACTCCATCCATTAGTTGACTCGTGAAAATGTATGCCCGAGGACCAAAACTTAGGCATATAGGATGTTGTTGATATCTTAAATCTGTGAGCAATAGGGTCTGTCGATGCCATTGACAAATTACTCAATGTCATCAACAAGTGTTCATTCTCATCGAAAAAATCTGAAAAACAAAATCCATATTGATTACTGGAAGTTTTAGTATTGCTACTCTATGACATTGAAGTAAGTTCAATACTATTGATAGATTCTCGATGGGTAGTCAATTCCATCAAAGTCCCATTGAGTGCACACAACGAATTGTGTAAGTATGGGATTTGTTTCATATTCGGGTTGTAATACTTTATATATCGGGTGTAATCGAGATTTAGGAGATATAGAAAAGTGTTCTAGGACTTTCTAAATCATTCACAATGGCTCAAGGGCATAATTAGGGCTTGTAAAAAGAGATTTGAGGCTTGTTCAAATCGATAAGCTATTATCTCTTATAATTTCTACTTTCATAGTATATTACTCATCGCTTTGTACCATGGTTTTTTCCTAAAATAGTTTTTTCACGTAAAATTCATATTGTTTTTTTGTTTGGACTTTGTTGTGTGATTGTGAGTACTTTGCTTGATTCGTCATTAGTTGTTTCTGCAGTTCTCCAGCAAGTAGTATCAGAGCTAATATTGTGAAGCTGATCGAATCTGAGAGCAAGATATCAATAGCATTTAACCCGAAGTTCGATATATAAAAATATTCCAGCAAAAATAATTTTGAACTATGCAAAGTTAAGATGAACAATATCCTACTTCAGTAAGGATTAGATAATGCTCTCCCTGAAAAATGATCGGATTCTATAATAGAAGATGAATAGAATAAGATGGATAAAAAAGTTATCCAATTGTGTTTAACAGATGAGATCCTCTAAATGTCATGAGAAAGAAAACTACAGCAAGTACATGAGTGAACTTAGAAAATATCTATGCAATGAAATCTTTTGAGAATAGTTTGTACTCGAAGCTACAATCGTTCAATTTGCAGATGACAAAGGGGTTTGACGTTGAAGCGCATATTATCAACTTCAATGGGTTGATTTATAAATTATTGTATGTGGAAGAGATGATGAAAGATGAAGATCAGGCATGCATTCTACTGAATTATTTTCTATCCTCGTATGAGTCATTTAAGGACTCTTTGTACACAAGTAGAATAACCGTTAGCATCAAGACTGTTATATCAATCATTCAATTGAAGGCGGTGAGAAAGAAAAATGGTAATGTGGGTGCTTCTACAGACGCACTAGTTATGACGAGGCGATATTCTAAGCGAGATAGTGGATCTTCGTGATCGAAGTCCAAATCCAAGGGTAAGGGCAAAGGCAAGTTGAAGTACTGAAATTTTGACATGTAGGGCACATAAAAGATTGTTAGAATCCTAAGAAGGAGAAATCAGAGGGTTCTTTCAAGAAGCCAACACTGATGAATCTAGTGAGGAAGCGAACGATAGTGATATAATGACCACATTAAAATCCATGTATTTCGATGAAGAATTAATTTTGGATACCAAGAATTCGTACCACATGACTCCTCATCCAAGTTGATTCACCAGTTACAACGAGTGTGATGGTGGCCAGGTGTTTTGTAATGTCCCGAATTTTCACTATTTTGGATTTCAAATTTTCTTTAAAAAATATTCACTATAATTAACTTATGTTGTCACTTACTGACCATTAACGCTCAATGTTAGCTTATACGTTAGTGATACCAGTAAAGAACTGCACAAATCCGATTAATCAACCTAGGAAGCCAACGAATCCGCCCGATCATATAAACCTCGAGTCTAGCCTTATGATTTGTTCATCCAAGAACCAAATCTAGCAGACCTATCATTAATTAATAAAGACAACCGCAACTAAATAAAGATTTATCAAAAGCTGAGATAACTAAGAGTTAGATCTTAATTAACAAACAAAATCAATATAGTTACTCTTTTAGTCTAAGAACCAATGGTCTGGAGTGATAAAGACTAAATCGCCATTTAATTGCGAATAAGTCATATTATAAACTTGGCTAATTCTCACCCTAATAATCACGCACAAAAAATCTCACTATCCAATTCATTACAGAAATGTCTTGATTATCTGAATAAGCTCTACACTGGTCGTTAGTGGGCCATTAAACACAGGCCTTTAAAAAGACATTTGTCCTAGCGGGCTTGACATCCATCATGGGTAGAGTCGGGCATCGAGTCAAGTCGAACCGAGTTAGGACTGACCATACTCGATCCAGTTTTGAAATAGGCTTGACCCCACATACTTTGCTAGGCATGCAATTCATCTAGAATGTTTGCATATACCGATATCACTTGTATTTGTGGAGTATTGGATGTATCGAGACCCTTCTATTATTCTCATGAATCACTTGAATCATTGTAAACTTTAAAGGATAACCACCAATTTGAGTAGGGCATTGACCCTCTCCAACCATACAGATATTGCAGGTGAATAACAGGTTGATGATACGAATGATAACCATTCTATGGAAGATTCATTCAAATAAAGAAGAAAGATAGCACCACGAAATATTGTTTTATTTATTTTCTACTGTAAACTTTGATAATGTAATAAGCTCCCATTGAGAAGGCATTAAAGAATTATTTGTATGCTATTTACTCTAATAGAATAATAAATACAATCAATTTTATTTTCGTGAATGTAATTAGATGTGATTTATCTTAAAAAAAAAAAAAAAAAAACAAGGTGTGATTTTGAAGCATTGAATTTTTACATTATTAACATCTGGAATTCTCAAGTACGAATATGTACTCGAGCCGCAGAAATTTGAAGCGTTACATAATCATGCGCAATACAGTGAGGCATATGCCAAAGAAGAATGGTATGACAAAACGTATGAATTAGACTTTTTTGGAAAGCGCTCAAAATATGTTGAGCAATTCTAAGTTAGGTAAAGAGCTTTGAGTTAAGTTGTTTCTAAAGTTTATCATTTAGTGAATAGATCACTTTCTACAGTTATTGATTGTAAAACTTTTTAGGAAGTATAGAGTGATCGGGCAATAGATCATTCGAGTTTAAGGATATTTCGTTGTGATGCTTACTCTTAAATACCAAATACCGTCTGTTGAGAGAGATAAGATATACCAAAGAGAAAAAACACTACCAAAAAATAGAGCAAAGCCGGTGAGTGTGTGGCTGTTTTGGCTGTGGTTAATTCCGACGGCTAAAATCCGTAGCTGAATCCCCAGTATCCGTAGCTAAAACATCAATTTTTAAGGGTGGATGTTCAATCGCCTACTGTTTTCCTGTGGTGTTGTTCACTCGAGATTTATTTTGAGCTGATATATTAGTATCAACTTTAAAAGATTTTAAAAAAATGGATTTATGGTTTGGATTAAAGAAAAACATCATGGTGGGGCCCATAGAGCTCTACCAGATCGAAAGCTCCAGCTACTGTTTTTTATTTGTACGGTGAAAACGTGTTAGTTTTGCATTTTATGTTAAATGGCGGTGACTCATTCATAGAAAATGTGGGTTTGATATATGGATATCCAGACCATCTAAATAATATGGGTCTTGTTGTAGATGGTTGATATTTATAATTATCTTATGTAGTAGTATCATAACCATCCACTAAATGGACCATATATTATACGGCTGTGAATACAGTTTATTTTATAAACTATGGAAAACTCACATTTTCTGGATTTGGATTCTTATACCAATTCAGGAAAATTCATTTCCCTCTTTCGACCGCCCTTTTTCTTCGTCTCCCTTCACTCTTTCGAGCGCCATCTTCATCGCCAATCAATCGCCTTTTAAGGTGATGATTTAGAAGATGGACTGCTTCCCCGCCCTACAGATGCACGCCGACTGGGTGAGGGATGTGGCATGGCCCCCGAATCTGGGGCTTACAAAATCGACGATCCCTAGTGATCGGCATACTTTCTGATAAGAAAGCATTCAAGCCTGTCCTGAATACCAACGAGGTGGAGGCCATATTCGATGCACCCTTGGAGATGTTTCTTTAGGTTTTCTTCAAACTCGGTTTTGTTCTCTTTGTAGCTTACCTTCCTTTGCCATATTGTTTTCTCAAAGATTCATTTCATGCCAAATGCAGGATGAAAATCGGAGATCAGAAGAGAGGGAATATATGGGTAGGAAGTACCTTATTCATTATAACTTTGATTTCGAGGCGGAGGATAAGAAGTATTTGATATGGGGTTTGACTGCCGGAATCTTAATCCGCGCTACATCAGTTGTATACCAGCGGCCGCCATCCTTCGTGGAGCAGAAGCCTCCTTCCAAGATTCCCAAAACTTATTCTGAAGGGAGTACATTGCCGTGAAACCATTTTATCGGTGATTGTTTCAAGGGAGAAATTTAAGATGCTTTGTCCTTTACATGTGGAAATTACTTGCTTCTTGTAATCTTGTGAAAATTTATGTGACTGTCCATATGTTGAAATTGTATGGATTGCAACCCTAATAAGAAAAAAGTCAATCTTGTGCACTGTCTGGAATCAGTGCTGTATTTTCAGAAGATTAGCATTTTCATCGATTTTCCGCATGTTGCCTTTCTCTAAGATGGTAGATGATTATAAATTCTGGTCCTTAGTATTTGTATTGGTTCTGTTTGTTTGTTGATTATTCATAGAGAAAATAAAAACAAAAGAAACAAAAAGGAGAGACATGTATGGGCCGTGTAATAACAGAAAAGCCTGTCCTTTTGCCCAAAATGAAAATGCCTTGGAGTTGGTATTCCGTCTGTTTTCATTGCACTTGCATTTCATGTCTATGTTTGCTGCATAAGTATGTGTTGGTTAGTCTATCCTTGCAACTTCTTCCAAGCAATCACGGATGGAGAAAATAATAAGTCGATTTACATCGCTGTACCAATGTGGTGCAGTGCAAGATTCATGTGTGCAAGATCTGGGCCATTCATCAGGTCGAGGCCACCCTGACCATCTCCAGATACAGTAGTCAAGCAGGCCCACTCTCCAAGTGAACTTCATATGTACAATGAACATTGACCATTGACCCTTTTCTTCCTCACTTTCCATCTCTCATATACTTGAGGACATGTGATGAGCAGTCGCTCGTTTTTTTTTTTTTTTTTTGGGCTGTGATCTTCACTGAGTAGCCCACCTTCTAAATGTCCCAAATCTTACAAGACAACCCCTATGTTAGTACAGAAGAAAGAGACTCATGTCTCAAATCTTACAAGGCTTTCATGGGTTATTGGTACTAAAAATCAGAGGGCATTTGTTTCTCCAACATATGTATTTTGTTCTTAAATTTGAAATTTTGGACAAAGTAGTTAGAAATTTATATCATTTCAAAAACTGACATAATTGTACTTCTGTTGCCAATCTTTCAGATTTAAAAGATCTTAACAAAGTCTTGAATGAGTCACCACCGCCTTGGTATCCCTAGTTATAACACTACACACAAACAGAAAGCGCCAATGAAGTCGTTTGGTTAGAATCAGGGAAAAAATGAGAAAGAAAAAAAAAAAAACACTTGCAAGTGCAGGCATGATGGGAGTTCTTTCAATAAAGAGGGGTCATTTTTTCAACTTTAAATTTCATTTCTCTTTGTTTTTGACCTGCAAATTCAATATCAATTTCTGAAGCTTCGTTCTACAAAGGTATCATAGTCACCGTGTAATATCTGTCATGTGCAATGTCTTGGATTTGTTTCGCTGCCAATTTTGTTTGTCGATTTTGGAAGACTGAAGATCTCTTGTTTGAAGGCCTTATATAGAGAAGCTTCTAAAATTGCAGACCACCTAAAGGGAGTGTTTTATAGATCTGATAATTGAACAGAGTCTGAAGGTTATGTCATCTCTGTCTTCATTCCTTCTCGCAAAGCACATGCATTGCAGCATCCCATCCAAACAGATCATTGGGCACACATAAAGATAAGCTTAATACAACAATGGGTGTAGTATCAAAATAAATATGATTCACTGGATGAAAGAGAATTCTACTTATTTTCCGTGGGTGAGTGGAATCCGTCAGAGGCGTTGGATGAAAAAGCACTGTACAACGACACTGCTACCACGACTTCTGCACTGACCAGATGTGGCGGGGTTTGATTGGGCCATTCGCTGAAGATGAGTATGATAAGTACATACTCGACCTAATAACTTTTAAACATGCTTTGCATGGTGCCCAGAGGGAGTACAATAACGTGACATGCACACATACACCTTCTCTAGAATCTCAATATCATCTGAATATGCACTAAAAACAAAAAGTAAAAATGCATACTGCAAGTGATCACAACCATAAGCTAGTTTCCAAACTAGTTTTTCTGCCTGCATGTTAGCCCCTCCATGGATAAACCAAAGTTTTCGATGAGATTGCGTGCTGAATGACTGGGGAACTTGATTGTGAGTGTGACTTCGTCTCGCATTGATGAGACTCATTGTGTTGACTTTCTTACTGGATTTGTACTTCAACAATTGTATTTCTTTATGTGTTTTTAACAACCATCTCTCCGGCATGGTGTACCCCAGGTTTTGTTGTTCAGAGTACAGTTTCTTAAAGAAGCACTTCTTCTACCTGCTCTTGCTAATAGCGATGAGCAAGTAATTGGTGGTCTTGCATGCTTGATGTCCAAAATTGGCACTTGCAACAAGCTATGATCTTACCTTATTTTGCATTTGTGTATCTGTTTCTGTCTAAATCTTTTTTAATCATCCAAAGTTGTACATATTTAGCTTTCTCAAGGTCGGGTCAAAATGGGATACACTTTTGAATTGAGTTCTATAGTTGCCTCCTAATCACCTCCAAGACTGACCCACTCTTGTATGATTTTGATTGTATTGATAGGGTGTTTGATTGTTTTATAAATAGAATGTCAATTTCAGATGATTATATTGTCTGGGTGTTTGATTATTTTGGCCTGAAACCATAGATTGAAATTGATTTAAGAGGAGAATTGATATATAACATTTATTTAGATATATATAATTTATGGAGCTTTGATGTGTTGTTGTTGTTGTTGTTGTTGTTGTGTGTGTGTGTGTGTGTGTGTAAATTCAGTTAGAAGTATTAGACTATCAAACAGCCTCCAAAAGGAGTCTGGACAGATTGAATTGCAGAATTGTACTTGTAGTATAGATTCCAAAAATCATTTTTTTAATGGCTGGAGGTAAATACAGCCTTATGTTTTTTTAATAACATGGTAGGAATCTGAAATTTAAGGCTATGTTTCCTTTTGTTTGCAGCTTGATTTTGAGTTTTATGATGGATTTTCATGAAAGCTTCTTTTACAATTGCATTTTCATTTAATTTCCTTTTTATTCCATGCAGGTGATGATAAAAAAAATCTGGAGAAAGTGGTGACGATGGTTTTGAACTCGTTCCAAGATCCCCACCCTTGTGTGTGTTGGTCTGCTATTAATGCAAATGGGCAATTGTCTACAGATTTGGGGCCAGACCTTCAAGTTCAGTATCATCAACGGGTGTTGCATGCATTAGCCTCAGCTATGGATGATTTCCAAAATCCTTGAGTACAGGTAAGTGGGTTTCTGGCATTGTGGTTCATACTTGATAGAACAATGTCTGGTCATTATCTATTTCTTTTTAGTTGCATTGAAAACTATATCAACCAAGGACGTGTCGAAAGTGCAGATTGGATGCCATTGGCTGATGTGGGATTGATATAGGTTTAAGAGGCCCAATGATTGTCACTTAATTCCAATGATCTAGGGAAGGGCCCACTTCGATGTCCAACACAAAATATGAAGTATTTGTAAAACATCCAATGAAATCAGTGTTTAAACTAAACATTCAACTATTCACAATTTCCATCAAATGAGGGTCAATTTCTAGCAGTTAGAAAATGATTTTCAACAACTAGTGGAATTTGATGGTCGACGTGCATGCGCTAGAGTTTGATGTGCACTTGATGGTCTAATTGTGTTCATGCAAGCAGTCATCAGTAATTCTAGCTGAGGGAATACTTTGATACTCTGGCAGAGTTTGATGGTTGACGTGCATGTGCTAGAAATTTGTACACGTGGCATACAAGTAACTCAAACTAAACCGCCCAAATCATTGCCCCCACTTTAGATGGGCCATGAAGCAAAGGTGACGGTTAAAATGAAAAATAGTCTATGGTACAACCCAACAGAAAAATGTCCATTAACCAGAGTTCTCAGATGGGTCCAACAATCTGATTTTGGGTTATCAGCCTATCCAATGTGGGTCCCATAATTTTGGACTATGTAGGTTGAGTTAATGCATGGCATGTGTACAATTTATGCACCTGTGTATCAAACATCACACCCTGCCAGAGTATTAAATAACTCCCCCTCTTACAGGATGCTTTTGCTTACAAGAGTTGTTGATATTAAATTCCATGACGTTCAAATTGGTGCTATTGTTTGGGCTATGTGTCATCCAAGAGGTGGTCCACTGATTGGATGGTTTGGATCCATAACAAAATAGGCCAATGAAGGTTAATACCAATTACTAAATGGTACTCAACACTCCTAAAACTTATCTTAAGAAAACTAATCAGTGATGAAGAGTACATTTAACTACATTGATGAGCATTTCAAGTTTCTACAGGAGCTGTGTCCGAGTTTTTTTTTTCTCTCCTACTGTTTGGCAGACCTGGTGCAAGTCCATCAGACACCCATGGTTTTGTTATGGATTACCATTTGCAATCTTGAAATTATGGATTACCATTTGCAATCTTGAAATGCAGCGAATTTCCTGCCATCGGGTCATAAATACAGTGATGAAAGAGCAACACCAGAATTTCACATAGTAAAGGTGAATAGCTGCTACTGCAGTTGAAAATCGACTCCATGGATTGAAAGCCTCCATTATGATTAGATTGATGGTGTGATGTGGTCCCTGTTCTCTAACACGTTGATTTTCACATGGGTATTCTTATTTTTCCTTCATTTTGTGGAGCTAAACTAGTTATATGATTGATTCTTGTTATGTATCGCAGTTCTTTCAGTTGTCCTTCTATGACATTTAACCAAATTCTCCATTTTTGTTATATAGTTATTTAAAAAATAAAAATAAAAATCTGTTGAACACAGCTGGAAAATGTTTTATTCAGTGCACTGGGTTGATATTGAAAATGTGGCATAACAGTCCATGATCTAGACTGTCATACTCTGGGTCACATTGTGGATCGGCGACAAACAGAGAAATGCCATTGATTTTTTTTTTTTTTTTGCATTCAAATATTTCTTTTCGAGAGTTAGTTAGGGTTATTATTCTTTGATCCTATTTGTGTAACCACATGGATCGTTGCTTTGGATTCTATCTGTGTTTGCAGCCCACACAATGTGTTGCTATATATGCTTGTAACCACCCTTTCCTTGTTATGAGGTGAGAAAATTTTGAGTTCTTTTCCATTCAATCTGTTTGTGATTATTCGCAATGGATTCTTGCTTGAGGAAATGAGCTTACTGTCTGGAATTTTAGGATTAAAGCAGGATTTTGCAACTATTTTAATGAGTAATATCGTGTCTGAATACTTCATGGACTGCACGCCAATACATCTTATGGTAGAGGTTGAATGCGTGCATGGTGATCAGGACTATTGGTTTGGTGAGCTGACAAAATGCAAGGAGATTGATTGTGGTGGTTAATGTTTATCTTTGCGTGGTTAATGTTTATCTTTGCGTGGTTAATGTTTATCTTTGCACTACAGGAAAATGCCCTTTTATGGGCTTTTTCTTAGCATCTGCCCCTCTATCTGCATTATAAAACTTTTTGAATAGGAAGATTTTGTTTCATTTAAACAACAGGAATAAAAGATTCAGACACTGGGTTAGCTGCACCCAGCTAGTGGAATCTTGTTTCTGATAAACAAATGGTGCAAGAGGAGCAGCCTCTTCAGGTAATCTTTAAGAGGGCTGCCTGTTGTTGTGATTATGACTACATGGTATGTTGTTTGACTTTACATGTGTTTATTTATGTTTTGAGCAGGTTGCAAGATGCACAAAAATAATAAACTAGAATTCCGAGGAAGCAAAGTATGTAATAAATGTTAAGCAAATTGCCAAGGTATATTTTCTATGCGATGTTTTGTTATTTCAGGTTGGTATAACTTAAGAATCCTTGCACATTTTGATGGACCTAATTCTTTCTGTACCTGCAGTTTGTTGTTGGTTTGGGCGATAAAGTTTCACCAACAGATATTGAAGAAGGCATGTGTGTCAGGTAAGTTCAATTTTCCACTATAGTTTCCTTTATTTATTTCTTTGACTTTCTTTCCTTTTTGTTTTTGGGAAATGGCTTTCCAATGTTTTGTTCATCTTGGATTTAATTAGGATGTTTCATTCATGATAAGACACGCAATTGTAATTGACATGGTTATTACTCTTTTACCCTGGCTTTGGGACCGGCCATGGTAGAGGCACACATTGAAATCACTCGCAACACAGGCCACCACTTCTTTTGAAAGATAGAAACTTTCATTGAAAGGCGCTGAGGTGGTGCCAAAAAACATACACAAGCTAAACAAGGAAAGAAGCACAAACCACCACTTGAAATTGCAAAAGCAGAATCCTAGTGTGGAAACATAGAACTGCACCAAAAATGAAATCTGGAAATGAAAAATCAAGGTGAATGCTTCTCATAAGGTCTGCTTTATTTAGAGTAGAATTGGATAGATCAAAAACTGATTACCAAAATCAACTCATCATTACAAAATAAAAAAATAAAAAAATCCTTTACATATTAGTTTTGAAGGAAGATCTAGAATGCATTCAGCTAATGCTTTTGAAGTAGAAATTACATTATTCGAGAAGTGAGTAATGAATATTTTAATTCTCATATAAGAATGCTTTTGCATAAGCATTTTTCCCATTCCAGGATAAGCACCTGGTGACCCAGTGCCGTAAGGGTGAAATAGCATTCAAATTCACAAGTTACCAAGGATATTTGTGCATGTGTTGTTGTTTTTAGATACATGCATACCAAGACATGTATTCAATGTTATTATGTAAAACATCAATGATCAATAATATTTGTTGTGTCCCCACATGATATTCAGTGATTGAACTAGTATTGTTCCAAAGTAAAACTGACAACTCTAACTAATGTATTAACATTCATCCTTTTGGTCTAGGCTTCCAGCTACATTTGATGTATTTTCCTCATAAAATGAGCTTATGATCCAATTTGCTTATAATTGATTGTTCCTCAATAAAAGTCTTTGATTACAAGACCCTCTTGGTGGAAATTCAAAAACAACATTTATTGCAAATGTCAGCCCATCTATTTGGTGTGTACCTATTTTCCTAGAGTTCTCTAATTTAGTTTTTTCTTTGTTTCATATTTAGAATTATATTTGTTTTGTATTGTGAATCACAAAGATAATTGTTTCTGTGGTTGGTTCCAGCACAAACCAGTCCATTCATCCAGTCTGGTCCAGGTTTTACATCCAGTCAGCTTTTATGGTTCTTTGGGTTATGCCTTGTTCTTTGGGTTAGCTTTTCATGATGTGGCATGATGGTTTCCCACTTTCCCTCTTCTTCCAAGAAATGGAAATGGTGTATTTTAGTTTTGTTGTCTTATATGTAATATGTTTTTCATGATGTACTGGGTTTGTTGCATTTTTGAAAATGAATTGAGGGATTTTTCTCCTTCACGGCAAGTGATAGGTCTTAAGTGGCCATGATTGTTGGTTATGAAAAAGATGACCTTTTCTGGAATCTCAAGAATTGCATTGTGAACTTACATAAGGAAATTTTCAAACTTTCATTAAAAGCATATGACAAAAACAGCATCACTAGGGACATGCTATAGTCACAAAAATCACAAAGGTAAGCCGATGCTTTCGGAGTCCGAACTCATTCTTTTGAAAAATAGAAAAATGGGAATATTAGTAAATATGGATTTTCTTGTTGAGAAGAAAATGGAAGATGGATTGAAAAAATATAAAAGAGATTTTTTTTTTCTTCTTTTTTGCTTCAAGAGAGAGACGGAGAGGTGAGAGTGGGGAAATCGAGGGAGAGAGTGGGGGAACGAAGTGGCTGCGTGACATTTGAAAATAGCTAGTGTTGTTTGGTTTGAAAATGACGTTTCGCATGCGTGGCGTGTGTGTCTATGAGAGCTGTCTACCGACGTGGATTAGCTAATGAACGCAACAGTAGTGAGTTTGCAATAGATTTTTGTCTGACGAATTCATCATTTAGGGTCCCACCAAGAGCCAAATCGGGTAGTGATATGATGAGGAAGGTTTCCAGTTTGGGCTTTGGCTTGGAGTTCTTGATATTTTCTAATCTAGAGTTCCAAGATCTGTTTAAATTAGTTTCTTTGTAAATTCAAGTCAAAGATGGCTTCTAAGTTTTGCCGGGTTTGCAAGTTACCTTATTGAAAAGTTTTTTTTTTTTTTTTTAAACAGTGGGGCCTCCCATCTCCACTGTTCCCCATGGTGTAGCCCACCTGAGTTTTGAATCAACCTGATATTTGGGCCCTGGTGAAAACACACGGTGGCGAACCTGATAGGGTGAGAAGGAAACTTGTTGGTATTTTCTGTTATGCATCATCTCAAACAAAATTGCATTGACTTGATACATTAGTCTGGGTATCAACCTTGCCACTGTAGATGTTGTCATTCTCTATGAAAGTGATTGGTACATTTTCCATTCTGCTTTGCTAGTAGCATTTTAATGGGAAAAAGAAGGAAGTTGTTATTGCAACTTATAGCAAAAAAGAAGGAAATGATAGCCATCGATGGTTACGAAATGATATCAGGTTTTTTTTTCAAATCAATGCATGTTTACTTTCCTTTTATGCACTCATTTCTAAACTGATAGCCATCGTGCAGACCTGTCACCACATGTAGTAGTACTTGGGCTTCATGCACTCATTTGTGTAACTGATTTTCCTTATTGCAACAGATCCTAGACTTTTGTAACTAATGCACATGCTTGTGAAGTGATGCAGATCGATAGATGGTTGTGAAGTGATTCATTGACTTATTCTGTGATTGCAGTGATGGGTTGCAGGTTTTTGTGAAGTGATGCACATTAATGGTTTTTTTTATTTTTTCTTCCAAATCAATGGTTACTTTTCTTTCTTGCACTCATTTGTAAACTGATTCATGCACTCATGTGAACTGGATTGTATCATGTGATTGCAGCATATCCTAATCTAATTTGTCAACTGATTCATAGACTTAACTCCAGACAAATCTGTGAACTGGAACTCATTTGTGAGCTGAACTTGAACTGGAATGCGGACTGTAGCTTTTAGTTTAGAAACAATTAATTGTTCGTGTATAACATGGATTAAAGCTCATCTAGGACTCGGTTCACCCTTGTTCCAGGTGCATAGTGAACATGGACTTCATAAAAAGTCATCCGTGTCAATGGTGGAGCATGGCCATTTTTGTAGGAGCAACTCTTTCACCGATTGACCTATTTGAATTTGGAAATTGAAAGACTTAATTTCCAGAATTAACCCTGAGTTTTGAAGTTTGAACTTGCATCTATTTCTAGAAAAAAACCAGTTGTGTTTTTAAGTACCAATATGCAGTTCATTTTTGTCTCTGCTATAGTTCTGTCTCTATGCCATTTGCCGCTCTTTCATGCCATTGAAGTTTATGATTCATTTGGCTCTGGCAATTTGCAAAATGAGAAGAAGAAAGGTGGGCATGCCTGTATGGTTGCTGGACGCTTTTGATACCTGTTCATCAAGAAAACTTACTATTTTATGCTCAGAAATAAAAAGCACTTCAATTTTATACATCAATTGGATATTGAAACATTGCTGGAAGTAGCTTCATGCAAATAAGTTGGCTGTTTTGTTTCTCAGTCTTGGATTCACAAGTCAAAATGATATCAGGATTTTGCTGATGCTATGTTTTCTTTTATTTGCTGTAAGTTGCAATATCAGCTTCCTTCTACTAATTTTTTGTGTTGGTTATTAGGTCTCACAATTTGTCATTCACATATAAGACTTGCATATTATGGATATAGTCGTCAATTTTTGCAGGTTGGGTTGTTTTCGCATTTCATCTTGCTAGTGGATCTTTTTTTTTTTTTTTTTTTTTTTTTTTTTTTTTTTTTTTTTCATTTCATCAATTTCATTACTATATTTGTTTTATCTTTTTGCATTATCTCTGTTCTAATGTGCTTAATCATGTGATTGTTTGTCTTCAACATAATCACATGCAAATGCAACCCAGATTTGAATAGTTGAATGTGGACTGCATTTCTAGATATAAAGCTACGGACTTCAAGAAAACCCCCACAGGTCAAGTAGCAAAATAAACAAAGAGACTTAAATGATATATGGTCTCTTTTTTTAAAAAAAGCATATATCTAATTCAAATATTTGCTTTTAGATGATATATTTGATTTTGATTTCTTCCTTTTCTATTGTGTAGACTTACCTTCTCAAATAGGTTGGTTTGTTTAGAGCTTTGGAAAAATGGGTATATCTAGTTTTGGATGTGTGCGTTGATTAATACACATCTATAACTAGATATACCAATTTCTCCAAAGCCCTAATGAACCAACTTATTTGAGAAGAAAAGCCTACACGAAAAGGAAGAAATAAAAATCAAATATATCATCTAAATTTTATTATTATTAATTTTGTTAATTAATGAGAATCGCCGACGGATTTTAACCGTCGACAACATTGATGGTTTTTAGCTGCCGACAACTCCGACGGTTTTTAGCTGTCGGCGAGAAACACCGACGGACCTTGCGACGGCTAAAAGCCGTTGAGGAATTGCCGACGGTTTTTAAGCCGTTGGCGTTGCCCTGTTTTTTGGTAGTGAAAGTGCACATTTATTAGCTATGGTGATAGTGTGAAAGGTTATATATTGTTAGGCCGTACTTCACGGAAGATCATTATTAGCCAGAATTTTAAAATTGATAAGGGTTCCTTATTTTAAAAGGATTATCAAAAGGCACAAAAAAGGCTAGTTGTTAATGTGCAATAAACAAGGGTGAGGCATTTGAGGGACCTGAGCTGCATATTGATGTAAATGAAGAGGTAGAGCAGCCACCTGTCAAGAGAAATCCTCGAAAGGATCACAGGTTACTATTGAGATAGAGGAATTATACTAATGTTACATTTTCTCTCGTCTATAATGAGGAAGATCTATCTACTTTTGAAGAAGCTTTGGAAGATAAAGATACAGAAAAGTAGATGGTATTATAACATGAAGAGATGAATTCTCCATATAAAAATCAAACGTGAGAGGTATTTGAGCTTCCCATTAAGAGAGGCGATCGGGTGTGAGTGAATATTATAGAAGAAACTGGTTAGGTACAATGCTAGATTGGTAGTGAAATGATATGCAAGAAAGAAGAAGTCGACTTTAATAAAATTTTCGTACTAGTAGTAAAATCAGTATCTATTATATTTGTATTATCTTTGGTGGCCCAATACAATAAGAAATTACAATAGTTAGATGTTAAAATTACATGTCTACATATAAAAATAAAATAAAATTTAAGATCAAATTTATATGAAGCAACCAGAAGGGTTCAACGTGCAAAAAAAAAGAAGGATCTTGTTTACAGATCAAAGAGGTTGTATGTCCTAAAACAGTCAATTAGGTAGTGGTATAAGAAGTTTGATTATTTTATTTTGATTCAGAGTTTTAATAAAAGTGGATATGATTATTGTGTTTATTTTAGTGCACTAAGTAGTAGAGAATTTATCATTCTAGTGTTATATATTGATAATATGCTTATTGCAAGTCATAACATGTCTGAAATCAACAACATTGAAGGCTTAGTTATTCACGACATTTGAAATAAAAGATACAGGGGTTGTAAAAGGATTCTTAGCAATGATATACATAGGGACAGGGAGAGGAGCATGATGTGGTTGTCTCAGGAGTATATTAAGAATGTTCTAGTCAAGTTCAGACTGCAAAATGCGAAACCGGTTAGTACTTCACACGCTGCTCACTTTCTACTTTTTTCATAACCATTTCCTGTGTCAGATGAAGAAAAGTAATATATGTCTTGTGTGCCCTATTCGAGCGCAGTTGGCAGTCATATATGCCATGTTCTGTACAAGACCAAATATTTCATGCCTAATTGGTTTATGAGTAGATATATTTTAAACCTCGATAAACAACATTGGGAAGTAGTGATATGGTTACTTTGGTATGTATGAAGTACAATGAATTACATCTTGTGTTTCGAAGATTCAGATGAGAGACTCATAGGCTATGTTAATTCAGATTATGTAGAGAATGTGGACAATAGAAGGCCTACTTTCATTTACTTGTTTATGCTAGCGGGTAGAGGTATCGATTGAATGTCTAAGCTTCAGTCTGTGGTTTCACTTTCCACTACCAAGATTGAATATATGATAGTGATGAATGTGGATCCTTACTCTTACTCCGGTGGTAGATACAGAGGAGTTTCAACACCTGGTAAAGGGTTCGAGTACCCATAGGTGTGTGTTGTTCACACCCCAAGTATAGGGTTGTGATGTAGTAATAAACTCAGTAAGACCGAGGTCGAATCCACAGGGATTGAAACCTGTACGTAGTCTGGAAATAACCAGAACTAGAACTAGACTAAGATGAAATCTAATCAGGTGAATATGAGGGAATAATAGTGAAATAGTAAACTAAAATATGTAAAATTCAGTGATACGAAACTAGGGATTCAGAGGATCCACTCGTAGAGATCAAGGAGATCTACGCTTGATTAACGAACTCAACTGGACTTCGAGTTCCAACTTCATCCAGTTGGAAGATATATCACTAAAGCACAATCTGAACTTCCTTTGATCTAGTTTTTAAAGAGATGAAAGGTATAAGAATTAGCGTTGATTCCATCATAAAACTATGCCCATGAGACAAAGCAAACAACAGAATTTTAACCAATCCACATCCAATCTAAAGAATTTATGAACATTAGGAAGGGTTCCGTCATCCAACGATGCATAGGAGACGATGGTGAACAAAAGGGTTCCCAAATTCACAAACCCTATAATGCCAAGAACATGCTCAAGCTATTGCAGATCCATTGTAATTTAAGTCACAACAAACTATTAAAAATTGAAAGCATTCCTATTAATTAAACTAGAATCAAAAGAGAGTTCAATTAAAACCTGAATCAAACCAAAACTAACACCCCAATCATGCTACAAGCTTCACTTCTTAGCCCGACATGGTCATGCTAAAATCTCATAAAAAGGAAAAGGAAAGAGGAACCAAAGGAAGAAGAAGGAAGAAGGAAGATGTGCCCCACTCCACATCCAAGCCGCTCCACTTCTCTCTCTCTCTCTCTCTCTCTCTCTCTCTCTCTCTCTCTCTCTCTCTCTCTCTCTCTCTCCTCCACGTCCGGTGCCTCCAAGGCTGATCTCCCCCCTTTCTCATGTTCTCTCTCTCTTTTTATAGGTAGGGAAGTCGATGAGAAGCTGCATGCAAGAGAGGCGGTGCGTGGGCTTTCTTTAAGCAGCAAGAGCCACGTGCACAGTGGAACTGCAAGCTAGCTTGCGTTTGGGCCGAGTGTGAGGGTTAACCGTCAAGATTTCTCAAAACGAACTTCTTGGACAAGGTTATAGCCTCCCTATGGACATTTTGGACGGTTCAGATTGTGAATCCGGCCACGATCAAGATCATACAGTGGGCCATGGAAGTCGGCAGTGTCCGGACGGTCTTCCTGCGTAAAATCTTACGCTAGAATGCACAGTGGGCCTCTTGATCGTTTGTAAAGGAGAACTCCACACCATTCATTAGATTCCTGGTAAAATTTAGGTTGGAAAGGAGTAGTTTTGGTCGATTTTGGTGCAACCCACTGTCTCAACTCAAGCTGCCGTTCATCCTGCGTTTGACGGTGGAAATCGCGTAATCACATGAATTAGCCAAAAAGGAAAGCTTACCCAGGGTTTTGGCCACCCTCTGGAGCATATGGATGGCTTTGATTGTCAAAATATATGATGGGTGGGGCCCACTAGCAAAAAATGGACGGACAGTGTAAAGACGCTATCCGTTTTTTGGATTTTTTTTTGGTTTTTAGTCGGTCAGCGTGCGTTGACCGACTCTGGGCGTTCCGGTGCGTTGCATGTGTGCAACAACTGTGCACACGCACACCCCTAGGTGGGGTCCACTGTGATGTTTAAGAGAAATCTAATCCGTTCATCCTCTCCTCAATCTAATTTAAGGTGTTGAGACGAAGATTGAAGCATATCCAGATATCAGGTGGGCCCCAAATCAGGATTCTAGGGGCTGATCTGTCTGTTGGGCCACTTTCACAAGGATCCAATGCCTGAAATTTGACGTGTACTGTTAATTTATGGCCCTCACGCCATATATGAAGTCTCTGGCCGAACAGATGGTTGGAACCCTGTGATCTCGCATTCTGGACATCTTTCAGGCCACTTGAGCTTCAGTTTCTCAATTTTCTCGGATTTTTGGCATGTAAATCCATCAATCTTAGTCCCCTGGGGTCTGTCCCTTGCCTTTGGGGTCATCAGAGCGTTAAATCCATGCTTTAAGCACCCTATTTCAGTCAAGCTCGTAAATACACCTTGCATCACAAACATGATTAAATTGAGCCGTTAAACAGTAACATGTTCTTAAATTCAGGCAATAACTGGGGTCTAATATGCAATATTTGACCCTTAACACAACCCCCAACCAACATCTTGCTAGTCCCGTGCACAGTATGCGAAAAATAAGTTGAGAATGACAGTACAATTTCTATAAACTTAAGTAATGTTTGAAAAACAAACTAAGTACTAGAATTCTAAGATTCATGAATGTTGGCATTACTTTCTCATGGACTCAAGCGCATGGTAAATTTCATAGTCAGGCTTAAAGTATTATTCCATCAATTAGAAAAATTCTAAACATTGAGTTCCATAAGTGTATAGTGTAATCCCGGCTTACCATCATTAAGAGATCCAATTGTCAATTTCCATGATAACATTGATGATCTAAAGAGCATTCAGGATAACCAAAACCTAAACCGGAACTTGCCTTACAGTTCTTCTTTTCATTCTTCCAGCTTTTGATTTTTCCATCGAGGGGGAGGGGAATCGAATCCGCACCTGTAGGGAGCAAACCTATAATGAAGATTGTACACCCAGCCCTTTCCTGATGACGACTATTTTTTTAGTTGGGTATTCTTTTTCTTTTTTTTTTTTTCTTCTTTTTTTAACTTCTTTTTCTTTTTCTATATTCTTCTTATTAACATGATGGACAAATTTCCCAGGTTGGTTCCTTTCATGCTTAATGATCACTAAGTTACAATTCAATATCGAACTGAAATCTTAATATGTAAGCGAGATGTGTCCTGTAAAATCATGACTCAATCAATGTTTAAAACTTCTAATCATAGATTAACAATTCGAACTTAATTATGAAATTTAATAGATAACTGAATCTAAGAGTCATAAATTACCAACATCACTTATCTTATAATTCTAAATCAAAGATGGCTGACAAAATCACTTCGAATTCACAAGAAATTCTAGGAAAAAAATTTTAAAAAATTTCACGAATTTTTTCGCTCAAGACTAATAAAATACTGATTAGGTAACCTAATCCCCCACCTCCAACCTAAAATCTACATTGTCTTCAATGTAAAAGATATGAACATGCAATGCACATGGGACAATGAAATTAAAGGAGAAGTGATGGAAAGATAGTACCTGGACACAGAAATCAAGAGGATCAAGAGGCTTTTACCAAGAGATCGCAGTGTGAAAGCGGGTCAGCACAAGAGTGAAACCAACGAAAACAACATATCCTAAAACAACTTAGAAAGCAAACTAATCTAACAGCATAAAGCTGACTATCCTAGAATGGCATCAAGAAAACTATCCTAGAATGACATCAAGCAAACTATCCTAGTCCGATGAAAGCACGAAAAATCTACTCAATTATGCATCCAGGTTCTTCCGTCGGCTAGTATCTTGGTAAATTTCTCAGAAGGTTTTTCAACAAGATCATCCAAAAGCCCGTTTTGCAGTAGGCTTGGATGTCCTGGAGTGTGAATGTCCAGAGAAATTGAGGAACCTCAGCATAAACTTTTCTTTTAATCGACTGAAGTGTCCAACGTATATATGATGCACTTGTGGCAGAAAAAATTTCAAAGTTGGTACACCATGATGAATCAGAGGCTACAAGTAGATAAAATTTAAAAAAATTTGCAATAGGTGGTGTAGTCTCGACACACACCGAAGTTTCACTTTTTAGTTCAATTTTCAGCTCCTTCTCCTTTAATGGTAAACATTCAGGATCTGGGGAAGGAAGTACTTCAGAATAAGGGTTTCTCGGTCCGTGACAACTACCGAGGTACTATCTTGCGAGGCATCCACTATGTTTTCTATCACGGGATTGTTTATATCCATAAAGTATACCGGGCAATCTTCTAAAGAGTCGAAACATTCAGTTGAAGGAGTTCATTCATCCTATTGAGATCTGTGATATGTCCAATGACTCCTTATCTTCTTCGAGAGTAGAAATGAGCATACTATCTTGTTGTTCTCAAGGTGGGATAAAATCACCACTGAGTATGTCTCTTCTTGACCTAAGTAAAATTTATCAAGATCAGTGGGCAAAAGTTTTAGGTCAAGCTTCGGTGCCTTGATCAGGTTAGACAACAGAGACACTTCTTCGGTTTGGGGCAATTTTTCAATTTGTGGTCTCCACCGGTTAACTTCAAGCACCGGTGTAGTGTTAAGCATGACCCCCGTCTCCTTAATCATGTCATCGTCAAAATCAGGGGAGTGGGCCATGCACGTCTCTAGAGAGTCAGAGGATAAGGTCAGAGGCATTCTATCTTCCACGAAAGAGTCAATCACGTTAATGTCATGGAAATCATCATCATCCTTAAACCGTATGCCAGTATTGAAAAACATTTCATTTCTAATGTCATATTCCCGAAAGACATACTCATGAACCATTCCTGCAATTGATAATTACATTTGAAGTGGCAAGGAATGGGTGACCAAGAATGACGGGAATCTGAGTGCTCATGTTACTGATAAGTTCGGTATCCAGGATGATAAAATCTACAGGGTAGTAAAATCTGTCGACCTGGACCAACACATCCTCGATTATCCCTCTTGGTACACAAACAGAGCAATCAACAAGTTTTAGTGTGGTTAGGGTGGATTTTAATTCGCCCAAACCTAACTATTTGTATACTGAGTAGGGAATCAGATTGACGCTCGCTGCTAAGTCAAGAAGTGCGTGATCAATTCGATAGTTCCCGATTATACATGATATGGTTGGCCTACCGGGGTCTTTGAATTTCTGCGGCACATCTTGCTTTAGGATGACACTCACTTTCTCAGTCAAGAAATTTTTTTTGAATATTCTGCCGTCTTTTAGTCGTGCACAAGTCCTTCAGAAATTTGGCATATGAAGGTATTTGTTTATGGTATCAAGTAGAGGAATGTTGACCTTCACTTGTTTCAACACCTTTAGAAATCTTAAGAGTTAGAGAGAGGTTTTGGTACAATTAACCGTTGGGGGAGTGAACAACTCGGCTTTCCTTGAGGTTTCGGTTCTAATTCATGTGGAGCAATACTAGGTCTATCATTGTTGTCCTCTTCCGGATCCTTGGGCTTTTCAGCCCTAATCGGAATGGTTTGTCAATGATCTTCCCACTCCTAAGAGTGGTGATGGATTTACCTTGTTTCATCTGATTTGAAGAGTTAGGGTCACTTATTTCATATTGCGGTTTGGGATTGGGGAGAGGTTGAGCAGGAAGCATCCCTTTCCCACAATTGCTAATTGTGACTCCATCCTTGGACAGACGACACAAGCGTTCCAATTGCTGATCTGATTTTCTGGATTGCTTGTGCCGTATTTTGATTAAGTAGCTCTTGGTCTTGAATGTGTTTTAGAACCGAATCCTCTTGAGTTTTCACTTAATTTGGAATTTGATTAAAGAAACCCTGATGAGTAATAGTTTGTTCATTCCTCCAACTGAAGTTTAGATGATTTCTCCAATTAGGATTGTATGTGTTAGAGGTGGGTCCATTGAAAGGCCTTTGGTAATTATTTACAGCATTGGATCGCTCAGTCAGTACCTCTTGAAAGGTAGATATAATTGGACAATTTTCAGTTGTGTGACTGTTACAACCACAAATACCGCAAACAACTTCCTTACTCTTGTCCTTCCTTGATTCCATGGCCTCGAATTTCTTTATGAGATTAGCCACTTTAGAATTGAGATCATCATCCTCTTTAGAATGTATATTCCGCCCATTTCCTTTGATTGAGTGGGCTTAGAAGTGGGTATTTGATTTTGGGTATGTGTCCCATGCTTGCGTGTTTCAGCAAGACTATCCAAGTAATCCCACACATCATCAACATTTTATTCATAAATTCTTCATTGCCACATTGTCTCGACCAATTGGCGCATGGAAGATGTCAGTCCATTATAGAAAAAGTGTGTAATACGCCTGTTTCAAATCCGTGTTGTGGGAGAGCTAACAAGATCCTTGAAACCGCTTCCAACATTGGAAGAATGTTTCATCCTCCTTTTGGAAGAAGTTCATGATTGACTTTCTAAGGGTGTTCATTTTGTGATATGAAAAAATTTCTTTTTATGAACTCCCTATTATGTCATTCCATGTGCCAATAGATCAGGGACGTAGTGAATGTAACCACGTCTTAGCTTTCTCTTTCAAAGAAAAGGGAAAGAGTTTTAGCCTGACCGTGTCCTCAGATACGTTAGGAAAGTATAAAGTGACTATGATTTCATCAAACTCTTTCAAGTGTACATACGGATTTTCAGATTCAAGCCCATGAAACTTTGGAAGGAGTTGGATCACCCCTGGCTTGATATTCATGTGTCCTGTATTTTCTGAAAAAACCATGCATGAAGACATACTCACTCCCGCCTGTTATAAATAATCTCGTAAAGTACGAGGCAGGGGTGCTTGATGCAACTCATTCTCATCCTGGATATCCTCCACCCTAGGTTGGGGTAGAAGAGGTTGATTTGCGGCCATAACCTCAGTTTACTCTAAGGATCTCAAGTGGTGTCTAATCCTGCGATGGATAGATAGCCCCTCAGCCAATCCTCCTTGAGACGTAGAGTGTTGTCACGAACCCACTTGGGTAGAAAACACTCGCAGCCCTGATCAATTCAAATTCTAAACCTAAACCTAAGAGAAAGGAAGAAATACAATCTAGAAAATAAGAGAAAAGATTTGGAAGGAAGTTACCAAATTAAAAGTCTTAAAAATTAGAACCTGCAAAACAAAACAAACTAAGTTAGTTTCTATGGATAGAAAGTCTAGAAATAGCAGGAGATCCTAAATAAAAGGTAAACTAGTTTCTAAAATGAAAATTTTTCTAAAAGGGAAAATAGAAAGTTTCTAAAAACAATTAGGAAAATTTTAACCTAGAAAGAAAGTTAGTTTTCTCAATTAAAAGAATCCTAGAATTAGAAAGTTTTTAGATAAAACCTAATTTAAAATAGAAAACAGAAAGACTAGAAAATTATAAAGATATTACCAATTTAGAATGTGTATGTCAAGGTCCTACAAAACAGGAAACAGGTTAGTTTCTATAAATCAGAAAATCTAAACCTAAAGAGAGAAAATCCTAATCTTATCATAATTCTAAAACTAGTCAATTTCAGAAAAACGTAACCATCAATCCCCGGCAACGGCGCCAAAAACTTGTTCACAACCCAAGTATAGGGTTGTGATGTAGTAATAAACTCGATAAGACTGAGGTCGAATCCACAGGGACTGAAACCTGTACGTAATTTGAAATAACCAGAATTAGAACTAGACTAAGATGAAATCTAATCAGGTAAATATGAGGGATATAGTGAAATAGTAAACTAAAAGATGTAAATTCAGTGATAGGAAACTAGGGATTCAGAGGATCCACTCATAGAGATTAGGGAGATCTACGCTGATTAACGAATTCAACTGGACTTCGAGTCCCATCTTCATCTAGTTGGAAGATATATCACTAAAGCACAATCTGAACTTCCTTTGATCTAGTTTTTAAAGAAACGAAAGGTATGAGAATTAGAGTTGATTTCTTCACAAAACCATGCCCATGAGACAAAGCAAACAACAAAATTTTAACTAATCCACATCCAATCTAAGAAATTTATGAACATTAGGAAGGGTTCCGTCATCCAACCATGCCTAGGAGACGATGGTGAACAATATGGTTCCCAAATTCACAAACCCTATAATGCCAAGAACATGCTCAAGCTATCGCAGATCCATTGTAATTTAAGTCACAACAAACCCTTAAAAACTGAAAGCATTCCTATTAATTAGACTAGAATCAAAAGAGAGTTCAATTAAACCTGAATCAAAGAAAAGCTAACACCCCAATCACGCTACAATCTTCACCTCTTAGCCCTAGCTAAGAGGTTTAGCCTGACATGGTCATGCTAAAATCTCATAAAAAGGAAAAGGAAAGAGGAACCAAAGGAAGAAGAAGGAAGAAGGAAATGTGCCCCACTCCACGTCCAACCGCTCAACTTCTCTCTCTCTCCATCCCACGTCCAGTGCCTCCATGGCTGATCTCCCCCCTTTCTCACGTTCTCTCTTTTCTCTCTTTTTTGTAGGCAGGGAAGTCGGTGAGAAGCTGCACGCACAAGAGGCGGTGTGTGGGCTTTCTTTAAGCAGCAAGAGCCACGTGCGGAGTGAAACCGCAAGCTAGCTTGCGTTTGGGCGGAGTGTGAGAGGTTAACAGTCAAGATTTCTCAAAAAAGACTTCTTGGACAGGGTTATAGCCTCCCTATGGACATTTTAGACGGTTCGGATCGTGAATCCGGCCACGATCAAGATCATACAGTGGGCCATGGAAGTCGACAGCGTTCGGACGGTCTTCCTGCGTAAAATCTTACGCTGGGATGCACGGTGGGCCTCTGATCGTTTGTAAAAGAGAAACCCACATTGTTCATTGGATTTCTGGTAAAATTTAGCTTGGAAAGGAGTAGTTTTGGTCGATTTTGTGTGACCCACTGTCTCAACTCAAGCTGCCGTTCATCCGGCGTTTGATGGTGGAAATAGCGTGATCACATGAATTACCCAAAAAGGAAAGCTTGGCCAGGGTTTTGGCCACCTCTAGAGCATATGGACGACTCCGATTGTCAAAATATATGATGGGTGGGGCCCACTAGAAAAAAACAGATGGACAGCGTAAAGACGCTGTCTGTTTTTCAATTTTTTTGGTTTTCAGCGGTCACCGACTCTAGGCGTTCCGGTGCGTTGCATGTTGCAACAGCTGTGCACACGCATGCCCCAGGTGGGGTCCACTGTGATGTTTAAGAGAAAATTAATCTATTCATCCTCTCCTCAATCTAATTTAAGGGGTTGAAACGAAGATTGAAGCATATCCAGATATCAGGTGGGCCCCAAATCAGGATTCTAGGGGCTGATCTGTCCGTTGAGCCACTTTTACAAAGATCCAATGGCTGGAATTTGACGTGTACTATTAATTTGTCACGCCCCGAAATTCACGTACTGAGTGTGCACCCTCAGACATGAGTTACGGACCACAACTCGTACACTTAATGTACTTAAATCAGTGGGTCACATTATTTACTAGAGGTACAATAAAATCTGAATTATATGTTCCCATTAACCTCTATCAATACATTCATATCAACTTGATCTAGTCTCAAACTTTATCACCACACATCAAAAGAAAATAAAAATAATAAAATAAATAAAATAAAATTAAACTTTTTATTTAAATCATTGGAATCATCAAGTTATTAAGAAAATAAAACAAAATTTAAATTTAAAGTTATTCTAAAACAGAAATAAAATAATAAATGGGAAACAAATGTCTCATTTAATTATTCTACTGGTCCAACAATGTAAGCTCATCTTCAGTTAAATACGACCACTGATCCTGTGGATTATCCACTGGTTTGGCTTCATATTCTTGCTCTTGAGTTGTTCTATCTGCTTCAATTCCATCTGTACGGTTTTCCATCAATAAACCGTCAGCTGGCCAGGCCCAGTGAGTGAACCATCATGGTTCGTGCATAGTACAATTAAAATAATATATACAACTAAAGCATAAAAAAAATCAGAAATACAATACAAATAATTAAAGCATATGTTATGAATGGTATTGTTGATGCATCAAGTGGGTATAATAGAAACCGTCCACTTGCTTGAGTTGGATATCGACAACCCGCATCTTCACTTGGCAGGCTTCTACCGTTGGTAGGCATGGGCAAGGCCCGCATCCCCCCCATTGGGCAGGCTTCCACATATAGTGGGCTTCTAGTGGGTACAATAGGCTGTCCCCTAGGTAATCGCACAAGAGTATTAATGATGCCAGGCATGATGTTTGATGCAGCAGTAATCACATCAGCAGTCAAATACATCTCTCCTTATGAGAGGCCTATCACATGTTCATAATCCAAAATATCTCAACACAAATCAGTTTATAAACAATTTAATCAAGCCATTCACAACAACAAGTTATTTTAATCATGCATATGGAGAGGAAACATGTTGGGATTACTCACCTGATGATTTAAAGAGGAACCAATGGAGTAGATCAGAAATTACCTATAAATAATCCATATGCAATACACCATAAAATTAAAAATATATATTATTAAACTCATAAAGTATTTGATTTGTTTTGATTACAAATAAGGTCTTACATGGGAGTGATACTCAAGGAACATACGTATAGATAGGGTTCATCATATCTATCTCGGCCAAAAGACATATGGATGGCTTGAATCTTTTAATAGCATGTCATATTGATACATAATTTAGCCTATGTATATTTTGTCATAAACATGCATGCAACTTATTAAGTTTTACCGTGCATCAGAAGGTGGAGTTACATTAGATGATATATATATATATTTATCTAACAACACATTTATTTTTATGTGGGTCCTACTTACAGGGATCTAAATTGACATATGGTTACCATTGCTATATTGACTTTTGAGAAAAATTTTTAATCTAATCTGAACTATGTGGGACCTGTTATAACATAAATGATTATTGTACACTACTATTATTTTCTTTTGTATGGGTCACACACATTTTAGATATGTCCTCAATTTACACTCTTAACTCATAATAACCTTCCAAATCAAATGGATGGATTGGATACAATGTATACATCACTGTAAGTCCACAATCTGATGACCCAAGATGGTTTCTAACGTTAAAGCCGCACTTGTTTCAACGCTGACAATCAAACTTTATTTTTTGTACTTATTTATTTATTTAATTTTTTTGATAGGTCCCATGAAATCTAAACCATGAATGAGATAGGTAATCCCTCATAAAGGACGAGCCTAAAAATCTACCGGAAATAAAACTTTTGTGGCCCACAAGAATATTCAAAGGTGCCCATTTAATTTTCACAGTTTAAGGTGATGTGATTCACATGAGTTATCTTTCGAATAAATTTTTCAACCCCAAGACTTTTAATTAGTGACAAGATTATTAGACGGTACGGATTTGATATATACATCAAGAAAGCCCCGTATATAATGTAACAACTCCAAAATTTTACGGTTTCTTAAATTTTAAAATTTTAAAATTTTTATTTTTTAAAAGAGATTAAACAGTTACAACCTCTCTCATCGTTATCTTATCCGAACGATTCTATTT
>JAJHSJ010000002.1:19809047-20223360 GCA_021015155.1 Magnolia officinalis | reverse complement strand
GTTATCATATGGTAGACTGTAACTTGTGGGCTGGCCTAGGCCTGGCCATTGCCACTCCTAGAGTTTGAGACATCGCACTTGCAGTCTAATTTAGGCGAGTGCAAATCACGTAAATGCAGCACGTAAAAATTAATTCTAGTTCTTTTAATATATTTACACCTACACTTAATGTCCTCCAGCAAGCTATCGTAGAAGAACTGGCCCAATTTGGAGCGTCCGTACATACATGTGCCGTAATTAAAATGAACTCGATCAGCGCTTGCATGAATGGAAAGAATCAGGTTGCAATGTGACTGGTTCTGTTTGTGACGTTCAGTACGTGCGGCACGTGAGAAGCTAATGGAGGAGGTGTCCTCTCTCTTTGAAGGGAAGCTCAACATCTTTGTAAGTTCCCTCGTTCATGCATTTTCAGCCACATCATTATACATTAGTTGATGAACCAGGTATATGTGAAGATTATCTGCGGACCACAAAAGTCAGGTTGGTCAACTCATCTTGTGTTCCACATATGTACACTGAAATGAATAGGGCCGTAACTAGCCAATCCATCCATCAGATCGGATTCATTATATTTATGTCATGGCCCAATAATCAGGTTAGTCAACTAATCATGTGGGTCATGGAACTTGGCCAAAGTTTTTAAGCCATCTATTTGTTTCTAATATAGTGGCCTGCATATTGAGTGGACTTATTGGTGCAGAACATCTACATGTTCAGATCCACCCGACGGACTGCTTGGATGCAGGAACTGTCTTTCGCATTGGCATGTGTGGTGGCGAGTAGATGGTTTACCTTGCACACGTGTGTCGGCCTAGCAAATCTCAACTGGTGGTGATTCGGCTGTTATGAAATTTACTTGCTAGTCCTTCATAGTGGACCAGAATCCTCTACAAAACTCCGAAGCTTGGGGGGACCCACCATGCATGTGTATATGTTGTGTTATTATTATTATTTTATTATTATTATTATTATTATTTAACAAAGGAAATTTTGTATATTAACGAGGAAATTAGCCCCAAGCTATACATCAACACTTTCTGGAGGGCCCGCTACAAAAGGGGCCGGCCCTCCTATCATATTAAGAAGACAAGGTGGGCTAGTTTTCACGCAGGTAGCCTAGCCCGACTCTGTCCAGGAATAGATGTCCCCTAGCAGGGTAGGGGAGGGACTGATAGGAGCTGGAAATATAAATAGATTGGTTCAAGCTGGCCAAGTGGGTCATCCCATCCGCCACTGCATTGGCTTCTCTTGGAACATGAGAGATCCTGATTTCCATACAACTTCTCAACGCTTCTATCCTCTTTCTCCAATACCACAAGGTCCAGTGATCCGAACTACCCATAGACAGGGCAACCACAACCTAAGAGGACTCACTTGCTACCTCTACTCTCGAGTTGTGTGTGAAACGGTTGGCTTGAGCTATACTATCCAGAACAGCCCTCATTTCCGCCTATAGTTAGACCCTACGCCATACCCAATGGCAAAGGTGAACAAGAAATCCCCTTTGTGATTTCTTCGCACCCCTCCCCCACTTGACTGACCTGAGTTCCCTCTCGAAGATCCATCAACATCAACTTTAAATCCAGCCTGATTGGGCTTGGACCATTTCACTATTGAAGGAGTAGGCAGCTTAGGAGGAGGGACTTGATCCCTATTGTGATGAAGGTGAGAAGAAATAGGTTGCTAGTGGATTTGGACCTGGGCAGCTGGGGGCCCACTAGTTTGATCCAGTTGAGAATTTTGGTTGTGTTCCTCTGAAGCTCACATCTCTCTGTTCTCAAACCTTGCATTGTTTCTTGCCAACCACAACTCTCAAAAATAAAGGCGGGGATGAGGCCCTTTAGAAGCCGGATATTCTTTAGAAGCTAGAGTGGACATCTACCACTGGATGATCTTGTCGTAGCTGTGGACCAAGGGGCCGATTTGCACGCCGAAGGTTGAGTAGAAATAGTCCCATAAGGGCAAATAGTGGATGTCCCATACCCTTTAGAAGCTGGAGTGGGCGTACACCACTGGATGGCTCTTGCTGCGCTGTGGACTGAGCGGTGATCCGCACGCCGAAGGTTGAGTAGAAATAGTCTCATACCGTGGCTATGCCACTAAGGGCAAATAGATGGTCTAAAGATTCCACCTTTAGGGCTAAGGGAGGGGGCAACAGCAGCATTTGGACGCCAAATAATTCCTTTTTGCTGAAGGCTATCATCCACCAAAATAGCCCTGTGTAGGATATTCCAGGACAACAAAGCGATATTTGGGGGAAGGGCAACGCTGCCACACCCATCTAGACCAGTTGTTCATCATCAGCCCTTGGACAGATATATGCCACGCCTGACCCACCGGTAGCTCACCATTGTGGGAACCCTGCCAAATGCATCTATCCTCAAAAACAGGTGCAAATGCCCTCCTCAGTGATATGGTCAATTACATGCTAAGGCAGGATGTTTCCAATCGCAGAGGCAATATCCAGCCCAAAGGGCCAATCATGTCCCTCCCTTTGGATCCTGGAGGTCTGCGTGGAGAGCACTAGGCATAAATTATGGAGAAGGCCCAGACCCGACCAGTCCCTGTCCCAGAAGTTCATGTCACACACACCTTCCCCTAGCCAGCGGGTGCGACCAATCATAGCAGTAACCACTCTGCAAACTTGTTTCTAGAAAGGAGAAGTAGCGGGCGAGTGACTCGCGGTCCCTTCAGAAAGGTTGTCCGCTGAGTATTTCGCCGACACGAACTTACCCTTAATAGCTGTCCGTACCCCTGAATTTGACTGTCTAGGTGAATTTCATTCTAAATGCCTTCATCACCGGCCTTAGGCTTCTCAGCCCCAGACCACCTTTCAATTTAGGGAGAGCCACTTTATTCTAACTAGCCCAATGACACCTCTTTCTGTTACCTTCCCACCCCCAAGAAGAAGTTCGCAAAGGCCCTCTGTGGACCGTCCAACACGCCAATCCGGCCATTCATAGTAGCCAGTGTGGATGGGCACGCTCGCAAGGACGTGGTTAACCAGCGTCAGCCTTCTTGCTTGGGAAAGAATCCTGCTTTTCCATCCCACAATCCTCTGCTAAATTTTATCAATCAAGCCCTGAAAGTAGCCTTGCAGAAACCCAATATGTTGGCAGTTGACCTTTTTTTTTTCCTTTTTATAGAAGAAATTGAACTTCATTTCAAAAAAAAGGGGGAAAATATACAGGGCCTGTACTTCAGGCAGGTCCAAGGCACAAACAAAACATTCAATTTCGCTCTATTGAATACTTCCTCAAGACGACCTCTTCAATTTCTAAAATAGCAATTGATCCTTACTATCCAGATGCTCCATAAACTTGATAGGAGACACAAATGCCAAACTTGCTTCCCTACTTGACCTTTGTCCCCTCCATGCCAAGCTAATAAAAACTGATTTATTGAACCTAGAACAATCCATGCAATTTCGAACAATCGAAGAAACCATCCCAAATTGATTTTGCAAGGCGATTACAGAGCAGCAAAGAGGAGAGCCGTGAGGGTTTGGAAAGAGGGTTTCTGGGTTTTCTAGGGGGTTTACGAGGCGAGCGGAGAGCCGTGTGGCAGTCGGCCATGGTCGGCGTTTGGCAAATAGTTCGGAGCAATCGCCGTCAGCAGCGAGGTTACAGCTTGTTTATTGGTAACCTATCGTTCAATATTTCTATCGACGATTTGACAACCCGTTTCGGTCAATTTGGGGAAATTGCAGATGTACACATCCCGACATTTCCGACCTTAGGAAGAGGCAGAGGTTTCGCTTTCGTGAGATTCAGCCGTAAGGAGGACGCTGCCTCGGCCAAGCAAATGTTGAATAATCGGTTCCTGGCCAGAAGAAGAATGGTAGTTAAAGAAGCCAACCCGAGACCAGCACCCACCCTCCCAGTGGCAGGAAACATGGTGCCCAAAGGTATGGTTCCCAACCCGAAATTAGGTAACGTCGTCAGCCAGCCAAAGATAAATCTGGCTAAAGTAGGTACCCAGAGCTCACAAGATCGTAAAACTCAGCAACCCCTCCTCTCACCCAACCGTTCAGCCCCATCCTCGTTTAAGGAGGCGCTTCACCCGCCTTATACCCCCTCCCCCTCCCAGTCTATCATAGTCCCTAAGTGGATCTCAGATCAGGGCGGGGCAGTCTTTCCTCCTCCGCCTTGGTAGGGGACCCCGGGGCCGAGCGACGCTACCACCATCATTAGAGCCCTTCTGAGCTCTTCTCCTCCTACCACCTCTCCCAGGTGGAGATTTTTAGAATATCCCTCACAGCATACATCTTGGCCTTTAAATCCAGGGAAGAAGTCCTTTCCTTCTCCAGAGATAGGACCCTGCATCAAAAAATGGGTCTACAGAATGTAAGACCATGGAGCCCTGCCTGGGAGATGCCGGGACGAGGATCTTGGATCCGCATTGAAGGCATCCCCATCCACGCCTGGAGCGAACATACCGTTGGTAGCATCGCTGAAAGAATGGGCTCGGTTGTTGAACTTGATCGTTATCAGATGGAAAGCCCAAACCGTTGGTTCGCAAGAGCCAAAATCATTCCCCATCCTGATACCCCTCTCCTCAAATTGACCAACCTATTGGTCGATGGGAGATCATTCCCCATTCACGCCTATTTTGAACTAAGTGGGCAGTCAGGTTTACCGGCAGACTCAGGGGAAGCCATTTCCACCATCGCCAACGAAACCACTAAACAATGGGTAGCCAGATCTTTTGCCTATCCCCAGGATGCTAATATGGAAGTCATAATCGTGCTTACGTCCAACAACGATTCAACCCCTGATGGTCAGTACAAAAGCCCTCCCCCTACTCGATCAAATGTCTCACCCAGTCTGCCAATAGCTCATCCTCATCAGGACCTTAGCGAGCGTGAGGTCTTTCCACCTCAGCTACTACCAGGACCTCTGGCCATCGAAGCCCCTACACCCCCACAAGCCTTGGATCCCCAAACTCTGGATATGCTGCCTCCCCCTACTCTGTTATCTCGGCAGGTGCAACATCAAATCAGTCAGCCTCAACTCAGTGCAATGTCCACCAGCCCTGCTCTGGAATATCCTCTGATTCCACAACCTGATGAGTTGTTCGCAGGAACCAATTGCAGATGTCAAAAATTCTACCAATCATCCAGTCCAGCACCAAACCCTTCACCAGGCAGAGAGATTCATGACCAATGTCAAATGCAACTTCAGGATATGGCCACTCCCACCCGATGCCACCCATGTAACCCCTAATGCGCCATTGGATTCCTCCCTCTCCGGAATTGATGATCGCCTGGGACGAGTGGCTTTCAGGGGTGCAGCTGTTATTCAAACAAGGAACAAACAAGGCAAGCCTTATCACTCCCAATGCTCTGTCAAAGCCCCACTCAGCTCTGGTTGAACGATCCCTCGCCACCCCTGTTCCTATGGTTGGAGACCTCCACCCGTCCCCCACGGACACCACGCAAGATCCAAAGCATCATCCAACCTACGAGGGAGCAGAGGGACAGACAGTAGCATTCCAGGATTGTCAGGACAGCTGCAGAAGGCAATCCAAGCAACAAGGTCAAGCCTTAAATCTTTGGGTAGACATCCAAGGCAAGCCCAACACACAGTCTCCTAGTGCATCAGGCACTAGTTGTAGCTCTCAGGAAGAGGGCTCCTTCGAAGAATAGGAGAACCAGCAGAAAATTCATCCCAAATTCAGCTCCACCAATAGGAAAAGCCAGAGACTAAAGAGCTTACAAAGGAGGGCTGCGCACATGGGCTGGGTTACCGATGACTAGCCTTCTTTCTTGGAATGTGAGGGGGGTAGGTAATGTTCAAACTACCCGGTTGTTGAGGCACCTGATCCACAAGCACAACATAGCGATCCTCTTGCTCCAGGAGCCCATGATCAGGGGCTCTAGAAGAGCGGTCGTTGCAGCCAATCTGGGCTTTGCTAAGCAGATAGCAGAAGATATTGCGGAGAATAGAATTTGGATCCTAGCTAAGGACCATATTCATCTTCAAACCCGCTGGGCCACCAGACAATGCATCACCATCAAAGTCACCTCGGACAGCCTTCCGCGCTCAGTTTTCATTACCACATCTACACAATCTACACTAGTTGCTTCAAAGATCAAAGGAGGCTTCTTTGGGAGGGGATGAGGAGACTTTCTACCATTATAGCTGGTCCGTGGTTGGTCTGCGAAAATTTTAACTCTACAATCAGCCCAGGAGAAAGACCTGGTGGCCCTACCAACCTAACCCAAGCTATGATAGATTTCCAGGATACGATCAATGACACGGGCCTCATCGATGCGGGATTCTTCGGCTCTCCCTTCACCTGGTGTAACAGTAGAAATGGTACTAGCCGCTGATGGGCTAGATTGGACAGGATGCTTCTCAATTCTGATTGGGTGAGAAATCTGCCAACTATCAAAGTTAACCACCTCACGCGGGCCTTCTCCGACCACTCTCCCATGCTTTTCAGCTTCCAAGAAGCCATGCCGAAAGCACCTCGCCCATTCAAATTTTAGCGAATGTGGACAGTCCATGATGACTTTATGCAAGTGGTTAAACAAAGTTGGGATCAAGAGGTGGTGGCCACTCCGATGTATAAGTTTTTTTCTCAAGCTTAAATATCTGAAAGCTACGCTCAAGCGTTGGAACAAGGAGGTATTCGATGATGTCCATACTGATGTCCAGAAAGTCGAGGATGAAGTCCAAAGGGCCGAATTTAATCTAATCAATTCACGATCGGCTGCAGACTCCATCTTGCTCAACTATGCCCAGGCGAAGCTGAAAAAAGCTTACCTTCAGGAGGAGATTTTCTGGAAGCAGCGGTCTAGGAATAATTGGCTAAAGGAGGGAAATCGGAATACCAGGTCTTTCCATGATTCTGTTTTGGATAATCATAAGAGACTCTTAATCCAGAAGCTGAAGACGGTAAGGGGTGACACAGTAGTTCAGATTGATGACATCGGGAGAGAGGCTGAAAACTATTTCAAGGTCCTCTTCTCCTCAGAAGGGTCCTCCAATGCAGCAGATCTCCTGACGTGCATCCCGACTTTGGTCAGCCCCCAGATGAATGGTGACCTTTTGAGGCCCATCTCCATGGAAGAGGTCAAAGATGTTGTATCCTTTACCCACCCCGATAGTGCCCCTGGCCCGACGGTTTTGGAGGTGCATTTTACTCTTCATGTTGGGACGTCATAAGGGATGATCTATTTGCTGTTGTCAACGATTTTTTCAAGGGAATGGCGATCCCCAGAGCTTTCCAATCCACTCTCCTTTGTCTTATTCCAAAGAAGAGGAACCCGGAATGCATTAGGAACTATAGGCCAATTAGTCTCTGTAATAGCATCATGAAGGTGTTTTTGAAAATTATGGCGTCCAGGCTTTCTCTCATCCTCCCGCAGCTGATTTCCAAGGAATAGGGGGCTTTTGTTAAAGGGAGGTCTATAGCTGAAACCATCGCCATTGCTAGGGAAATGGCTCATGAGATTGATCGAAAAGTCTTCGAGGGAAACCTAATCATCAAGCTCGATATGGAGAAGGCATATGACCGTTTGGATTGGAATTTCATAGCCCAGGTCCTTGAGAAATTTGGTTTCGATCCCCTTTAGATCAGCCAAATCCAGCGTTGTTGGCATGATGTATGGTTCTCCATTCTTATCAATGGCAGAAGTTTTGGGTTCTTCCAATCCAGCAGAGGTTTAAGACAAGGGGACCCACTTTCTCCTTCCATTTTCATCATTGCAGCAGAGGCGTTTAGCCGTGGAGTGCAAAAGTTGTTTTCTTCTGGAGAATGCCACCCGTTTAAGCTTCCCCATTCATGTCCCAGAATTTCGCATCTGTTTTATGCTGATGACGTAATTCTATTTCTTAATGGCAGGATGTCTAACATGAGCGCTCTTCTCCGCTTCATCCGTAAGTACGAGCGGGCCTCCGGTCAGAAAGTAAACTCGTCCAAATCCTCCTTCATCCTCCCTGCAAAATCAGTTTCCAACAAGGTCCAGCGGCTGAGAATTCTGACGGGTTTCAATCAATCTTCCATGCCAACGATGTACCTTGGGGTCTCCCTGACCAAAGGTCGCATCAGCAGCTCCCTCCTTCAGCCTTTCATCCAGAAGATCACGAGGAGGATTGCAGGTTGAAAGGCCAAGCTCTTCAACTCAGCTACAAAATTGGTGTTGATTAACCATGTGTTGACCAGCATTCCCATCCACATTCTATCAGCCATCAACGTTCCCAGGTTGGTCATCAAGCAGGTGGAGAGAGCCATGGCCAATTTCTTTTAGGGCAGCTCAGATAATGGCAACAAAAGACACTGGGTCAGCTGGTCCAAGCTTTGCTCTCCCACCTAGGAGGGTGGCCTAGGCATTAGAAGCTTTGGAGACATCATGAGAGCTTTTAGAGTGAAGATGGGATGGCTGCTAGTCCTCGGTACATCCTTGTGGGCTGAGTTTATGAACGCTAGATATTTTCAGAAGACTATATTTAACAAAGGCCGAATAGGAACAGCGGTGTCTCAAGATTGGAAGGATATATTCAGAGCATTACCTTTCACTTTGTAGCACTCTAGATGGCTTGTGGGTGAGGGCGATATCAATTTTTGGAGCCAGAACTGGTCTGGTGGTGGTTTTCTTGCAGGAGCTTCAATGGGGCGCATCTCGACCTACCTTTTGAATGCTAAGGTGAAAGATTTCAGCCCCCCCTTTGGCGCCTGGGATCTGGCCGATATTTAGGCCTTTATTCCTTCCTCTGCTCTTTAGTCTGTTATGACCAGCGGAGTATCTCTGTCCAACAAACCAGATAGGCTGATTTGGGATCTCTCCTCATCGGGTAATTTTTCCTTAAAGACTGCGTGGAATGGGATCCGATATCAGAAACTTACCCACCCTTCGTCGAAGTGGCTGTGGAACGACTTCCTTCCACCAAAAATTGGTGTCTTTGCTTGGAAAGCCATGAACAGGGTAGTCCCTGTAGACACTGCTGTCCAGCGGTTTGGGGTTATCCTCGCTTCTAAGTGTGAGTGTTCTCTAAATGGAGCCGATCCCCCGCTCATGGGGACAACTATTCCTATGATCAACCCCTTGCTCAGCCCGCTCATCTCGGATCCCCCGTCCCCCATCAGTCCCACATGCCACGCAGCTGAAGAAAGCCTAGATCATCTTTCTTGTCATGGCAGGGTTGCGTCTACGGTTTGGTGTCACTTCAACAGAATTTTTGATATGGCCATCCTTCTTCATCAATCTCTTCGTCAACGGGTTCAGCAATGGACTTCTAAGGCGAGCAGAAAATTCAGATTCCACTGCTTGATTGGTTTGGCCCCAAGCATCATCTCCTGGGAAATATGGCTTAGCCGAAACTCGGCAAGATTTGAGGGTCACAGAATGTCTGCCGACCGAATCATCTTCTCTGTTTCCAGATGGCTCAAGGAATTGGGTTCAGCTATCCCAGTGCCCGACCGAAACTCTATGTCTGAGTCCATCGCTCTCAAGTCGCTGCAGCTTGAAGTGCCCTCCGCCCCTCCTGCAGGCTTCCCTAGGCTAGTGAAATGGTCCAAGCCTCCCCAAGGGTTCTTAAAGCTCAACACTGATGGGTTTTCAAGAGGAAACCCAGGCGAGAATGGAGGTGGAGGTGTTTACCAGGACCATCTGGGCAGGATGATTTTTGCCTTCCACAGGCGTTATGGTATCGCTTCCAACACTATTGCGGAAGCTCAGGCTGTTTTAGACGAGCTAAACATATGTTCATCTCTCGGCTTGTCCAATATAATGGTGGAAACAGACTTGAATCTCATTGCGAACTCCGCCAACAACCCGCATGGTCCCACCCCTTGGAGAATCTGGTATCGAAAGGGGGTCATTCAGCTCATTCGGCAGTCTATGCACATCAGCTTTAATCATATTTTCAGGGAAGGGAACTCGGTTGCTGATGCTTTAGCAAGACTGGCCACTGACGGCCGCCCGGACTTCTTTTACAGATCTCGCCCAGAGTTGCCGAGATCGGTTAGGGGAGCGTTGGCCCTTAATAACGCTGGGATAGGTGCCTTCAGGTTGTAGTATGCCCGCCCCCCTCCCCCCCGATGCAGCGTTTTTGGAGGGGTGTTTCTTTGATTCTCTGTTTTCTTTTATGCAGTTGGTCTAAATGATAGGCTAGGTCCGGACCCTTTTTGTTGGGACCAGCCCGAATGGTTGTAAAGTTCCTGTTTCTTCAATAAAGCTCAAGTATCGAATGGGGGCCATTCAGCTCATTCGGCAGTCTATGCACATCAGCTTTAATCATATTTTTAGGGAAGGGAACTCGGTTGCTGATGCTTTGGCAAGACTGGCCACTGACGGCCGCCCAGACTTCTTTTACAGATCTCGCCCAGAGTTGCCGAGATCGGTTAGGGGAGTGTTGGCCCTTAATAATGCTGGGATAGGTTCCTTCAGGTTGTAGTGTGCCCCCTCCCCCCCCTCGGTGCAGCGTTTTTGGAGGGGTGTTTATCTGAGTCTCTGTTTTCTTTTGTGCAGTTGGTCTAAATGATAGGCTAGGTCCGGACCCTTTTGTTGGGACCAGCCTGAATGGTTGTAAAGTTCGGTTGTAAGGTTCCTGTTTCTTCAATAAAGCTCAGGTGGAATGTTTCCACCTCTTCTCTTTTTTCTTTTTTCTTTTTTAAAAAAGAAAGGTCCAAGGCACAAAATAACCGCCTTTGGATCTACCTATCATAAAGAAACTATACGTGATCAACCGATCTAATGGCCCCCAATCCAACTTTATCTAACAACACTAAACCCCAGATCTCACGAGGGAGGTCCCTCTGGGCATGTAAGACCCTATTGAGCTGGGACCTGCTGCCAAGACGTGTCAGGCCATCCGTCGGCCCATTCCCTCTCTAAGGGTGTGCAAGAAATGGAGAGATCCCCTAGACATGAGAGAGGCGATCTGAGTCACCCAATGATGCCACCTCCAGCTAACCTGTTATGGGCTTCAGATTGACTAGACGGCGGAATGAAGAAGCTCTTATCAGTGTTGATTTTCTGACCTGATGCAACCTCGTAGTCCTTAAGGATTTTTTTATTATGGAAAGAGTACCGCGGCTATCATTAGTGAAGAGGATGGTATCATTAGCAAATAGAAGATGAGACACCATCGTGCAATTCCGACGAGTCTTGAAGGGCTGACAGTGGCCCCTTGCCATGATCCGGTTAAAGCCCCGGCTAAGAACTTCTGCATCTAGAATAAAGAGACTAGGCGATATAGGATCTCCTTGACGGAGACCCCTAAACGATTTGAAGAAGCCAGCTGACTCACCGTTGATGGGATAGAGAACCACGAGTTGGACCAACATCTTTCTACCATAGCTATCTAATTAGAATCAAAGCCGAATTTGGATAGAACTCTCTTGAGGAAACCCCAACTAAGTCTGTCGTAAGCCTTCTCCACATCTAGTTTTAAGAGGATATTGTCACGTCTCATTCTTTTTGTTGATGTGTCGAAAGATCTCCTGGACCGGCGTACAACTCTCTACTATGGACCTACCTTGCACGGAAGCACCCTGTTCGGGCGAGATAATAGAAGGGAGAATCTTCCCCAGTCTCGATGCGATAATTTTGGAGAAATTTTATAGAGGCAATTACACAGGTTGATCAGCCTAAAATCTGAAAATTTTCTAGGAGAAGTTATCTTGGGGATAAGGCACAGGAGGGTCGATGTGAGACTCATTAGAAGACTTCCCCCTTTGAAGAAGAATTTTGCAGCCGCAAGGATGTCGTACGTGGTGAATTGTCTCCCAACATGTTTGAAATAAGGCCCCCAAGAAGCCATCAGGACCCGGTGCACCATCCGGCGGAAGGGATCTAGCCACATCATGAAGTTCTTCCATAGAAGGCTCCATTAGCAGGGATTGATTGTCCTGCTCGGACACCAACCGAGGGATAGCTTGGAAAAGATCACTGTCGTGAGTTTCCTGCTCTTCCTTCAAAAGGTGTTGAAAAAAGTTCGAGGCCGCGTGCTTAATTTCGTCAGGATCAGTTAGAGTTTGACCCCCTTAACTGATAATCTCCTGTATTTTAGACCTTCTGATCTTCATTGAAGTAAATGCATGGAAGAATTTGGTATTCCTGTCGGCCTCCTTCAGCCAGCGAACTCTCGCTCTTTTTTTTTTCCCAGAAAACTTCTTCACAGAGTTCAAGGTGCACCAATCTGTCGCTAGCTGATTGGAGACCCTGTAGCAAAGATTGGTTTGAATTCCCTTGGGCTGCCTTTTCAGCCGAGATTAGCTCCTCCTCCGCTTCCTTGATATTCTAGAACAGGTTCCCAAAGACCTCCCTATTCCAGATTTTCAGCTCGCTCTTTAGAATTTTAAGTTTGCTAATTAAGGCCTGCAAGGGTTTCCAGCTGTATTGCGGGCCCATGACCTGGTGATGAGATCTCTGAAACCATCATGTGTTATCCACATCCTTAGGAACTTAAAGGGCTTGGGGGCTGATGGGCGCGGAGCTGGAAAAGTAAGAAGAATTGGAGCATAGTCTGAATTTCTTCTACGGAGGTGCTTAACTAGGGAATCCGGGAAAGCATGGAACCATTGATTGTTGCAGCAGATTCTGTCCAGCCTTGCCCAGACCTGCGGCTGGCCTCTCTGGCTATTGCACCATGTGAGTTTATTCCCTGTGAACAGAGCGTCTTATAGCCTTGCTTTGTTTAGGCCCTCAGCAAATTCTGACGAGCTTTGAGCATCGAAATCAGCTGCACCGAGCCTTTCCGAAGGGGATAGGACTATGTTGAAATCCCCGTATATAGCCCACGGCGTAGTAACTCCCACTCCCAGGAGAGCTAGTTCATCCCAAAGGTTTCTTCTTAAGATCCTAAAGCACTTGGCATACACAAAGGACAGCAACACTTTATCCCTGCTACCTTGGAAACCCACTATAAGAGAAAGCATTTGGTTAGAAGAAGCAATAACCTCTGATGAGAGAAAATGGGCAGAAAAGACCCAAAAAATTTCACCCCGAGCTGTGTTGGAACAAGAGGAGTGGAAGTGCAACTTTAGGCCAATTCGGATCCGTCTTTCGTCCCTAAACATGGGTTCAAGGATGGCTATGATGGCCGGATGATACTGCTTTGAGACGCTTTTCAGGGTACGAATGGTGGGAGAGTTTCCCACCTCGCGAGCATTCTAGATGAGGACACTATCCATGGGATGATTTTGCTACTCTCTCACCCCATCACTTCAGTCTTCTCAATCTTCCATACTAGTTTGTATTTTGCATCTCTTTTAGAAAAATTTGCACCTTCTTCGTGAGCATCACAGCAGGTTGTATATGTAAAACCCACTCTATCCATCAAGTTCGATCCTAGATTTTAGGACCTGGAGAAAAAAATAGCAAGATCCACTAATCAGGTCACTCGCACCACAGGAACAGTAGAGATAGGATGCCAACCATAGGATTTATGGGTGGGCCACCATATTGTGTATCACTCATCAAACCCGATAATCAAGTGTAACTCATCATGATGAAGTAAAAATACAAAAATTAGCCTAATTAAAATATCAGGCGGGCTATTGTTCACTCCCCAAGTATAGGGTTGTGATGTAGTAATAAACTCGGTGAGACCGAGGTCGAATCCACTGGGACTGAAACCTATACGTTATCTGAAAATAACTAGAACTAGAACTAGAATAAAATAAAATCTAAATCAGGTGAATTTGAGGAATAATGGTGAAATATTTATTTAAAACTTTTAAAGTATTCAGGGAAGGAAAACTAGGGATTCAGAGGATCCACTTGTAGAGATCAGGGAGATCTTATGCCTGCATCAAAAGCTCAACTGACTTACTTGATATAGTTTCAAAGAGATGAAAGGTATGTGAATTAGGATGGATTCCATCACCAAACCATGCCCAAAAGGCAAAGCAAACAACAGAATTAAACTAATTACCAACCAATCAACATGCTATGAGGGTTAGGAAAAGGGTACCGTCATCCGACCATGCCCAGGAGATGATGGTGAACAACAGGGCTTCCTGACGTCATAACATAAAAGAAAAGGAACATGCTCAAAGCTATCACAGATCCATTGTAATTTTAGTCACAACAGACCATTAAAAACTAAAAACATTCCCTTAAAATTAAACTAATATCAAGTTCAATTCAGTGTAAATAAAAAGTACAAGTTAAAGTCCCCCATCACACTACAAGCTTCACCTCTTAGCCCTAGCTAAGAGGTTAGCTAACCAAAGACATGATTAGCTAATTCTCAAATAAAACAGAGAACAAGAAAAAGAAAGAAAAATCTCTAAACTACTTTCCCTGCATCACTTTCTCTCTCTCCAGCCGTAGATCCACGTCCAAGCTCCCCGCCTCCCAGCCGCTCCCTTTGCACGTCCCAGCTCTTTCCCTTTTATAGACAAAAGGCTCGGTTGGGAGCTGCTGTGATAGAGTCAGAGAAGGAATTGGCTGCGGAAGATTTCCGCAATCCCTACATAACTAAAACGTAAACTGTTGCGTTGGGAGCCTGTTTTTGGGATGATAGATGCTCCACGTGCGGGATCTGATTCATTCAATGGATTACTTAGGCAAAAACATTCAGACCTGATCAATTTTGGGTCAAAACCATGGTGGCCCACAGTTTGTTTTGTTACACCGTCTATTCTCCGTTTGGAAGATCAACAGCTGCCTTCGCTTCATTTTCTTGATTCCGACACCGAGGACATGTTTATAGGGCCTTTTTAAGGCCAATGGACGGTCCAGATCAACAGTTTGATGGGCCATGGTGGGCCACAGTGCATCACCGCATGCTCTGTTCTTGCGTAAACAGAGAGAAAGCGGATTTCTTCCGCTGTGCTGCTGGTGGGGCCCATAATTCACATCAGTTGAGAAATCTACACCGCACATTGAATTTCTGGCGAAAACCGTCCGGGAATGGTGAGATTTTATTATTTTCGGTGTGGCCCACAAGACTCTTTGTTCCGCCGTCAATCTTACGTTTAATCACGATCCACGTGAGTACACGTGCATGGGACCAAACGGCCACCATAGATGGAGTCGTACCTAACTCAGAGATGCAATGGACGGTTTAGATCTGCCAACGGGATAATGTGTGGGGCCCACAAGCGAGAAACGGCGATCGTCAGTCGTTCGCTGAAGTGATTTTCGCAGAGGAGAGAGAGAGTCGGGTGCGCGTCGGTCAGCGCACGCTGACCGACTAACTGGCGTGGGGTGCACGTCCAGCGCATGTGCACCCCATGTACGTGCAATGTCCATGTGGGCCCACTGTGATGTTTATATGAAATCCGTGTCATCCATCCATTTTGTCTCCCCAGTTAAGGGTTGAGACCAAAGGTGAAGCACATCCAGCTATCAGGCGGGCCCCAAATTGAGGATTTATGGTCTGATCTGTCCGTTTGGATACTTCCACAGATCTTCAATGGCTGAAATTTAATATGTACTGTTAATTTATGGCTCACATCCCATGTATGAAGTATCGTGTCAATCAGATGGCGGTAACTCTATGATCTTGCATTCTAGACCAGTTTCAGGACATTTTTAACATGAACGGCTCGATTTGTTCGGATCTCGGGCGTTGATCTTGGCCCTCCAGAGTTTGTCCCTTGCCTTGGTATCATTAGATCGTTAATTTCATGCTTTTAAACGGCCTTTTCAATCTAAGCTCGTAAGTGCACCTTACATCACAAACACGTTTAAATCAGGCCATTAAATAGTGCCATGTTCGTAAATTCAGGCCATAAGTAGGGTCTTATATGCAATATTTGACCCTCAACAGCCACACCACTTGATCAACTTAGGAAGTTTTAGTAGCAATTTTACATTGTTCACATTGGTGTGGCCCACTGTTTTTTATTTTTTTTTTCCCGGCTGATCTTTCATTTAGTTCAAATAAACGGTTCTCACCCGATGATCCAAGTGGATTTAAAACACGGCGGCACTAGAGAGATTTGGTGTTTTAAGCAGCATCATAAAAATAATTAATCGTAGTCTTATTAGACGGCCAGTATATTCTTTGGCCTTAGGTATCACTACAGGTAAAAATGCACGAGGCATGTTACAACATTGTATATCTATGTGTGCTAAATAATTGCGTACCGTTAAGTTGTTGTAGCGTTGACCTCTTCGAGGCCCATTTTGATTGGTGCATGACACAAGATTTTCTGGCTCGAGCCAATAAATCATACAGATCCAAAACTCTAGTAGGCGACACTAGAGGAAATAATGTAAAATTGTGCCTAAAACCTCTAAATTCATGTGGTGTGGCCCACCCAACTTTTGGAATGACCTGATTTTTTGTTTGTCCATCCCTGTGGGCTGCACCAGATCACCCATTGGATGATATATAGGCAACATGGTGAGCCCACAAACTGTCTAAAAAGTTTTAATGGCAGACGTCTCCATCCCAATTGTTCCCCCGGATCGAGCTGATTTTTGGCACCCGCCGTCCTCACAGTGAAGGGAAGAAATGAACAATAAATTCCTATAACCATTTCTAAATTACTTATTAAATATCAACTCTCTAGTATTAGAGCTGACCCGGCTAGACATCAAGTCAAAGGGGAGTTTTGGGTTCCTGAACCATTATTATGTGTGGCTTTTATTGTTTTGATTATGGTTTCTCATCTCGTACTCCCTTCGGCGGATGATTGTATGGATTTTCTCCTTTTTGCTCAATGTTGTTTTACTCTAATTCCTAGCAAGCTGCCTTTTCCAATTTAAATATACGCTATTCGCCTATTCAACAATACTGACGATTGGCGTACTACATGAAGTGGTCCAACCAACATGGGAATATCTTTTGTTTTTGTTTTTTCACTAGATATCTTCTTAGATAGTGATTGCTTTCATGGAAATTTAAAAAAAAAAAGGCTGCAATGCTTTGATAATCTGACCATTAATGATCTGTATAAAGGCTTGGTAACAATTATTTTGTTATGGTTGCCTTTCTTTCTATAGGTAAGCAATGTTGGGACATCCGTGCCTAAGTCAACCTTAGAGTTTTCTGCAGAAGACTTCTCATATGTAATGGCTACAAACTTCGAATCTGCATACCATTTAAGCCAACTCGCTCACCCTTTGTTAAAAGCATCAGGACAGGGAAGCATTGTATTCATATCATCTGTCACGGGTTTAGTAGCTTCATATTTCGGTGTTATTTACTCAGTCACTAAAGGTAATTCTTGCAGGAGACTTGAGTCTCGAATACCGACCTTAATAGAAGTTTAATTTACTAATCCCACACAAAATGGTCGCACCCTACATGCAGCGTAGAGGCCAACATGTCACTACTGTGGTTGCATCCATCTAGAAGGTCCAACTGTATAGAGTCCAACTGTATAGATGCCCTTACCCAAGGATCAGGCTGGTCAGCTGTTCTGATGTCCATGATTTTTTAAATAAATGGGTTGACTATAAATGAAATGGTCTTGTTTCTATAGGCTGTCCATGTCCTTCACAACTCATGGACCACCTAATCTATCGACCAGCCTGACTTACAGCAACGGCGTCTATATGGTTGCACCTGCCTGTTAGATGGCTTGGTATCTCACATCAAGCAGAAAATGATGAAACGTAGCAAGAAGAGTGGAATGATTTAATCTCCTGATATCGCAAGGACAAAGCATAGCTTTTGATACATGGACACATGGTGATGTATGGAGGGGTTGTTGCCTTATACATGTAAATGCACGTGTAGTTATTCGCTCAAGTATGATAATCAACAACCAATGATACTGACTAATTATTCTGCTGTTCTTACTAGGTGCATTGAATCAGCTGACGAAGAATTTAGCATGTGAATGGGCAAAAGACGATATTCGGACAAATAGTGTTGCACCATGGGTTACAAAGACTGCCATGGTGGCTGAAGTAAACTTCTACTCCCCTTGAACATTTTATTCGCTTAGGATGAATGAATCCGTGGAAAGTGGCTTGAAAAAAAAATAATCCGTGGAAAGTGATCCCAAGAAGAGCCCAGGGACTCCAATTTAATTTGAATACATTTTCGTCATTTGGTAAATGCATACAAATGAGCTCATATCATTTTAGCTAATGATAATTATTTATTAGAGATTGTGGTCTCTAATACATAAGATGAACACGAGCAATCTCTAATACATTAGATGAACTCATACTGTATTGGAGATCAAGATCTCAAATATAATCATTTTTACCTAAAAGAAGATGAACTTATTTTTAGGCACTAACTAATCTTGGCTTTTGTTTTTTTGTTTTTTCCTTTCGTTTGGGCTCAATCGTGAGATGTCAATGTTAAAATAAGACCTGTTTACCATTGGGCTTTTGGCTTGATCCGAATCCCCTTGGTCCCATTTGGAAAATGTTCAGATGGGTTTTCCTTGGGATACCCGTTGTGCCACACGGCTTTTTAAAGGTGTGCCATTTAGTGAATGTAGGAAATCAAATATGAATTTTCATCAAACTAACCCAAAGCCATGATTGGCAAAAGAAGAGCACAATGGCCATGAAAGGGCTATTCCAACCCAATGGGAAATCGCTAATTCACTAACTAGCAAAGTTTTAATACATGTAACAATAATAGTATTTGACTCCTATTATATTTTTCTTTTTTCTTTTCCGGTTCTATAGGATATTGCAAACAAGGAAATGGCAGAAAAATTGCTCTCTCGAACTCTCCTTCGTCGCTTTGCAGAGCCAAAGGAGGTTTCATCGTTGGTGGCATTCCTTTGCTTGCCTGTTGCATCATACATTAATGGACAAGTCATAGCTATTGATGGAGGATTCACCATTAATGGTTTTTACCCATCGAAGGACTAATATGGGAGCCATGCTAATGAAAGCAAAATGATAATGAATACTGTTTAGACTCCTTTGTAATAAGCTGCGCAATCTGTGTTAGTTGGCAAATTCAAGGGATATTGTAATCAGTACAGATATGCTCCTTGGATTTATTGTCCTGCTGAGCACTTGATATATCTTAAGACTTCCTGAACACATTAAGATAAAAATTGGTGAAAGCATGCATGTGTACTGACTGAAAATTCGGAGGCCTCTTTATTGTTACGTTAATCAGCTTTCCTACAGTAGTATTTATTGACTTTGTCTCGAAATTTCCATTCTCCTTATATATATATATATATATATATATATATATATATGGTACTATGAGGTGGACCTCATGGAGTTTCCCGTGAGGCCAAGCTCAGTGGGCCCTACTCTGATACGTGACAGAAATCTATCCCATCAATCAGATGCACCTTTCCCTTCCATAGCGAGCCATAAGCCTAAAAATCTGGCCAATCCATGCATGACTTATGTTGGCCACACCACAAACAACAGTTGAGTGTGGATGCCCATCCATTGAAATTTTCTTGATTGTATATAGGGACCAATCAGATGTGATTTAGATATCCAACCCATCCATTGTTTGTGTCCCACATAGATGAGGGATCACACCAAATTTCAAGCCAATCCAAAACTCAGGCGGGCCCCACCAAGTACATTTTAATGTTTTAGCATGATTTTTCATTGCTTCACCTGGTATGGCCCACCTCACTTTTAGATATGGCTGATCTTTGCACATCCCATAAACTAGAGGAGACCTACCAAATGCACGGCCTAGTTGTCCATCACACACCACGGGGAAGTGCGACCTTAGCACCATTTCTATACAGAGAGAGAGAGTCTTAATCTCCGGAAAATTGTGCAGACTTGTCATAACTTAGGGTGAGCCCCACTATGATGTATTCATGAAATCCACGAAATCAACTCGGACGGCTTAAAATCCAGGTGAATTCCTGTTTAGGTGGGCCATAGAGAAATAATGGTCAATGGACTGCACAATCCACTTTGACCATCAGTTGCATCATTCATCGATTTGACTGAGACCTAAAATTCAGGCTGGCACCTATTCAGGTGGGCCACATCGAAGGGAGTAATTGCGAGAGTGGCATTTGCTGTTCACTTTTTTTATAGGGCTCACCATGAGTGTTTAGGTGAAATCGACTCCATCCATTAGTTGACTCGTGAAAATGTATGCCCGAGGACCAAAACTTAGGCATATAGGATGTTGTTGATATCTTAAATCTGTGAGCAATAGGGTCTGTTGATGCCATTGACAAATTACTCAATGTCATCAATAAGTGTTCATTCTCATCGAAAAAATCTGAAAAACAAAATCCATATTGATTACTGGAAGTTTTAGTATTGCTACTCTATGACATTGAAGTAAGTTCAATACTATTGATAGATTCTCGATGGGTAGTCAATTCCATCAAAGTCCCATTGAGTGCACACAACGAATTGTGTAAGTATGGGATTTGTTTCATATTCGGGTTGTAATACTTTATATATCGGGTGTAATCGAGATTTAGGAGATATAGAAAAGTGTTCTAGGACTTTCTAAATCATTCACAATGGCTCAAGGGCATAATTAGGGCTTGTAAAAAGAGATTTGAGGCTTGTTCAAATCGATAAGCTATTATCTCTTATAATTTCTACTTTCATAGTATATTACTCATCGCTTTGTACCATGGTTTTTTCCTAAAATAGTTTTTTCACGTAAAATTCATATTGTTTTTTGTTTGGACTTTGTTGTGTGATTGTGAGTACTTTGCTTGATTCGTCATTAGTTGTTTCTGCAGTTCTCCAGCAAGTAGTATCAGAGCTAATATTGTGAAGCTGATCGAATCTGAGAGCAAGATATCAATAGCATTTAACCCGAAGTTCGATATATAAAAATATTCCAGCAAAAATAATTTTGAACTATGCAAAGTTAAGATGAACAATATCCTACTTCAGTAAGGATTAGATAATGCTCTCCCTGAAAAATGATCGGATTCTATAATAGAAGATGAATAGAATAAGATGGATAAAAAAGTTATCCAATTGTGTTTAACAGATGAGATCCTCTAAATGTCATGAGAAAGAAAACTACAGCAAGTACATGAGTGAACTTAGAAAATATCTATGCAATGAAATCTTTTGAGAATAGTTTGTACTCGAAGCTACAATCGTTCAATTTGCAGATGACAAAGGGGTTTGACGTTGAAGCGCATATTATCAACTTCAATGGGTTGATTTATAAATTATTGTATGTGGAAGATGATGATGAAAGATGAAGATCAGGCATGCATTCTACTGAATTATTTTCTATCCTCGTATGAGTCATTTAAGGACTCTTTGTACACAAGTAGAATAACCGTTAGCATCAAGACTGTTATATCAATCATTCAATTGAAGGCGGTGAGAAAGAAAAATGGTAATGTGGGTGCTTCTACAGACGCACTAGTTATGACGAGGCGATATTCTAAGCGAGATAGTGGATCTTCGTGATCGAAGTCCAAATCCAAGGGTAAGGGCAAAGGCAAGTTGAAGTACTGAAATTTTGACATGTAGGGCACATAAAAGATTGTTAGAATCCTAAGAAGGAGAAATCAGAGGGTTCTTTCAAGAAGCCAACACTGATGAATCTAGTGAGGAAGCGAACGATAGTGATATAATGACCACATTAAAATCCATGTATTTCGATGAAGAATTAATTTTGGATACCAAGAATTCGTACCACATGACTCCTCATCCAAGTTGATTCACCAGTTACAACGAGTGTGATGGTGGCCAGGTGTTTTGTAATGTCCCGAATTTTCACTATTTTGGATTTCAAATTTTCTTTAAAAAATATTCACTATAATTAACTTATGTTGTCACTTACTGACCATTAACGCTCAATGTTAGCTTATACGTTAGTGATACCAGTAAAGAACTGCACAAATCCGATTAATCAACCTAGGAAGCCAACGAATCCGCCCGATCATATAAACCTCGAGTCTAGCCTTATGATTTGTTCATCCAAGAACCAAATCTAGCAGACCTATCATTAATTAATAAAGACAACCGCAACTAAAATAAAGATTTATCAAAAGCTGAGATAACTAAGAGTTAGATCTTAATTAACAAACAAAATCAATATAGTTACTCTTTTAGTCTAAGAACCAATGGTCTGGAGTGATAAAGACTAAATCGCCATTTAATTGCGAATAAGTCATATTATAAACTTGGCTAATTCTCACCCTAATAATCACGCACAAAAAATCTCACTATCCAATTCATTGCAGAAATGTCTTGATTATTTGAATAAGCTCTACACTGGTCGTTAGTGGGCCATTAAACACAGGCCTTTAAAAAGACATTTATCCTAGCGGGCTTGACATCCATCATGGGTAGAGTCGGGCATCGAGTCAAGTCGAACCGAGTTAGGACTGACCATACTCGATCCAGTTTTGAAATAGGCTTGACCCCACATACTTTGCTAGGCATGCAATTCATCTAGAATGTTTGCATATACCGATATCACTTTATTTGTGGAGTATTGGATGTATCGAGACCCTTCTATTATTCTCATGAATCACTTGAATCATTGTAAACTTTAAAGGATAACCACCAATTTGAGTAGGGCATTGACCCTCTCCAACCATACAGATATTGCAGGTGAATAACAGGTTGATGATACGAATGATAACCATTCTATGGAAGATTCATTCAAATAAAGAAGAAAGATAGCACCACGAAATATTGTTTTATTTATTTTCTACTGTAAACTTTGATAATGTAATAAGCTCCCATTGAGAAGGCATTAAGAATTATTTGTATGCTATTTACTCTAATAGAATAATAAATACAATCAATTTTATTCTCGTGAATGTAATTAGATGTGATTTATCTTAAAAAAAAAAAAAAAAAACAAGGTGTGATTTTGAAGCATTGAATTTTTACATTATTAACATCTGGAATTCTCAAGTACGAATATGTACTCGAGCCGCAGAAATTTGAAGCGTTACATAATCATGCGCAATACAGTGAGGCATATGCCAAAGAAGAATGGTATGACAAAACGTATGAATTAGACTTTTTTGGAAAGTGCTCAAAATATGTTGAGCAATTCTAAGTTAGGTAAAGAGCTTTGAGTTAAAGTTGTTTCTAAAGTTTATCATTTAGTGAATAGATCACTTTCTACAGTTATTGATTGTAAAACTTTTTAGGAAGTATAGAGTGATCGGGCAATAGATCATTCGAGTTTAAGGATATTTCGTTGTGATGCTTACTCTTAAATACCAAATACCGTCTGTTGAGAGAGATAAGATATACCAAAGAGAAAAAACACTACCAAAAAATAGAGCAAAGCTGGCGAGTGTGTGGCTGTTTTGGCTGTGGTTAATTCCGACGGCTAAAATCCGTAGCTGAATCCCCAGTATCCGTAGCTAAAACATCAATTTTTAAGGGTGGATGTTCAATCGCCTACTGTTTTCCTGTGGTGTTGTTCACTCGAGATTTATTTTGAGCTGATATATTAATATCAACTTTAAAAGATTTTTAAAAAATGGATTTATGGTTTGGATTAAAGAAAAACATCATGGTGGGGCCCATAGAGCTCTACCAGATCGAAAGCTCCAGCTACTGTTTTTTATTTGTACGGTGAAAACGTGTTAGTTTTGCATTTTATGTTAAATGGCGGTGACTCATTCATAGAAAATGTGGGTTTGATATATGGATATCCAGACCATCTAAATAATATGGGTCTTGTTGTAGATGGTTGATATTTATAATTATCTTATGTAGTAGTATCATAACCATCCACTAAATGGACCATATATTATACGGCTGTGAATACAGTTTATTTTATAAACTATGGAAAACTCACATTTTCTGGATTTGGATTCTTATACCAATTCAGGAAAATTCATTTTCCCTCTTTCGACCGCCCTTTTTCTTCGTCTCCCTTCACTCTTTCGAGCGCCATCTTCATCGCCAATCAATCGCCTTTTAAGGTGATGATTTAGAAGATGGACTGCTTCCCCGCCCTACAGATGCACGCCGACTGGGTGAGGGATGTGGCATGGCCCCCGAATCTGGGGCTTACAAAATCGACGATCCCTAGTGATCGGCATACTTTCTGATAAGAAAGCATTCAAGCCTGTCCTGAATACCAACGAGGTGGAGGCCATATTCGATGCACCCTTGGAGATGTTTCTTTAGGTTTTCTTCAAACTCGGTTTTGTTCTCTTTGTAGCTTACCTTCCTTTGCCATATTGTTTTCTCAAAGATTCATTTCATGCCAAATGCAGGATGAAAATCGGAGATCAGAAGAGAGGGAATATATGGGTAGGAAGTACCTTATTCATTATAACTTTGATTTCGAGGCGGAGGATAAGAAGTATTTGATATGGGGTTTGACTGCCGGAATCTTATCCGCGCTACATCAGTTGTATACCAGCGGCCGCCATCCTTCGTGGAGCAGAAGCCTCCTTCCAAGATTCCCAAAACTTATTCTGAAAGGAGTACATTGCCGTGAAACCATTTTATCGGTGATTGTTTCAAGGGAGAAATTTAAGATGCTTTGTCCTTTACATGTGGAAATTACTTGCTTCTTGTAATCTTGTGAAAATTTATGTGACTGTCCATATGTTGAAATTGTATGGATTGCAACCCTAATAAAAAAAAAGTCAATCTTGTGCACTGTCTGGAATCAGTGCTGTATTTTCAGAAGATTAGCATTTTCATCGATTTTCCGCATGTTGCCTTTCTCTAAGATGGTAGATGATTATAAATTCTGGTCCTGAGTATTTGTATTGGTTCTGTTTATTTGTTGATTATTCATAGAGAAAATAAAAACAAAAGAAACAGAAAGGAGAGACATGTATGGGCCGTGTAATAACAGAAAAGCCTGTCCTTTTGCCCAAAATGAAAATGCCTTGGAGTTGGTATTCCGTCTGTTTTCATTGCACTTGCATTTCATGCCTATGTTTGCTGCATAAGTATGTGTTGGTTAGTCTATCCTTGCAACTTCTTCCAAGCAATCACGGATGGAGAAAATAATAAGTCGATTTACATCGCTGTACCAATGTGGTGCAGTGCAAGATTCATGTGTGCAAGATCTGGGCCATTCATCAGGTCGAGGCCACCCTGACCATCTCCAGATACAGTAGTCAAGCAGGCCCACTCTCCAAGTGAACTTCATATGTACAATGAACATTGACCATTGACCCTTCTCTTCCTCACTTTCCATCTCTCATATACTTGAGGACATGTGATGAGCAGTCGCTCGTTTTTTTTTTTTTTTTTTGGGCTGTGATCTTCACTGAGTAGCCCACCTTCTAAATGTCCCAAATCTTACAAGACAACCCCTATGTTAGTACAGAAGAAAGAGACTCATGTCTCAAATCTTACAAGGCTTTCATGGGTTATTGGTACTAAAAATCAGAGGGCATTTGTTTCTCCAACATATGTATTTTATTCTTAAATTTGAAATTTTGGACAAAGTAGGTAGAAATTTATATCATTTCATTTAAAACTGACATAATTGTACTTCTGTTGCCAATCTTTCAGATTTAAAAGATCTTAACAAAGTCTTGAATGAGTCACCACCGCCTTGGTATCCCTAATTATAACACTACACACAAACAGAAAGCGCCAATGAAGTCGTTTGGTTAGAATCAGGGAAAAAATGAGAAAGAAAAAAAAAAAAACACTCGCAAGTGCAGGCATGATGGGAGTTCTTTCAATAAAGAGGGGTCATTTTTTCAACTTTAAATTTCATTTCTCTTTGTTTTTGACCTGCAAATTCAATATCAATTTCTGAAGCTTCGTTCTACAAAGGTATCATAGTCACCGTGTAATATCTGTCATGTGCAATGTCTTGGATTTGTTTCGCTGCCAATTTTGTTTGTCGATTTTGGAAGACTGAAGATCTCTTGTTTGAAGGCCTTATATAGAGAAGCTTCTAAAATTGCAGACCACCTAAAGGGAGTGTTTTATAGATCTGATAACTGAACAGAGTCTGAAGGTTATGTCGTCTCTGTCTTCATTCCTTCTCGCAAAGCACATGCATTGCAGCATCCCATCCAAACAGATCATTGGGCACACATAAAGATAAGCTTAATACAACAATGGGTGTAGTATCAAAATAAATATGATTCACTGGATGAAAGAGAATTCTACTTATTTTCCGTGGGTGAGTGGAATCCGTCAGAGGCGTTGGATGAAAAAGCACTGTACAACGACACTGCTACCACGACTTCTGCGCTGACCAGATGTGGCGGGGTTTGATTGGGCCATTCGCTGAAGATGAGTATGATAAGTACATACTCGACCTAATAACTTTTAAACATGCTTTGCATGGTGCCCAGAGGGAGTACAATAACGTGACATGCACACATACACCTTCTCTACAATCTCAATATCATCTGAATATGCACTAAAAACAAAAAGTAAAAATGCATACTGCAAGTGATCACAACCATAAGCTAGTTTCCAAACTAGTTTTTCTGCCTGCATGTTAGCCCCTCCATGGATAAACCAAAGTTTTTGATGAGATTGCGTGCTGAATGACTGGGGAACTTGATTGTGAGTGTGACTTCGTCTCGCATTGATGAGACTCATTGTGTTGACTTTCTTACTGGATTTGTACTTCAACAATTGTATTTCTTTATGTGTTTTAACAACCATCTCTCCGGCATGGTGTACCCCAGGTTTTGTTGTTCATAGTACAGTTTCTTAAAGAAGCACTTCTTCTACCTGCTCTTGCTAATAGCGATGAGCAAGTAATTGGTGGTCTTGCATGCTTGATGTCCAAAATTGGCAGTTGCAACAAGCTATGATCTTACCTTATTTTGCATTTGTGTATCTGTTTCTGTCTAAATCTTTTTTAATCATCCAAAGTTGTACATATTTAGCTTTCTCAAGGTCGGGTCAAAATGGGATACACCTTTTGAATTGAGTTCTATAGTTGCCTCCTAATCACCTCCAAGACTGACCCACTCTTGTATGATTTTGATTGTATTGATAGGGTGTTTGATTGTTTTATAAATAGAATGTCAATTTCAGATGATTATATTGTCTGGGTGTTTGATTATTTTGGCCTGAAACCATAGATTGAAATTGATTTAAGAGGAGAATTGATATATAACATTTATTTAGATATATATAATTTATGGAGCTTTGATGTGTTGTTGTTGTTGTTGTTGTTGTTGTGTGTGTGTGTGTGTGTGTGGTAAATTCAGTTAGAAGTATTAGACTATCAAACAGCCTCCAAAAGGAGTCTGGACAGATTGAATTGCAGAATTGTACTTGTAGTATAGATTCCAAAAATCATTTTTTAATGGCTGGAGGTAAATACAGCCTTATGTTTTTTAATAACATGGTAGGAATCTGAAATTTAAGGCTATGTTTCCTTTTGTTTGCAGCTTGATTTTGAGTTTTATGATGGGTTTTCATGAAAGCTTCTTTTACAATTGCATTTTCATTTAATTTCCTTTTTATTCCATGCAGGTGATGATAAAAAAAATGGGAAAGTGGTGACGATGGTTTTGAACTCGTTCCAAGATCCCCACCCTCGTGTGTGTTGGTCTGCTATTAATGCAAATGGGCAATTGTCTACAGATTTGGGGCCAGACCTTCAAGTTCAGTATCATCAACGGGTGTTGCATGCATTAGCCTCAGCTATGGATGATTTCCAAAATCCTTGAGTACAGGTAAGTGGGTTTCTGGCATTGTGGTTCATACTTGATAGAACAATGTCTGGTCATTATCTATTTCTTTTTTAGTTGCATTGAAAACTATATCAACCAAGGACGTGTCGAAAGTGCAGATTGGATGCCATTGGCTGATGTGGGATTGATATAGGTTTAAGAGGCCCAATGATTGTCACTTAATTCCAATGATCTAGGGAAGGGCCCACTTCGATGTCCAACACAAAATATGAAGTATTTGTAAAACATCCAATGAAATCAGTGTTTAAACTAAACATTCAACTATCACAATTTCCATCAAATGAGGGTCAATTTCTAGCAGTTAGAAAATGATTTTCAACAACTAGTGGAATTTGATGGTCGACGTGCATGCGCTAGAGTTTGATGTGCACTTGATGTCTAATTGTGTTCATGCAAGCAGTCATCAGTAATTCTAGCTGAGGGAATACTTTGATACTCTGGCAGAGTTTGATGGTTGACGTGCATGTGCTAGAAATTTGTACACGTGGCATACAAGTAACTCAAACTAAACCGCCCAAATCATTGCCCCCACTTTAGATGGGCCATGAAGCAAAGGTGACGGTTAAAATGAAAAATAGTCTATGGTACACCCAACAGAAAAATGTCCATTAACCAGAGTTCTCAGATTGGTCCAACAATCTGATTTTGGGTTATCAGCCTATCCAATGTGGGTCCCATAATTTTGGACTATGTAGGTTGAGTTAATGCATGGCATGTGTACAATTTATGCACCTGTGTATCAAACATCACACCCTGCCAGAGTATTAAATAACTCCCCCTCTTACAGGATGCTTTTGCTTACAAGAGTTGTTGATATTAAATTCCATGACGTTCAAATTGGTGCTATTGTTTGGGCTATGTGTCATCCAAGAGGTGGTCCACTGATTGGATGGTTTGGATCCATAACAAAATAGGCCAATGAAGGTTAATACCAATTACTAAATGGTACTCAACACTCCTAAAACTTATCTTAAGAAAAACTAATCAGTGATGAAGAGTACATTTAATACATTGATGAGCATTTCAAGTTTCTACAGGAGCTGTGTCCGAGTTTTTTTTTTTTTTTCTCTCCTACTGTTTGGCAGACCTGGTGCAAGTCCATCAGACACCCATGGTTTTGTTATGGATTACCATTTGCAATCTTGAAATTATGGATTACCATTTGCAATCTTGAAATGCAGCGAATTTCCTGCCATCGGTCATAAATACAGTGATGAAAGAGCAACACCAGAATTTCACATAGTAAAGGTGAATAGCTGCTACTGCAGTTGAAAATCGACTCCATGGATTGAAAGCCTCCATTATGATTAGATTGATGGTGTGATGTGGTCCCTGTTCTCTAACACGTTGATTTTCACATGGGTATTCTTATTTTTCCTTCATTTGTGGAGCTAAACTAGTTATATGATTGATTCTTGTTATGTATCGCAGTTCTTTCAGTTGTCCTTCTATGACATTTAACCTAATTCTCCATTTTTGTTATATAGTTATTTAAAAAATAAAAATAAAAATCTGTTGAACACAGCTGGAAAACGTTTTTATTCAGTGCACTGGGTTGATATTGAAAATGTGGCATAACAGTCCATGATCTAGACTGTCATACTCTGGGTCACATTGTGGATCGGCGACAAACAGAGAAATGCCATTGATTTTTTTTTTTTTTTTGCATTCAAATATTTCTTTTCGAGAGTTAGTTAGGGTTATTATTCTTTGATCCTATTTGTGTAACCACATGGATCGTTGCTTTGGATTCTATCTGTGTTTGCAGCCCACACAATGTGTTGCTATATATGCTTGTAACCACCCTTTCCTTGTTATGAGGTGAGAAAATTTTGAGTTCTTTTCCATTCAATCTGTTTTGTGATTATTCGCAATGGATTCTTGCTTGAGGAAATGAGCTTACTGTCTGGAATTTTAGGATTAAAGCAGGATTTTGCAACTATTTTAATGAGTAATATCGTGTCTGAATACTTCATGGACTGCACGCCAATACATCTTATGGTAGAGGTTGAATGCGTGCATGGTGATCAGGACTATTGGTTTGGTGAGCTGACAAAATGCAAGGAGATTGATTGTGGTGGTTAATGTTTATCTTTGCGTGTGGTTAATGTTTATCTTTGCACTACAGGAAATGCCCTTTTATGGGCTTTTTCTTAGCATCTGCCCCTCTATCTGCATTATAAAAACTTTTTGAATAGGAAGATTTTGTTTCATTTAAACAACAGGAATAAAAGATTCAGACACTGGGTTAGCTGCACCCAGCTAGTGGAATCTTGTTTCTGATAAACAAATGATGCAAGAGGAGCAGCCTCTTCAGGTAATCTTTAAGAGGGCTGCCTGTTGTTGTGATTATGACTACATGGTATGTTGTTTGACTTTAATATGTGTTTATTTATGTTTTGAGCAGGTTGCAAGATGCACAAAAATAATAAACTAGAATTCCGAGGAAGCAAAGTATGTAATAAATGTTAAGCAATTGCCAAGGTATATTTTCTATGCGATGTTTTGTTATTTCAGGTTGGTATAACTTAAGAATCCTTGCACATTTTGATGGACCTAATTCTTTCTGTACCTGCAGTTTGTTGTTGGTTTGGGCGATAAAGTTTCACCAACAGATATTGAAGAAGGCATGTGTGTCAGGTAAGTTCAATTTTCCACTATAGTTTCCTTTATTTATTTCTTTGACTTTCTTTCCTTTTTGTTTTTGGGAAATGGCTTTCCAATGTTTTGTTCATCTTGGATTTAATTAGGATGTTTCATTCATGATAAGACACGCAATTGTAATTGGACATGGTTATTACTCTTTAACCTGGCTTTGGGACCGGCCATGGTAGAGGCACACATTGAAATCACTCGCAACACAGGCCACCACTTCTTTTGAAAGATAGAAAACTTTCATTGAAAGGCGCTGAGGTGGTGCCAAAAAACATACACAAGCTAAACAAGGAAAGAAGCACAAACCACCACTTGAAATTGCAAAAGCAGAATCCTAGTGTGGAAACATAGAACTGCACCAAAAATGAAATCCGGAAATGAAAAATCAAGGTGAATGCTTCTCATAAGGTCTGCTTTATTTAGAGTAGAATTGGATAGATCAAAAAACTGATTACCAAAATCAACTCATCATTACAAAATAAAAAAATAAAAAAATCCTTTACATATTAGTTTGAAGGAAGATCTAGAATGCATTCAGCTAATGCTTTGAAGTAGAAATTACATTATTCGAGAAGTGAGTAATGAGTATTTAATTCTCATATAAGAATGCTTTTGCATAAGCATTTTTTCCCATCCAGGATAAGCACCTGGTGACCCAGTGCCGTAAGGGTGAATAGCATTCAAATTCACAAGTTACCAAGGATCAGTGTATTAAAAGCGCGGTAGCGTATTGTTGTAGCGTACGCTACGTAGCGTAGCGTACAAAAAAATCTACGTAGCGCTTAAAATAGCGTAAAAAATGAAAAAAAAAAAAAAATACCTTTTATTTTATTTTTTTCTTTTCTTTCTTCTCGCCCTAATGCGGCCTTCTTCTTCTTTCTCTCTTCTTCTTCTTCTTCTCGCCTGCTGCGGCTTGCGGCTGCGGCTGCGGCTGCGGCCCGGGCTCTCCCTCTCTCTTGGTTGCGGCCCCGCCTCCTCTCTCTATCTCTATCTCTCTCTATCTTCTCTCTCTCGCTCTCTCTCCCTCCCTCTTCTTCCCTCTTTTTCTTTTCAGTTTCCTTCTCCCGTTTTTTTTTTTTTATCGGACGCGGTTTGACTGCTGTGGAGTACGTGTCAAGCTAAGACGAGCGCTGACACTCCTCGAGCTCCGAGTTGTACGAACGGTTCAAAGCAGATCAAGTTACATGGGCCCCACATCTATTTATTTAATATCTACACCATTCATCTATTTTTAAATATCATTTTAGAGCATTAGCCAAAAAATGAATCGTTATCCAAGATGTCTGGACCACACCAAAAAATAGCAGCGAGATGATGATCTTTTTACCGTTAAAAAATTCGTAGGCCACCATAACGTTTATTTTCATCCAATCTGTTCAAAGGTCTAAAAGACTGAATGAAGAGGAAAAACAAATTATATGATCCAAAATTTTGTGCTCCCAAAAAAGGGGTTTCAATGGTAGACGTTCAATCCCCACTGCTTTTTGCAGTGTGGTCCACATGATAATTAGATCTGTATTATTTTTCGTGTCAAGCCTTAAGACGAGCTCTTCAAATGAATGGACGGTTTAGATATAACACATACCTCTGATCGGACCCACAGGACGTGCTTGCATTAATGAATGGACTGGTACCCGCGTTACGCAGCACGTGCACAATTTAATAAAATGTACACGTGCCACATCGCCCCACCATGCGTTGTAGTTATTTTATCCATGCCGTCCATCCATTTGCCACATCATTTAGGTTATGATTCAAAAAATTAGTAAGATCCAAATCAGGTGGACCACAGCATAGGAAACAGTGGTTATAAAATGCTCACGATTTTAAAAATTTAGGGTCCATTGTCATGTTGATTTTCCATCTAACCTGTTAATAGGGCACACTAAGTGGATGAAGGGAAAACACACATGTCAGCTTGATCTAAAACTTTTGTAGCCCCGATAATTTTTAATGATAATCGTTTGATTATTATTGTTCTTATGATGCGGTCCACCTGAGCTTTGGATCTGCCTCATTTTTAGGCTCATGCCCTAAAATTATTTGGAAAATGGATGGACGGTATGGATATAAACACATTCATCACGAGTGGGGTCCAAAAAACTTTAACACTAGTGTGCTACACTTCACAATCTGAGTCTTACCTAATCAGGCCTTTAAAAAATTGTACACAAGACATGTAGATTAACTTAAAATTTACCAATTAAATTATCGACTGTAATTGTAACTCAAAATGCCAAAATTTTGTTTTTTCTTACTATTTAATATATATATATATAATATATATTAGATATATATATATATATTAGTATAATATAATAGATTATATATATATATATATATAAATAGGAGTATATTGTGTAGCGTATATTTGTAGTTACGCTACACGCTACGCTATTCGCTACACGCTACGGAGGTGTTGAACGCTACGCAACACGCTACCGCTATTAAAACACTGCAAGGATATTTGTGCAGTGTTGTTGTTTTTAGATACATGCATCCAAGACATGTATTCAATGTTATTATGTAAAACATCAATGATCAATAATATTTGTTGTGTCCCACATGATATTCAATGATGAACTAGTATTGTTCCAAAGTAAACTGACAACTCTAACTAAGTATTAACATTCATCTTTTGGTCTAGGCTTCTAGCTACATTTGATGTATTTTCCTCATAAATGAGCTTATGATCCAATTTGCTTATATAATGATTGTTCCTCAATAAAAGTCTTTGATTACAAGACCCTCTTGGTGGAAATCAAAAACAACATTTATTGCAAATGTCAGCCATCTATTTGGTGTGTATATTTTCTTGAGTTCTCTATTTAGTTTTTCTTTGTTCATATTTAGAATTATATTTGTTTTGTATTGTGAATCACAAAGATAATTGTTTCTGTGGTTGGTTCCAGCACAAACCAGTCCATTCATCCAGTCTGGTCCAGGTTTTACATCCAGTCAGCTTTTATGGTTCTTTGGGTTATGCCTTGTTCTTTGGGTTAGCTTTTCACGATGTGGCATGATGGTTTCCCACTTTCCCTCTTCTTCCAAGAAATGGAAATGGTGTATTTTAGTTTTTTGTTGTTTATATGTAATATGTTTTTCATGATGTACTGGGTTTGTTGCATTTTGAAAATGAATTGAGGGATTTTTCTCCTTCACGGCAAGTGATAGGTCTTAAGTGGCCATGATTGTTGGTTATGAAAAAGATGACCTTTTCTGGAATCTCAAGAATTGCATTGTGAACTTACATAAGGAAATTTTCAAACTTTCATTAAAAGCATATGACAAAAACAGCATCACTAGGGACATGCTATAGTCACAAAAATCACAAAGGTAAGCCAATGCTTTTGGAGTCCGAACTCATTCTTTTGAAAATAGAAAAATGGGAATATTAGTAAATATGGATTTCTTGTTGAGAAGAAAATGGAAGATGGATTGAAAAAATATAAAAGAGATTTTTTTTTTCTTTTTTGCTTCAAGAGAGAGACGGAGAGGTGAGAGTGGGGAAATCGAGGGAGAGAGTGGGGGAATGAAGTGGCTGCGTGACATTTGAAAATAGCGAGGTGTTTGGTTTGAAAATGACGTTTCGCATGCGTGGCGTGCGTGTCTATGAGAGGTGTCTACCGACGTGGATTAGCTAATGAACGCAACAGTAGTGAGTTTGCAATAGATTTTTGTCTGACGAATTCATCATTTAGGGTCCCACCAAGAGCCAAATTGGGTAGTGATATGATGAGGAAGGTTTCCAGTTTGGGCTTTGGCTTGGAGTTCTTGATATTTTCTAATCTAGAGTTCCAAGATCTGTTTAAATTAGTTTTTGTAAATTCAAGTCAAAGATGGCTTCTAAGTTTTGCCGGGTTTGCAAGTTACTTATTGAAAAGTTTTTTTTTTTTTTTGGGGTTCTATTGTTCCCCAAAAAAAAAAAAAAACCTGATCTTGTTCCCCATGGAGCCCATGAGTTGTTTGGAACAACCTGGGGTGAAAACAACAGGGTGGCGAACCTGATAGGGTGAGAAGGAAACTTGTTGGTATTTTCTGTTATGCATCATCTCAAACAAAATTGCATTGACTTGATACATTAGTCTGGGTATCAACCTTGCCACTGTAGATGTTGTCATTCTCTATGAAAGCGATTGGTACATTTTCCATTCTGCTTTGCTAGTAGCATTTTAATGGGAAAAAGAAGGAAGTTGTTATTGCAACTATAGCAAAAAAGAAGGAAATGATAGCCATCGATGGTTACGAAATGATATCAGGTTTTTTTTTTCAAATCAATGCATGTTTACTTTCCTTTTATGCACTCATTTCTAAACTGATAGCCATCGATGCAGACCTGTCACCACATGTAGTAGTACTTGGGCTTCATGCACTCATTTGTGTAACTGATTTTCCTTATTGCAACAGATCCTAGACTTTTGTAACTAATGCACATGCTTGTGAAGTGATGCAGATCGATAGATGGTTGTGAAGTGATTCATTGACTTATTCTGTGATTGCAGTGATGGGTTGCAGGTTTTTGTGAAGTGATGCACATTAATGGTTTTTTTTTTTTTCTTCCAAATCAATGGTACTTTTCTTTCTTGCACTCATTTGTAAAATGATTCATGCACTCATGTGAACTGGATTGTATCATGTGATTGCAGCAGATCCTAATCTAATTTGTCAACTGATTCATAGACTAAACTCCAGACAAATCTGTGAACTGGAACTCATTTGTGAGCTGAACTTGAACTGGAATGCGGACTGTAGCTTTAGTTTAGAAACAATTAATTGTCGTGTATAACATGGATTAAAGCTCATCTAGGACTCGGTTCACCCTTGTTCCAGGTGCATAGTGAACATGGACTTCATAAAAAGTCATCCGTGTCAATGGTGGAGCATGGCCATTTTTGTAGGATAGGCAACTCTTTCACCAATGACCTATTTGAATTTGGAAATTGAAAGACTTAATTTCCAGAATTAACCGAGTTTTGAAGTTTGAACTTGCATCTATTCTAGAAAAAAAACCAGAGTTGTGTTTTAAGTACCAATATGCAGTTCATTTTTGTCTCTGCTATAGTTGTCTCTATGCCATTTGCCGCTCTTTCATGCCATTGAAGTTTATGATTGGCTCTGGCAATTTGCAAAATGAGAAGAAGAAAGGTGGGCCTGCCTGTATGGTTGCTGGACGCTTTTGATACCTGTTCATCAAGAAAACTTACTATTTTATGCTCAGAAATAAAAAGCACTTCAATTTTATACATCAATTGGATATTGAAACATTGCTGGAAGTAGCTTCATGCAAATAAGTTGGCTGTTTTGTTTCTGAGTCTTGGATTCACAAGTCAAAATGATATCAGGATTTTGCTGATGCTATGTTTTCTTTTATTTGCTGTAAGTTGCAATATCAGCTTCCTTCTACTATTTTGTGTTGGTTATTAGGTCTCACAATTTGTCATTCACATATAAGACTTGCATATATGGATATAGTCGTCAATTTCTGCAGGTTGGGTTGTTTTCGCATTCATCTTGCTAGTGGATCTTTTTTTTTTTTTTTTTTTCATTTCATCAATTTCATTACTATATTTGTTTTATCTTTTTGCATATCTCTGTTCTAATGTGCTTAATCATGTGATTGTTTGTCTTCAACATAATCACATGCAAATGCAACCCAGATTTGAATAGTTGAATGTGGACTGCATTTCTAGATACAAGCTACGGACTTCAAGAAAACCCCCACAGGTCAAGTAGCAAAATAAACAAAGAGACTTAAATGATATATGGTCTCTTTTTTAAAAAAAAGCATATATCTAATTCAAATATTTGGTTTTAGATGATATATTTGACTTTGATTTCTTCCTTTTCTATTGTGTAGACTTCTCAAATAGGTTGGTTTGTTTAGAGCTTTGGAGAAATGGGTATATCTAGTTTTGGATGTGTGCGTTGATTAATACACATCTATAACTAGATATACCAATTTCTCCAAAGCCCTAATGAACCAACTTATTTGAGAAGAAAAGACTACACGAAAAGGAAGAAATCAAAATCAAATATATCATCTAAATTTTTGTTATTATTAATTTTTTTAATTAATGAGAATCGCCGACGGATTTTAACCGTCGACAACATTGATGGTTTTTAGCTGCCGACAACTCCGACGGTTTTTAGCTGTCGGCGAGAAACACCGACGGACCTTGCGACGGCTAAAAGCCGTTGAGGAATGTCATTGCCGACGGTTTTTAAACCGTTGGCGTTGCCCTGTTTTTTGGTAGTGAAAGTGCACATTTATTAGCTATAGTGATAGTGTGAAAGGTTACATATTGTTAGGCCGTACTTCACGGAAGATCATTAGCCAGCCAGAAGTTTTAAAATGATAAGGGTTCCTTATTTTTAAAAGATTATCAAAAGGCACAAAAAAGGTTAGTTGTTAATGTGCAATAAACAAGGGTGAGGCATTTGAGGGACCTGAGCTGCATATTGATGTAAATGAAGAGGTTAGAGCAGCCACCTGTCAAGAGAAATCCTCGAAAGGATCACAGGTTACTATTGAGATAAGAGGAATTATACTAATGTTACATTTTCTCTCGTCTATAATGAGGAAGATCTATCTACTTTTGAAGAAGCTTTGGAAGATAAAGATGCAGAAAAGTAGATGGTATTTATACATGAAGAGATGGATTCTCTATATAAAAATCAAACGTGAGAGGTATTTGAGCTTCCCATTAAGAGAGGCGATCGGGTGTGAGTGAATATTATAGAAGAAACTGGTTAGGTACAATGCTAGATTGGTAGTGAAATGATATGCAAAGAAAGAAGATGTCGACTTGAATAAAATTTTCGCACTAATAGTAAAATCAGTATCTATTATATTTGTATTATCTCTGGTGGCCCAATACAAAAAGAAATTACAATAGTTGGATGTTAAAATTACATGTCTACATATAAAAATAAAATAAAATTTAAGATCAAATTTATATGAAGCAACCAGAAGGGTTCAACGTGCAAAAAAAAAGAAGGATCTTGTTTACAGATCAAAGAGGTTGTATGTCCTAAAGCAATCAATTAGGAGCAGTGGTATAAGAAGTTTAATATTTTATTTTGATTCAGAGTTTTAATAAAAGTGGATATGATTATTGTGTTTATTTTAGTGCACTAAGTAGTAGAAATTTATCATTCTAGTGTTATATATTGATAATATGCTTATTGCAAGTCATAACATGTCTGTCTGAAATCAACAACATTGAAGGCTTAGTTATTCACGACATTTGAAATAAAAGATACAGGGGTTGTAAAAGGATTCTTAGCAATGATATACATAGGGACAGGGAGAGGAGCATGATGTGGTTGTTCTCAGGAGTATATTAAGAATGTTCTAGTCAAGTTCAGACTGCAAAATGCGAAACCGGTTAGTACTTCACACGCTGCTCACTTTCTACGTTTTTCATAACCATTTCCTGTGTCAGATGAAGAAAAGTATATATGTCTTGTGTGCCCTATTCGAGCGCAGTTGGCAATCATATATGCCATGTTCTGTACAAGACCGAAATATTTCATGCTTAATTGGTTTATGAGTAGATATATTTCAAACCTCGATAAACAACATTGGGAAGTAGTGATATGGTTACTTTGGTATGTATGAAGTACAATGGATTACATCTTGTGTTTCGAAGATTCAGATGAGAGACTCATAGGCTATGTTAATTCAGATTATGTAGAGAATGTGGACAATAGAAGGCCTACTTTCATTTACTTGTTTATGCTAGCGGGTAGAGTTTATGCTAGCGGGTAGAGGTATCGATTGGATGTCTAAGCTTCAGTCTGTGGTTTCACTTTCCACTACCAAGATTGAATATATGATAGTGATGAATGTGGATCCTTACTCTTACTCCGGTGGTAGATACATAGGAGTTTCAACACCTGGTAAAGGGTTTGAGTACCCATAGGTGTGTGTTGTTCACACCCCAAGTATAGGGTTGTGATGTAGTAATAAACTCAGTAAGACCGAGGTCGAATCCACAGGGACTGAAACCTGTACGTAGTCTGGAAATAACCAGAACTAGAACTAGACTAAGATGAAATCTAATCAGGTGAATATGAGGGAATAATAGTGAAATAGTAAACTAAAATATGTAAAATTCAGTGATACGAAACTAGGGATTCAGAGGATCCACTCGTAGAGATCAAGGAGATCTACGCTTGATTAACGAACTCAACTGGACTTCGAGTTCCAACTTCATCCAGTTGGAAGATATATCACTAAAGCACAATCTGAACTTCCTTTGATCTAGTTTTTAAAGAGATGAAAGGTATAAGAATTAGAGTTGATTCCATCATAAAACCATGCCCATGAGACAAAGCAAACAACAGAATTTTAACCAATCCACATCCAATCTAAGGAATTTATGAACATTAGGAAGGGTTCCGTCATCCAATGATGCATAGGAGACGATGGTGAACAAAAGGGTTCCCAAATTCACAAACCCTATAATGCCAAGAACATGCTCAAGCTATTGCAGATCCATTGTAATTTAAGTCACAAACAAACTATTAAAAATTGAAAGCATTCCTATAATTAAACTAGAATCAAAAGAGAGTTCAATTAAAAACCTGAATCAAAGCAAAACTAACACCCCAATCATGCTACAAGCTTCACCTCTTACCCAAATGGTCATGCTAAAATCTCATAAAAAGGAAAAGGAAAGAGGAACCAAAGGAAGAAGAAGGAAGAAGGAAGATGTGCCCCACTCCACATCCAAGCCGCTCCACTTCTCTCTCTCTCTCTCTCTCTCTCTCTCTCTCCACGTCCGGTGCTCCAAGGCTGATCTCCCCCCCTTTCTCATGTTCTCTCTCTCTTTTTTATAGGCAGGGAAGTCGATGAGAAGCTGCATGCAAGAGAGGCGGTGCGTGGGCTTTCTTTAAGCAGCAAGAGCCACGTGCACAGTGGAACTGCAAGCTAGCTTGCGTTTGGGCCGAGTGTGAGAGGTTAACCGTCAAGATTTCTCAAAATGAACTTCTTGGACAAGGTTATAGCCTCCCTATGGACATTTTGGATGGTTCGGATCGTGAATCCGGCCACGATCAAGATCATACAGTGGGCCATGGAAGTCGGCAGTGTCCGGACGGTCTTCCTGCGTAAAATCTTACGCTAGGATGCACGATGGGCCTCTTGATCGTTTGTAAAGGAGAACTCCACACCGTTCATTAGATTCCTGGTACAATTTAGGTTGGAAAGGAGTAGTTTTGGTCGATTTTGGTGCAACCCACTGTCTCAACTCAAGCTGCCGTTCATCCTGCGTTTGACGGTGGAAATCGCGTGATCACATGAATTAGCCAAAAAGGAAAGCTTAGCCAGGGTTTTGGCCACCCTCTGGAGCATATGGATGGCTCTGATTGTCAAAATATATGATGGGTGGGGCCCACTAGCAAAAAATGGACGGACAGTGTAAAGACGCTATCCGTTTTTTGGATTTTTTTTGGTTTTTAGTCGGTCAGCGTGCGTTGACCGACTCTGGGCCTTCCGGTGCGTTGCATGTGTGCAACAACTGTGCACACGCACGCCCCTAGGTGGGGTCCACTGTGATGTTTAAGAGAAATCTAATCCGTTCATCCTCTCCTCAATCCAATTTAAGGTGTTGAGACGAAGATTGAAGCATATCCAGATATCAGGTGGGCCCCAAATCAGGATTCTAGGGGCTGATCTGTCTGTTGGGCCACTTTCACAAGGATCCAATGCCTGAAATTTGACGTGTACTGTTAATTTATGGCCCTCACGCCATATATGAAGTCTCGGGCCGAACAGATGGTTGGAACCCTGTGATCTCGCATTCTGGACATCTTTCAGGCCACTTGAGTTTCAATTTCTCAATTTTCTCAGATCTCTGGCATGTAAATCCATCAATCTTAGTCCCCTGGGGTCTGTCCCTTGCCTTTGGTGTCATCAGAGCGTTAAATCCATGCTTTAAGCACCCTATTTCAGTCAAGCTCGTAAATACACCTTGCATCACAAACATGATTAAATTGAGCCGATAAACAGTATCATGTTCTTAAATTCAGGCAATAACTGGGGGTGTAATATGCAATATTTGATCCTTAACACAACCCCCAACCAACATCTTGCTAGTCCCGTGCACAGTATGCGAAAAATAAGTTGAGAATGACAGTACAATTTCTATAAACTTAAGTAATGTTTGAAAAACAAACCAAGTACTAGAATTCTAAGATTCATGAATGTTGGCATTACTTTCTCATGGACTCAAGCGCATGGTAAATTTCATAGTCAGGCTTAAAGTATTAATCCATAAATTAGAAAAATTCTAAACATTGAGTTCCATAAGTGTATAGTGTAATCTCGGCTTACCATCATTAAGAGATCCAATTGTCAATTTCCATGATAACATTGATGATCTAAAGAGCATTCAGGATAACCAAAACCTAAACCAGAACTTGCCTTACAGTTCTTCTTTTCATTCTTCCAGCTTTTGATTTTTCCATCGAGGGGGGGGAATCGAATCCGCACCTGTAGGGAGCAAACCTATAGTGAAGATCGTACACCCAGCCCTTTCCTGATGACGACTGTTTTTTTTAGTTGGGTATTCTTTTTTTTTTTTTTCCTTCTTTTTTTTTAACTTCTTTTTCTTTTTCTATATTCTTCTTATTAACATGATGGACAAATTTCCCAGGTTGGTTCCTTTCATGCTTAATGATCACTAAGTTACAATTCAATATCGAACTGAAATCTTAATATGTAACCGAGATGTATCCTGTAAAATCATGACTCAATCAATGTTTAAAACTTCTAATCATGGATTAATAATTCGAACTTAATTGTGAAATTTAATAGATAACTGAATCTAAGAGTCACAAATTACCAACGTCACTTATCTTATAATTCTAAATCAAAGATGGCTGACAAAATCACTTCGAATTCACAAGAAATTCCAGGAAAAAAATTTAAAAAATTTTCACGAATTTTTTCGCTCAAGACTAATAAAATACTGATTAGGTAACCTAATCCCTCACCCCCAACCTAAAATCTATATTGTCTTCAATGTAAAAGATATGAACATGCAATGCACATGGGACAATGAAATTAAAGGAGAAGTGATGGAAAGATAGTACCTGGACACAGAAATCAAGAGGATCAAGAGGCTTTTACCAAGAGATCGCAGTGTGAAAGCGGGTCAGCACAAGAGTGAAACCAACGAAAACAACATATCCTAAAACAACTTAGAAAGCAAACTAACCTAACAGCATAAAGCTGACTATCCTAGAATGGCATCAAGAAAACTATCCTAGAATGACATCAAGCAAACTATCCTAGTCCGATGAAAGCACGAAAAATCTACTCAATCATGCATCCAGGTTCTTCCGTCGGCTAGTATCTTGGTAAATTTCTCAGAAGGTTTTTCAACAAGATCATCCAAAAGCCCGTTTTGCAGTAGGCTTGGATGTCCTGGAGTGTGAATGTCCAGAGAAATTGAGGAACCTCAGCATAAACTTTTCTTTTAATCGACTGAAGTGTCCAAAGTATATATGATGCACTTGTGGCAGAAAAAATTTCAAAGTTAGTACACCATGATGAATCAGAGGCTACAAGTAGATAAAATTCAAAAAAATTTGCAATAGGTGGTGTAGTCTCGACACACGCCGAAGTTTCACTTTTTAGTTCAATTTTCAGCTCCTTCTCCTTTAATGGTAGACATTCAGGATCTGGGGAAGGAAGTACTTCAGAATAAGGGTTCTCTCGGTCCGTGACAACTACCGAGGTACTATCTTGCGAGGCATCCACTATGTTTTCTATCACGGGATTGTTTATATCCACAAAGTATACCGGGCAATCTTCTAAAGAGTCGAAACATTCAGTTGAAAGGAGTTCATTCATCCTATTGAGATCTGTAATGATATGTCCAATGACTCCTTTATCTTCTTCGAGAGTAGAAATGAGCATACTATCTTGTTTGTTCTCAAGGTGGGATAAAATCACCACTGAGTATGTCTCTTCTTGACCTAAGTAAAATTTATCAAGATCAGTGGGCAAATGTTTTAGGTCAAGCTTCGGTGCCTTGATCAGGTTAGACAGCAGAGGCACTTCTTCGGTTTGGGGCAATTTTTCAATTTGTGGTCTCCACCGGTTAACTTCAAGCACCGGTGCAGTGTCAAGCATGACCCCCGTCTCCTTAATCATGTCATCGTCAAAATCAGGGGAGTGGGCCATGCACGTCTCTAGAGAGTCAGAGGATAAGGTCAGAGGCATTCTATCTTCCACGAAAGAGTCAATCACGTTAATGTCATGGAAATCATCATCATCCTCAAACCGTATGCCAGTATTGAAAAAGATATTCATTTCTAATGTCATATTCCCGAAAGACATACTCATGAACCATTCCTGCAATTGATAATTACATTTGAAGTGGCAAGGAATGGGTAACCAAGAATGATAGGAATCTGAGTGCTCATGTTACTGATAAGTTCGGTATCCAGGATGATAAAATCTCACTACCAAAAAATCGAGCAAAGGCTATGGAATGTGAAGGCCTTTAGCTACGGATTTAATCCGTAGCAATTTAGCTACGGATCTAAACCGTAGCCAAAAGTGTAATTGATACGTAGCTAAATCCTTCCTCTCATTCCTATTCATGGTGCTTAAGGGGCTCCATGGGGCTCACTGAAATATATGTGTTTAATCTAAGCCGTCTATAAATTCAGATATTTAATTTGAGTGGATTAAGAAAAAAATTTTGTAGATTAAAGGTATAAGTGGACCACACAATAAGAAATCAGAAAAATTAAATTTCCATTGTTAATTTGTTGTGTGGTTTTCTTACAAATCTGATCTGACTCATTTTTTGCAACATCCCTTAAAATAATATTTTAAAATTATTGGACGGAGTGGATTAATAACATACATCATGGTGGGCCCCACGTTTTAAAACCCAAACCGACCTTATGGCCCGTCCGTCACACGCCCCACCCCCAAAAAAACCTCTGCCTCCATTTCTCCCCCCGCCGCGCGCCGAAACCCATTTCTATCTCTCTCTCTCTCTCTCTCTCTCTCTCAGCCTCTCTCCTCTCTCTCTCTCTCGATCTCCCGCTCTCCCTCACCCTCTCCCCGTCTCTCGGCCGCATTCCCCTCTCTCTGTTTCCGAACCCATCTCCGTTTTCAAAACCCACTTTCACCAAGATCCGTCGAGAGTTTTCGCTGGGAAGGTCTCAACTGGTTTGAAGGTTATTCTCTCTCTCTCTCTCTCTCTCTCTCTCTCTCTGTTTTCGAAATCAGTTGAGGGTTTTCGGTTGGTTACCACGCTATCGATGTTGCTCACCAAGTGTGGCTGGTGGCAAGGAAAGTATGTACATGAAACAAATACTCTTCTTTTCTTAGTTTTTATGTTGCATAGAAGGTGTTTGATAAAATATCTGTAATGTAAAACCAGTGCTTTTATTTTACTTATAGTGAGATTTTGAAGTTGTAGTCCAGGTGTTTGTAAAAATGCCTCAATGGCGAACTCGACTTGATCTTGGCTCAAACTCAGCCCGAGTTGCTGAGGGTGTGTTTGGACGGGCCAATCCCATGAGATTGGATTGTATTAGGGTGGATGGCAAGTAATGATGGCTCTGTCAGTGGATTGGTGCCAATCCAATGGGATTGCTATATCCAGGGAACTCACCACCGAGTATGTTTGGCTCGCTTGGCCAATCCCAGGATTACACCGGCCAATCCTGGGATTGCTCTGTCTAACCAAACATGTCCCAGGCAAAAAAGATGGGATTAGGAGGGATTGGGTGGATTTCAAGGTAATAACCTAGAAGATAATGGTTTCTCATCTCCTGAATCATCATCAGACTTCTTAATGCTGATTTTTGATATCTTGGAAGATAATGGTTTCTCATCTCCTGAATCATCGGCAGGTTTCTTAATGCTGATTTTTGGTATCTTGGACGATAATGGTTTCTCATCTCCTGAATCATCAGCAGATTTATTAATGATGATTTTTGTCTTTCTTGGAATGGATGAACCTGGAATAGATGAATTGTGATCCCTTGAAACATGGGAAGAATTGCTTTTTTGACCTGCTGCAGGTATTCGAGAGCTCAATGGTATATTATCATCAGAATCTTCATCAGGATCAACGGCAGATTTAACAGGAGACTTATCCAGAGGCTTCTTTTCCTTATTATAAGCTGTTGAGTTCGGTACTGATGAATATTTTGGCCGATCAGGTATTGAAGCTTTCAAATTAGCAACAGTAGACCTTTCTGTTGATACCTTCGCAGGTATTGAAGCTTTCGAATTAGCAACAGTAGACCTTTCTGTTGATACCTTCGCATGTATTGAAGCTTTCGAATTAGCAACAGTTGACCTTTCTGTTGATACCTTCACTGGTGAAACCATCTTAGTCTTTGGCAAATTGGAGTGTTGACGATCAGAAGCACGTGCATCAGAAATGGGCCTTCCTGAAGATCCATCATGCCTCTGAGATGATGGCTTCTTTAGTGCAGAATTCAATTGATTTTGCCTGGATGCCGAGCCATTCCTTTTAAAAACTAAAGGTAAATCATCATCATCATCATCAAGATGATTTTGATTAACACAACCGTGAACAGCCATCATTCCAATCTGCTGTGTGTTATACCATCAGCTGCAAATGGTAGAGCCCCAAAATAACAAGCATCAAAGCATTAGAGAAGCACAAAGTAACACCCTTCTTTCTTTGAATTGGCAGAGTTACTCCAAAGCTAAGGCACAATGCATAACTAGCACAATTTGTCCTGGAAATGAAAAAAAGAAGCTCAAGTATATGGAAGCAGGTATTAAGCTAGGACAAAATAAAAAACATCGTCGGTATGCAAGTGTTGTGGTAAGTTTATTTTCAAATTTTTTTGGGAGTATCATTTTACTTAGAAAGGATGGGTATCGCATAGAATGTGCCTCCTTGCTTTTGGGAGTATCATAACTGTTGCATTAACTGTACACTCTGTACTGATTTTTCTTTTTATGGTAGTGTAATAGTGCTTGAGGAACTACTTACATGTTGTCTATGCAGGATGGCATGTGCACTACATGACTTTGCATGCACCTAGATTGGCTCTAAAAGTCCACACAGTTATTAAAAAGAAAAAGAAAAAGCAAAAGAAAAAAAACATACCCCAGTGTCAAGGACAGTAATAGAGTACATTTCAGCAAAACAATCTTTTTATGCTTCAGGCTACATTTGGAATGCACAAGTGAATTGGATTGTGAACATTCATTTGCTCAAGAGGAAATGATAGAATCTATGATGTTCAGTACTACTCATATAATGACACAATGCCAGGGAAGGATATCTTAGTTACCACCAATTTCCACTTTGTTAGACTGTTAACTGAAATTCAATTCGATGGTGAATTTCTGAAATTCTGTACTGCTGAATTTCTGTACTGCTGAATTTCTGAAATTATATGTTGATTATGTAGGATCAAATGTCTAGGGACTCCTATGCCCTGCCACCATGCGAAGCAATCCTTTTTGTCAAAGGACTAGCATGAAAAACTATTTGGAATTTGCTGAAATCAATGGTAATTGAATTTTGCAATCTTAGGTACTTGTGGCACAAATTAGGCATCGGCTGCAGCTCTACTTGCAATTCTTAAGGTTGAATTGACTCTGGTACCTTGGTTAAGCTGGTTCCCCAGCAGAGCAATCACTATTCCAAAATATATGTAGGCATATTTTGCATTTGGTAGTTTTTGTCCATGGTGCTTTGCTGCAATGCAACTTTGCTTTTAGCTGTGATAGAATGCATTGCTGTTTCTTTTGTTTGCTCATTTGTTCTGAAAACATAATTTGTAGAAATATATTTTCTTTTGCTGTCAAGGTGTGAATATCCTGTTTCCTCAATTTATCTGGCGAGAATCTCATTTCAAAATTTTGAGTATATTGATTTTTCCTCTGATCTAGTGAAAAAGCTACTGTTTAAATATTCAGGGAGGCTCTCGTTTTAGAAAAAATGATATTTAAGGGAAGCCTCCAGGTCAGAAACACAAGGGAAAACTGAAACTTCTTCTTCTTCTTCTTTTTTTTTTTTCTTTTTTTTTGGAAGCATGCTGATGTTGATACCCTAGCTGATGTGGTATTGGAGACTGTTTTGGGGTATATGAAATTTTTAGATATCTTGTATGTTTTTATTGATTTGGTCATTTGTCCTGATAATATCAGTTTAAAGACTTGACCATGACCGATAAAATAGCCATGATATATAGTTGATAGTTTAAAGAGTGCAACATCAGATTTGAAATCAGTGTTGATATTACTTCGGATTACAGGTAATGCACTTACATCTTTTTGAAATTTTTATATCTGGTGCTATTTGTTAGGATTTTATAGGGGTGGGCCTCATATTAGTAGCTTAGGATGCTTATGTGTGTGAGGGTGTTGAATCTGCTGGTTTTGCATTGGTCTGATGTTAGATATTATACCTGGGGGCTTGGCATAGCCCAATGTTTTGATAGGCTTGACAGTTGACAGCAAGCCAAACCAAACCTACCATTTTTTTATTTTATTTTATTGCAAAGTCTAATCTATACTTAATCAAAATCTGCAAAAGATGTGAATAGATAAAGGTATTTGACCAACATTTCAGCAATAAAATTCCTCTCCTTTTTTTTTTTCAAAACAGCAGCATGATTTATTTTTTGCGCATATCTTTCAAGATAGCAATGAGAAAATGCAACTTTAATCTGCAAGCCTTGGCTTCTTACCCATCATCATGTCATCATTTTGACCATCCATAAAAGGCATGTGCTTCTTACCCATCATCATCATATATTCTACCTTCGGGGATGATCTCACATGGGCCACTGCAGCTGCATTGGCTTTTTGGTAGATGTTGTTATATTGGATTTCATGGAACTATCTTATTGTGATAGATTATTGTTTTCATCTGATGCTCTCCCATTTAACGGTGATTTGCAACTTACAAAATGCTTTTCACTAGCATATGCATTTTTCATAAGCACAGTGTTCTTTGTTATTCATCAAACTGTCATCAATAGTAATAGCCTAATAGATTCCTGGGTTTATTCTAGTTTTATGTAAAAGGACATTTTAATTAAATCAAGAGCTATCTTTGTGTGAATCATTTCATCGTCCTTGAATATCCTTTGCTTTGTTGCATATTCACACCGTTCTATTCATAGTAGCTGCCACTAGATCAATTTGTCATAGCTCAAGCTCATGGCAAGCGACTAGGTGGAAACAGATGCCTAACTGTTTTGAAGAGAAATCAACTATTTTAGAGATGGTGTCAGCATATCTATATCAACCAGTTTAAATTATAACCTCCAATGACTAGTACTGAGCTTTTGTTTTTCCATTGCGCCATGGATTCAAGTGTTTATTTCATACCCTTTCTATTCTCAACTATGTTTCTGCTTACTTGTAAGTTGATCAAATTTTTTCATCATGCAAGTGGTTTCATCACTGGTACAAAAGTTCGTTTCTGAAGAGTCGACTGTATTTCATGATATCAGGATAACTGCACCATCTTGTCATTCAAGTCAAACTCATGCACAACTCGCCGACTAAAATTAAAGAACTCATTTTTTTTTTTACCCATGAATTTTTCATTTCTTGGGGTGTCCCTACTCCCAAGTTTCTAATCCCACTGTTCTCTTGTTTCTCATGGAATTCGTTTGGCAGTTTGGGTTTATGAGAATTGAATGTTTTCAAAGTTCCATGGATATTTATTCGTCTTTCATTTGTATTTAATGAACACCAGCAAGACCACCAACCATTGAAGTTCAAGAAGCTGATGGTTCATCCCAAGGAGTGAAAAGGAGATTGCCCCCAGAAGTAAAACAAAAGCTTGCTAAAGTTGCTAGATTAGCGGTAATGGATAAGAGCCGTTCCAATGGGCCTAGTTCAATGGCAGTTTGATTATTTTAATTGCTTCACTCGTTCAATTCTTTCGTACTTGTAATAGCTCTGGTTGACGGTGTTCATGATAGCAGAATCCCACAGAGCAGAGCAGAGTTGAGGAGAAAATCTCACAAAAATTCCTTTCCTCTTTGAGAAATCTAAGCTTCAAAAATATCAGGTTGGTTTTTTTGGTTTTTTTGGTTTTTTTTTTTTTTTTTTTTCTATTTCCATTTTTTTTATTTGTTTTCTCCTCTATGGTGGGTGGGAGAGTACGGTAGAAATGATGCTTGTTTTTAGCTGCTGCTTTGCTCTCTCTCTCTCTCTCTCTCTCTCTCTCTCTCTCTCTCTCCATTTTTATTCATTTTGGTTTTTTTGCTGTGAATTTTTAAATGAGATTTTTGATGGGCTGTGTTATGGAAATTGGTGCTTTGGTCTGGTTGTTTTGTTTCTCAGTTTCTGTTAGTCTTATTTATTTATTTAATTTATTTTCTGCATTCGTAATTTTTTTGGGGGAATTTGGAACTTATGCTTCAGATGAGGTTGTAAAATTTTCCTGTAATGTGGCTACCCCTGTGATGAAAAGCTGGCAGATATCTTTGTTGAGCATTGAGTAGTCCATCCAAATTTTGAACAGGTTGACTGAGAATCTGAAACACACCAAGATCCATAACAGTCTGAACAAAATGCCTCCTAACTGATTGTATATGCCTCAACCCTTTCGATTTCCAAGCAACAGTTGCTCGAAGAAGCTTTGCCTCCCTAGTTGCACAAAGAGTGAGAACTACAAAAGCAGATGTGGGGGTGGAGCCATGAAGCAGCAGTTTAATAAAGTCAGGAATGAGGACACCTAGGAAGAGGGAGAGTTATGGTTTAAGTAGAAGATCCACTTACCTAAATCACATTCTAGTCCTATGGACAAGCATAATGTCCTTACAATTCTAAGACTGAGTTCAGTAATGGAGCAGATCATCAGTCAATTGTGATTCCAGTTTGTTTTGGCCTATTGGAGAAAATCCATGCATTGTATCAGGTTCCTATCGTGACCCAGTTATTTGCTAATTTAGTGGATGTTGGCATTTGCAATCAGTGAAAAGCTACTGCAGTTCACTCTAGAGGAATGATATACGGGGACTTATCCTTTTTTGATTTGATGATGGATTAGATTTGAACTTCAATTACCACAGATTTTTTGATCATTGGATGGCCCATCCAAGGAGCAATTCCTTGATTAAATGGTCATCCAAGGAACATTGTAAGCTGGAATTTCGTACCAATGAAATGTAGGATTAATTAACATTTTCTCATCCTTATAGAAATGCCCCTTTGCAACCAGGGTAAAAGCCATCCCAAGAACATAGAATAAGCCTTCAGACTCGAGAACTTATAGGATACTGCAGATCGGTGGGGGGTTTAGTTTATTTATTGTATGTTTGTTTGTTTGTTCTGCCAATTGTATGAATATCATACATGCTGATTAAACTGTATCCTTTATTATGCTTATTTCTTGTTTCTATCAAAATAAGGCTATGAAATTGGATTGTCATCTGAATTCAATATATAAGATTGAAGTTATACCATATTTAGAAAATGGATAGCAGCCCCGATATGGTAAATTATTTTAGAGTTGTAAGGTCTAAAAGGAGGATAAGAGCAAGATCTAAGGGCCTGTTTGTTTTTTCAAAGAAATGGTAAATACACGGTAAAGGTAAATCCCCCTATTTCAGATGTTTGAAAATTCATAGGAATTCATGTCTTTGAAATTGGTTCAAAAGATGTAACTTTAATTTTTGAACCGCATGATAGGCACTTGTGTATGACATTTGCTTCCTCTTTTGGAAATGATCTGCTAATCTCCACTGCCCATCTCAGGTCGTTACAATCAAAGTTCTATCTAGGTAGGTTTATCTCACCAGATGACTGTTGTTATAATCCTCCCACCAATTTGAATGTATGTGGTTCCTTCTCTGTGTTGGGACAGATAATGGGAGCCTGTGAAATGCAATTCTTGTTTGTGCAGTCTCAAGTGCTCGGTGGACCACCAAAAAGCAGATGCAGTTGTGATTTTGGGGTATACCCGAACAGTTCTTAAAGCATGCCAAAGTTAAGTGTTGTTTTGTTTTTTTATATGAATTCTGTTTTCTACGGATGACTATATAGATTTGGATAACTATATAGATTTTATATGAATTCTGTTCAGTGCTGTTCAGTGCTGTTTTTCTGCTCGCTGGACACTGTTTCTTCTTAGTGTTAATAGGGGAATTTTCAGTTATTTATTTGGGTGCATTTTAGGGAAACAGGAGCTGACGGAACTTGCACATGAGAAAGGGGAACTGGAAAAAAGAATTGGGGATGAGCGCTGTGTGGCTCATGATCTCATAATGGAAAAAGGTATGTAATTTCCTCAATCTGGTTCCTTTTCTTGAATTGGCAGTTTGGCAGTACTGCAGATTTAAATGGTAGCTTGAAATTTGAGAATTTTTAAGAATAATAGAAAGAAAAATAACATAAATAGACCCAATGGATCTCTAGATTTTGAGAAGCTGAATCACTGACCTTTTTTTGTTGGTTTAGTGTTTTCCTCCTTTCTTAGGCAGTTTAACTTTTAGAAGATTGTTGCTTCAATAAAGATTTGTTTACATGTACTTTGCATATAGACTCTATTATCAAACAATTAGAAGCCACTGTTGAAGAAGATAAGTCAGGCTTGCACATTCTTAATTCCAAGTTACAAGAGGCACATTTTGAGTTAAGCTCGAAAGAAGACATCTGCAAATGCTTGAAAGCCACTCAGGAAAATTTGGAGAAAGAAAAGATTGCTCTTCAGTCTAGCAATGAAGATTTTGCACAAAAACTACTCAAATCTGGTCAAGAGATAAAGAGTCTTGAAGATGCCATTAATGACTTGGTGGCAAAAATAGTTGAATTGGATAAACATAGTGTGACTGCTTCGAAGAATGTGCTTCAGTTGACTTCTACCTATGACACTTGCTACAAGTTGGTTCAGCAAGAGAAGGACCTTGCTGCAAAGCATGCTCAACAAAAGCTTGACATACTTCATGAACAATTTCTGCATGTTGCATCAGAAAATAATAGCTTCCGAGCAGAAATTGAAGAACTAAAGAATAAGGTTACTGAGCTGCAGAAGGTCCATGAAATCATGATGGTGCAACATGCTGAGGAATGCTGTCTAGCAGAAGAGAAAATCCGGAGGTTGGAATCCGAAGCAGAGAATCTTGTTTCAATAAAGAGCGAGTTAGAGATGTTGGTTACTAAGTTGGAGGAGAAAGTTAAACTTATGTCAGAAGCCTCAAGCCTAACTGCTAATCAAATGGTTTGTTGCTGACTTGCTGTTTGTTGCTACTGATTATGAACACTGGAATGTTATATTCCTGTTCTAAACCCATATTGTTGAACTTCTCAGCAAGATTTGTTGCTGAAAATTTCAACATTAGAATCTGATAATCAAGATATGCAAGAGAAGGTTCAAGTGACACTAGAAGGGAAAGCGGAGCAGATTGAAGCTCTTGAAAAAGAGATTGCAACACGAGACGAACATGTTGGTTCTTTGGAGAACCAAGTCATCCAGCTGTGTGAAATTTTAGATGAGAAGGAATGTCTCCATATGCAATTTGAGGAGAAACAGAAGCTATTGGAAGAGCAAAGAGCAGAGGTTTTTTTTTTTAAAAAAAAAACTTAGAGCTAATTGATTCTTCTTCTAATTTTTTATTTCTTTTTTGATTCACTGAATTTTTTCTCAACTATTGGATGTGTCTTCAGATTCAGGCATCACTTGCCATGGCTGAAAACACACTAATAGAAGCAAGGAAACAATACGATTTGATGCTAGAAGGAAAGCAGTTGGAGTTAACGAAGCATTTAATGGAAATTTCTCAGCGGAATCATCAGGTACCATTTTTTCCATTTTCATCACATTTCATATAGGGTACGTGCAATTTATTTGGGTGCGTTTTCAGTTAAACTGATACCTTTTTTAATTTTTAATTTTTAATTTTCCTTTTCTTCAGATACTGAATCTGCTTGTGTTTAGTATAAGTTTGTCTAGCTTTGTGGCCTTTTGACTTTCCACTAGTTCTCTCTCTCTCTCTCTCTCTCTCTCTCTCTCTCTCTCTCTCTCTCAGATATCAGTTTCTCTTACCATGTTGGCGTCATCCAACTGCACCACTGTGTACTTGGTTTATTTCTATGCAGGACGTGGAGCTGGACATCTCTCCTGTCAAGATTGATGATGCATTGGTGATTGAAGAGGATGACGTCTCAGAGGATGAAGATGATGACAATGATGAGGTACCACTACAACCAGTTATTTCTTTCAGTATTCATGAATTCTGTTAGCAAGAAATTAATTGCTACAGATTGAAAAGCCTTTGGAAAATCACTAACATTAGAATGTCAATCTGAACCTGCCATGTACTGTACTATTTTTAGAGGTAAGTTGAGTTGATTCTTATACTGTTTTTTAAGAAAATGTATGATTCTCTACAGATGAACAATCTAATTCTGCAGAATTGCTTTTCTTGGAAACAGAAGATGTAGAGAAAAGACATCAAAGAAATATTCAAGATCATCACAGTAAATTTTTATGCTTCTATTTAGGTTCTTCTATGAATCAAATATGTATTTGCAAAATGGTCTTGCTTGTACATCTTGATCATTAACTCTGAGATTCTATTTAGGTTCTTCTGTGAATCAAAGACAGTATGGCTGTTCACATGCCAGTTTTTCATTGGTTGGGGAAGGACAACTAGAATAGCTTTAGGTCCAAAACTGGTAGGTCTTTGGTTGTATTTGGGTAGTTGTTTCTAAAAGTTAGGAGTCCCAGTTCTTCTGTGAAGCCCAGCTGTTGAAGGTTTGTGTTGTGTGCTTGTGGGCGGGCGTGTCCATGTGCATGTGCAAATCGTGCATGTGCATGGGCATCTGGATATGGAAACACTTCTCGTGTGCATGGTGTAGAGTTTGTGTGCCTGTGTGGGTGTGTGTGTGTGTGTGGTGGCTGGTGCAGAGGTCTGTATTTTTTCAACTGTTTCCTACGACTGGAAATACCAAAAGGTAAATGCCTCTAATTGTGGTGAGACTCCACACAAGTAGCTTGGTGAGAGTTCGGGCTATCTATATTTCCATCCTAAATAATTTCATATTTGTTTTATCTTAGTTTACTCAGTCGAATTTTGGATCACCATAAGTACTCGATAACCAATTTAAATGGGAAAATTTAAAGGGTTATTCTTAAAATCCTTTTGGAGGTGAAAGCATTTTGCTGTTATTCATAATTTGTATGATTCTCTGCAGATGAACAATCTAATTCTGCAGAATTTCTTTTCTTGGAAACAGAAGATGTAGAGAAAAGACATCAAAGAAATATTCAAGATCATCCACTATTCTTCGGAATCACATTGGGGCTGTTGGCTGAGATAATAAATTCAAGGTAAATCCACCTTTAGCTTTTAGAATTATTAGCTATTCATGCAATACAACATGAAGTTGAAGATCTTTCCAAATCATCCAGTTATTTTCTTCCTTCCATATATATATATATATATATATATATATATATATATATATATATTTGTCATAGTCAAATGAATAAACACTGTGTAGTATAGCAATCATTGGCAGCCTTTTTCTGTTCTGTGCCCCCAACCCACTCCACTTACCATTCCCAGGTTACTTATTGAAGGGTTATGACCTGTTTTTGGTTGAATGTCAGCAGCTGCTGTACTTTGCCAGATTTATGACTATGGGGCCCACTCATTCATAGATACTGAAAAGATGCGGGCCACACATAATATATACTGAAGGCCATTCTTCTTCTTCTTCTTCTTCTTCTTCTTCTTCTTCTTCTTCTTCTTTTTAAAGGCCCAGGCTTATGAAAGGTTGTAGCCTGTTCATGCGACAGATCCATGGATTTGATTCGGTGGGCCTGCCTTGAGCATACCTAAAAATAAGAGTTTGATTTACCACCGAGCATAAGTGTAAATGATTGTCTACCGTTGTTCTTTGTTTCTCCTCTCAAGGACGTTTCTCTCATTTTCTATTAATCACCATGTTTTTATAGTGTGGACCACCTGATAGTAGACTTACCTATTTTTATAGAGTGCAGCCCACCTGATAGTAGAAGTACCTGATTTGTGGACTCGTTTGGATGGTAGCTAGCTCATCTAATGTTGCTGAAGTAAGAAAGTGAAGTGCAAAATGATGGATGAATTAGCTCCGTACCTATACCACATTTGGAGGCAAAAGCGAAGGTTGGCACTGTTAATGCTAGTTTTTAATATATATCATGTCAAATTAATCATCCTTACTACCTTCTTCTTCTTTTCTTATTTGAAGTGATCAAATTCAAATACCCATGCTTTTTCTTGATTATTTCTGCAGTTTTATCAAACCACCTCCCTCCATTTCTTTCAGAAAGACACAAGCATATATATCTCCTCTTTGGCTACACTAGTTACTTGATCTCAACAACCAGACTCCCGTTTTGGGAGGTAGCTGTTTGCATACACTGATGTTTGCAGTTGTAATGTTTTTGTTCGTACTTGTTATAGATTGAGGTATTGCTGGGGAAGACTGAGAAATTCGATGATCTGATGGTTGCCGTTGCTGCCAAAGGGAGGCAGTTGGAGATAATAAAGCATGATGGCAAACCATAGATATGGAGTTCCATCATATTCTGATTTTCATTTCTTTTTTCCTCCTGTTGTCCTTTTTAAGTGATAGAGGTTAGGGAATTTTCAAGTAGAGCTGCTGCTGCCATTAACTGAAAAGAGCAGAGTTGAGAGAGGCCTTTTTATTCTCCTTTTATGGGAGTTGTTGATGATACAGACAATCTGTTGTTTGGTGGTCAGACTGCTGTTGTATTGTTTGAGTCCTGTTTCTGCATCTTCCTTTGATGAGTGGATTGAATGAATGGATTAGTAGTTTAAATAAATATTTAAAAAAATTAAACATTTTTAGCCTCAATTTGTAACCGAGGCATGGATTTAGCCTCGGTTGTTGAGAACCGAGGTTAAAAATAGATTTAGCTTTGGTGGGAAGCAATTGAGGCTAACATTTGGATTTAGTCTCACTTAGAAACAATGGAGGCTAAAATTTTGATTTAGCCTCATTTCGTAAAAACCGAAGCTAAAAAGGTTCTTTTAGCCTCACTTGAAGAACTGAGGCTATAAAAGTCATTTTAGCCTCGGTTGCTAAAACTGAGGTTAAAGCCTTTAGCCACGGGGGTTTCAACCTCGCTTTGGATAACTGAGGCAAAATTGAGGCTAAAGCCTTTAGCCTCAGTTTTTAACCTTTTTAGCCACTGTTTTGAACCGAGGCTAAAGCTCCCTTTTCTTGTAGTGTGAGCATCTTCTTTGTTGCATCTCATATAAGATGAGTGGACTGTGACATTCTGTTTGAAGCTCAACTTTAGGGAACTATTCAGGATCACCTACAAATATTCAACATTGAGACAAAGGCAAAAATGAAATCACATCAGATGCCTGAGCAGGTGATAATGTCATCCACTTTAAACTTTATTAGCTCACTTTTCTATTTGTTTCATAGGTTGTTTCATTTCTCAATTAGTTTCCATGCTATATTGTTATATTCACAGGCTGTGTTTAATTCCTATTTATATGATTATTCATTCAATATATTAATTGATTTCCATTTCCCTTTCTTAGTCCTTTCAGTTATGGTCTTCTCTCATTTTGTGGGCTGCAGGTCAGGCATTTTTGAAGAAACTAAAAAACTTACTCATTCTCAGATTGCATTGTGGAATATGCATCCATTATTCAAAGAAAGGGCGACATTCCAAGCACTCACACTTTCTCTCCTTGCTAGCTAAATTAGTGAGTCTTCTTTCCTTCATACTATATGATACATTGATGAAGTGGCCTGGCCATTTGGACAGGCCCATGTTTATATATTATCTCAAAATTGATGAAGCAGATCCGGATGTGCGTCGGAGCTATCCGGATGTTGAGCGGGGGTCCCTGGAAGGTGGGAACCGCTGTTATGACCGTGATGAAGCTGTCCATTTCCTATGGACGGCATTGGAGGGGCCTGGCCATTTGGACAGGCCGTGTTTATGTATTTGCTCGAGATTAATGGAGCAGACCCGGATGTGCGTCGGAGCTATCCGGAAGAGCGGGGGTCCCTGGAAGTCGGGAACCGTTGTTATGACCATGATGAAGCTGTCCATTTCCTATGGACGGCATTGGAGGGGCCTGGCCATTTGGACAGGCCGTGTTTATGTATTTGCTCGAGATTAATGGAGCAGACCCGGATGTGCGTCGGAGCTATCCGGAAGAGCGGGGGTCCCTGGAAGGTGGGAACCGCTGTTATGACCATGATGAAGCTGTCCATTTCCTATGGACGGCATTGGAAGGGCCTGGCCAATCGGACAGGCCGTGTTTATATTTGTATTATATTTGTATTTGCAGGGACCACACCCGAACCCATTCTCAAATCCTATAACCTATAACCAAAACCTATAACCTATAACCTAAATCAAAACCCCTAACCTAAACCAAAACCTAAACCTATAACCTAAACTCAATTCCCTAAAGCTAAACCAACACCTAATCCTAATCTCAACTCCCTAACCTAAACCTAAACCTTAACTTGAAAACCCAAACTTAAACCCAATCTTGAACCTGAACCTGATTTCTTAAACCTAAACCATAACCCATTCTCAAATCCAAAAATCTATAACCTAAACCTAAACTAAAACCAAAACCTATAACCTCTACCCGAACACATTCTCAAATCCAAAAATCTAAACCTTAACCAAAACCTATAACCTAAACCCGAACCCATTCTCAAATCCAATAACCTAAACCTTAAACTAAACCAAAACCAATAACCTAAACCAAAACCTATAACCTAAACTCAAATCCCTAAAACCTTAACCTATAACCTAAACTCAAATCCCTAAACCCGAACCCATTCTCAAATCCCTAAACCCGAACCCAATTTCCTCAACTTAAACCTTAACCTATTCTCAATTCCCTAAAGCTTAACCTACAACCTAACCTAAACCAAACTCCCTAGCTTAAACCTAAACCTAAACTTGAAAACCCAAACTTATACCCGGTCCCGAACCCGAACCCAGTTTCCTCAACCTAAACCTTAACCTATTCTCAATTCCCTAAACCTTAACCTACAACCTAACCTAAACCTAAACCTAAACTTGAAAACCCAAACTTAAACCCGATCCCGAACCCGAAACCGATTTCCTAAACCTAAACCTTAACCTACAACCTAACCTCAACCTAACTACCTAACCTAAACCTAAACCTAAACTTGAAAACCCAAACTTAAATCCAATCCCGAACCCAAACCCGATTTCCTAAACCTAAACTTCAACCTATTCTCAAATCCCTAAACCAAAACCTACACCTAATCCTAAATCTCAACTCCCTAACCTAAACCTAAACCTAAACTTGAAAACCCAAACTTAAACCTGATGCCGAACCCGAACCCAATTTCCTCAACCTAAACCTTAACCTATTCTCAATTCCCTAAACCTTAACCTACAACCTAACCTAAACCTAAACCTAAACTTGAAAACCCAAACTTAAACCCGATCCCGAACTCGAAACCGATTTTCTAAACCTAAACCTTAACCTACAAACTAACCTAAACCTAACTACCTAACCTAAACCGAAACCTAAACCTAAACCTAAACTTGAAAACCCAAACTTAAACCCGATCCCAAACCCGAACCCGAACCCAGTTTCCTCAACCTAAACCTTAACCTATTCTCAATTCCCTAAACCTTAACCTACAACCTAACCTAAACCTAACTCCCTAACCTAAACATAAACCTAAACTTGAAAACCCAAACTTAAACCCGAACCCGGTTTTCTAAACCTAAACCTTAACCTATTCTCAATTCCCTAAACCTTAACCTACAACCTAACATAAACCTAACTCCCTAACCTAAACCTAAACCTAAACTTGAAAACCCAAAATTAAACCCGATCCCGAACCCGAACCAGGTTTCCTAAACCTAAACCTTCACCTATTCTCAATTCCCATAACCTTAACCTACAACCTAACCTAAACCTAACTACGTAACCTAAACCTAAACCTAAACTTGAAAACCCAAACTTAAACCCGATGCCGAACCCGAACCCACTTTTCTCAACCTAAACCTTAACCTACAACATAACCTAAACCTAACTCCATAACCGAAACCTAAACGTAAACTTGAAAACCCAAACTTAAACCCGGTCCTGAACCCAAACCCAGTTTCCTCAACCTAAACCTTAACCAATTCTCAATTCCCTAAACCTTTACCTACAACCGAACCTAAACCTAATTCCCTAACCTAAACCTAAACTTAAACTTGAAAACTCAAAGTTAAACCCGATCTCGAACCCGAACCCGGTTTCCTAAACTTAAACCTTAACTTATTCTCTATTCCCTAAACCTTAACCTACAACCTAACCTCAACCAACCTAACCTAAACCTAAACCTAAACTTGAAAACCCAAACTTAAATCCAATCCTGAACCCAAACCCGATTTCCTAAACCTAAACCTCAACCTATTCTCAAATCCCTAAACCAAAACCTACACCTAATCCTAAATCTCAACTCCCTAACCTAAACCTAAACCTAAACTTGAAAACCCAAACGAAAAACCCGATGCCGAACCCGAACCCAATTTCCTCAACCTAAACCTTAACCTATTCTCAATTCCCTAAACCTTAACCTACAACCTAACCTAAACCTAAACCTAAACTTGAAAACCCAAACTTAAACCCGATCCCGAACCCGAAACCGGTTTCCTAAACCTAAACCTTAACCTACAAACTAACCTAAACCTAACTACCTAACCTAAACCTAAACCTAAACCTAAACTTGAAAACCCAAACTTAAACCCGATCCCAAATCCGAACCCGAACCCAGTTTCCTCAACCTAAACCTTAACCTATTCTCAATTCCCTAAACCTTAACCTACAACCTAACCTAAACCTAACTCCCTAACCTAAACCTAAACCTAAACTTGAAAACCCAAACTTAAACCCGAACTCGGTTTCCTAAACCTAAACCTTAACCTATTCTCAATTCCCTAAACCTTAACCTACAACCTAACATAAACCTAACTCCCTAACCTAAACCTAAACCTAAACTTGAAAACCCAAAATTAAACCTGATCCCGAATCCGAACCCGGTTTCCTAAACCTAAACCTTCACCTATTCTCAATTCCCAAAACCTTAACCTACAACCTAACCTAAACCTAACTACCTGACCTAAACCTAAACCTAAACTTGAAAACCCAAACTTAAACCCGATCCCGAACCCGAAACCGGTTTCCTAAACTTAAACCTTAACCTATTCTCAAATCCCTAAACCTAAACCTACACCTAATCCTAAATCTCAACTCCTTAACCTAAACCTAAACCTAAACTTGAAAACCTAAACTTAAACCCGATGCCGAACCTGAACCAAATTTCCTAAATTTCCTCAACCTAAACCTTAACCTATTCTCAATTCCCTAAACCTTAACCTACAACCTAACCTAAACCTAAACCTAAACTTGAAAACCCAAACTTAAACCCGATCCCGAACCCGAAACCGGTTTCCTAAACCTAAACCTTAACCTACAAACTAACCTAAACCTAACTACCTAACCTAAACCTAAACCTAAACCTAAACCTAAACTTGAAAACCCAAACTTAAACCCGAACCCGAACCTGAACCCGGTTTCCTCAACCTAAACCTTAACCTATTTTCAATTCCCTAAACCTTAACCTATAACCTAACCTTAACCTAAAACCTAAACATAAACCTAAACTTGAAAACCAAAACTTAAACCCGATGCCGAACCCGAACCCAATTTCCTCAACCTAAACCTTAACCTATTCTCAATTCCCCAAAGCTTAACCTAAAACCTAACCTAAACTTAACTCCCTAACCTAAACCTAAACCTAAACTTGAAAATCCAAACTTAAACCCCGTCTCGAACCCGAACCCAGTTTCCTCAACCTAAACCTTAACCTATTCTCAATTCCCTAAACCTTAACCTACAACCAACCTAAACCTAACTCCCTAACCTAAACCTAAACCTAAACTTGAAAACCCAAACTTAAACCCGATCCCGAACCCGAACCTGGTTTCCTAAACCTAAACCTTAATCTATTCTCAATTCCCTAAAGCTTAACCTACAACGTAACCTAAACCTAACTCCCCAACCTAAACCTAAACCTAAACCTAAACTTGAAAACCCAAAATTAAACTCGATCCCGAACCCGAACCCGGTTTCCTAAACCTAAACCTTAACCTATTCTTAATTCCCAAAACCTTAACCTACAACCTAACCTAAACCTAACTACCTAACCTAAACCTAAACCTAAACTTGAAAACCCAAGCTTAAACCCGATCCCGAACCCGAACCCGATTTCTTAAACCTACACCTTAACCTATTCTGAAATCCCTTAACCTAAACCTACACCTAATCAGAATCTCAACTCCCTAACCTAAACCTAAACCTAAACTTGAAAATCCAAACTTAAATCCGATCCCGAACCTAAAACCGGTTTCCTAAACCTAAACCTTAACCTATAACCTAACCTAAACCAAAGATTTGTATTTTCAGCATTATTGTAATTGTAAATTGTAATTGTAATTCATTGAATGAAGGATTGTAATTGTAATTCATTGAATGAAGGATATTTATTCTTTCAATTCTTTATCGTTGAAATTTCAGGGTGAAGTTGAGCAAATTTCCCTAATGAAGCCAAAGATTTGTATTTTCAGCATTATTGTATTTGTAATTGTAATTCATTGAATGAAGGATTGTAATTGTCTGAATGAAGGATTGTAATTGATTGTAATTAAATGAATGAATGATTGTAATTGATTGTAATGGAATGAATGAATGATTATACAGGTGGTAATTGAATGATTATACAGGATGATTATACAGGTGGTAATTGAATGATTATACAGGTGATAATTGAATGATTATACAGGTGGTAATTGAATGATTATACAGGATGATTATACAGGTGGTAATTGAATGATTATATAGGATGATTATACAGGTGGTAATTGAATGATTATACAGGTGATAATTGAATAAACAAATAATCCGTTAGCTGTTATAGTTTACAGCTACGGATATCATTGCTACGGATTATATCCGAAGCGATTGCTAGAAATAGCTACGGATTCAATCCGTAGCTGTTATCATTAAATCCGTAGCTGTTGTAATCTACAGCTACGGATATAATTGCTACGGATTATAGCCGTAGCTATTGTAAGATATAGCTACGGATTAAATCCGTAGCTGTTGTGATTAAATCCGCAGCTGTTGTATTTTACAGCTACGGACATAATTGCTACAGATTATAGCCGTAGCTATTGTAATATATAGCTACGGATTCGATCCGTAGCTGTTGTGATTAAATCCGCAACTGTTGTAATCTACAGCTGCGGATATAATTGCTACGGATTATATCCGTAGCTATTGTGAGATATAGCTACGGATTAAATCCGTAGCTGTAGTGAATAAATCCGTAACTATTATAACCTATAGCTACTGACATCATTGCTACGGATTTAATCCGTAGCTGTTGCGACCTATAGCTACGGATTAAATCCGTAGCTATAGGTTCCAGACCTATTGTTACTGCACCTACGACTACAGACGTGCTACGGACTAGATCCGTAGCCATAGGTCTAAGGCTACGGATTTTATCCGTAGCCTTTGTCCCTTTTTTTGGTAGTGTCTACAGGGTAGTAAAATCTGTCGACCTGGACCAACACATCCTCGATTATCCCTCTTGGTACACAAACAGAGCAATCAGCAAGTTTTAGTGTGGTTAGGGTGGATTTTAATTCGCCCAAACCTAACTGTTTGTATACTGAGTAGGGAATCAGATTGACGCTCGCTGCTAAGTCAAGAAGTGCGTGATCAATTCGATAGTTCCTGATTATACATGATATGGTTGGCCTACCGGGGTCTTTGAATTTCTGCGGCACATCTTGCTTTAAGATGACACTCACTTTCTCAGTCAAGAAATTTTCTTTTGAATATTCTGCCGTCTTTTAGTCGTGCATAAGTCCTTCAGAAATTTGGCATATGAAGGTATTTGTTTTATGGTATCAAGTAGATGAATGTTGACCTTCACTTGTTTCAACACCTTTAGAATATCTTGAGAGTTAGAGAGAGGTTTTGGTGCAATTAACCGTTGGGGGAGTGGAACAATCGGCTTTCCTTGAGGTTTCGGTTCTAATTCATGTGGAGCAATACTAGGTCTATCATTGTTGTCCTCTTCCGGATCCTTGGGCTTTTCAGCCATAATCGGAATGGTTTTGTCAATGATCTTCCCACTCCTAAGAGTGGTGATGGATTTACCTTGTTCCATCTGATTTGAAGAGTTAGGGTCACTTATTTCATATTGCGGTTTGGGATTGGGGAGAGGTTGAGCAGGAAGCATCCCCTTTCCCACAATTGCTAATTGTGACTCCATCCTTTGGACAAACGACACAAGCGTTCCAATTACTGATCTGATTTTCTGGATTGCTTGTGCCGTATTTTGATTAAGTAGCTCTTGGTCTTGAATGTGTTTTAGAACCGAATCCTCTTGAGTTTTCACTTAATTTGGAATTTGATTAAAGAAACCCTGAGGAGTAATAGTTTGTTCATTCCTCCAACTGAAGTTTAGATGATTTCTCCAATTAGGATTGTATGTGTTAGAGGTGGGTCCATTGAAAGGCCTTTGGTAATTATTTACAGCATTGGATCGCTCAGTCAGTACGTCTTGAAAGGTAGATATAGTTGGACAATTTTCAGTTGTGTGACTGTTACAACCACAAATACCGCAAACAACTTCCTTACTCTTGTCCTTCCTTGATTCCATGGCTTCGAATTTCTTTATGAGATTAGCCACTTTAGAATTGAGATCATCATCCTCTTTTAGAAGGTATATTCCGCCCATTTCCTTTGATTGAGTGGGCTTAGAAGTGGTATTTGATTTTGGGTATGTGTCTCATGCTTGCGTGTTTTCAGCAAGACTATCCAAGTAATCCCACACATCATCAACATTTTTATTCATAAATTCTCCATTGCACATTGTCTCGACCAATTGGCGCATGGAAGATGTCAGTTCATTATAGAAAAAGTGTGTAATGCGCCTGTTTCAAATCCGTGTTGTGGGCATGAGCTGACAAGATCCTTGAACCGCTCCCAACATTGGAAGAATGTTTCATCCTCCTTTTGGAAGAAGTTCATGATTGACTTTCTAAGGGTGTTCATTTTGTGATATGAAAAAAATTTCTTTATGAACTCCCTTATTATGTCATTCCATGTGCCAATAGATCAGGGACGTAGTGAATGTAACCATGTCTTAGCTTTCTCTTTCAAAGAAAAGGGAAAGAGTTTTAGCCTGACCGTGTCCTCAGATACGTTAGGAAAGTATAAAGTGACTATGATTTCATCAAACTCTTTCAAGTGTACATACGGATTTTCAGATTCAAGCCCATGAAACTTTGAAAGGAGTTGGATCACCCCTGGCTTGATATTCATGTGTCCTGTATTTTCTGAAAAAACCATGCATGAAGACATACTCCCGCCTGTTATAAATAATCTCGTAAAGTACGAGGCAGGGGTGCTTGATGCAACTCATTCTCATCCTGGATATCCTCCACCCTAAGTTGGGGTAGAAGAGGTTGATTTGCGGCCATAACCTCAGTTTACTCTAAGGATCTCAAGTGGTGTCTAATCCTGCGATGGATAGATAGCCCCTCAGCCAATCCTCCTTGAGACGTAGAGTGTTGTCACGAACCCACTTGGGTAGAAAACACTCGCAGCCCTGATCAATTCAAATTCTAAACCTAAACCTAAGAGAAAGGAAGAAATACAAATCTAGAAAATAAGAGAAAAGATTTGGAAGGAAGTTACCAAATTAGAAGTCTTAAATTAAGAACCTGCAAAACAAAACAAACTAAGTTAGTTTCTATGGATAGAAAGTCTAGAAATAGCAGGAGATCCTAAAATAAAAGGTAAACTAGTTTCTAAAAATGAAAATTTTTCTAAAAGGGAAAATAGAAAGTTTCTAAAAACAAATTAGGAAAATTCTAGACCTAGAAAGAAAGTTAGTTTCTCAATTAAAAGAAATCCTAGAATTAGAAAGTTTTTAAAGATAAAACCTAATTTAAAATAGAAAACAGAAAGACTAGAAAATTATAAAGATATTACCAATTTAGAATGTGTATGTCAAGGTCCTACAAAACAGGAAAACAAGTTAGTTTCTATAAATCAGAAAAATCTAAACCTAAAGAGAGAAAATCCTAATCTTATCATAATTCTAAAACTAGTCAATTTCAGAAAAACGTAACCATCAATCTCCGGCAACGGCGCCAAAAACTTGTTCACACCCCAAGTATAGGGTTGTGATGTAGTAATAAACTCGGTAAGACTGAGGTCGAATCCACAGGGACTGAAACCTGTACGTAATTTGAAAATAACCAGAATTAGAACTAGACTAAGATGAAATCTAATCAGGTAAATATGAGGGAATATTAGTGAAATAGTAAACTAAAAGATGTAAAATTCAGTGATAGGAAACTAGGGATTCAGAGGATCCACTCATAGAGATCAGGGAGATCTGCGCTTGATTAACGAACTCAACTGGACTTCGAGTCCCATCTTCATCTAGTTGGAAGATATATCACTAAAGCACAATCTGAACTTCCTTTGATCTAGTTTTTAAAGAGACGAAAGGTATGAGAATTAGAGTTGATTTCTTCACAAAACCATGCCCATGAGACAAAGCAAACAACAAAATTTTAACTAATCCACATCCAATCTAAGAAATTTATGAACATTAGGAAGGGTTCCGTCATCCAACCATGCCTAGGAGACGATGGTGAACAACATGGTTCCCAAATTCACAAACCCTATAATGCCAAGAACATGCTCAAGCTATCGCAGATCGATTGTAATTTAAGTCACAACAAACCCTTAAAAACTGAAAGCATTCCTATTAATTAGACTAGAATCAAAAGAGAGTTCAATTAAAACCTGAATCAAAGAAAAGCTAACACCCCAATCACGCTACAAGCTTCACCTCTTAGCCCTAGCTAAGAGGTTTAGCTTGACATGGTCATGCTAAAATCTCATAAAAAGGAAAAGGAAAGAGGAACCAAAGGAAGAAGAAGGAAGAAGGAAGATGTGCCCCACTCCACGTCCAAACCGCTCAACTTCTCTCTCTCTCTCACGTCCAGTGCCTCCACGGCTGATCTCCCCCCTTTCTCACGTTCTCTCTCTCTCTTTTTTGTAGGCAGGGAAGTCGGTGAGAAGCTGCACGCACAAGAGGCGGTGTGTGGGCTTTCTTTAAGCAGCAAGAGCCACGTGCGGAGTGAAACCGCAAGCTAGCTTGCGTTTGGGCGGAGTGTGAGAGGTTAACAGTCAAGATTTCTCAAAAAAGACTTCTTGGACAGGGTTATAGCCTCCCTATGGACATTTTAGACGGTTCGGATCGTGAATCCGGCCACGATCAAGATCATACAGTGGGCCATGGAAGTCGGCAGCGTTCGGACGGTCTTCCTACGTAAAATCTTACGCTGGGATGCACGGTGGGCCTCTTGATCGTTTGTAAAAGGGAAACCCACACTGGTCATTGGATTTCTGGTAAAATTTAGGTTGGAAAGGAGTAGTTTTGGTCGATTTTGGTGTGACCCACTGTCTCAACTCAAGCTGCCGTTCATCCTGCGTTTGATGGTGGAAATCGCGTGATCACATGAATTACCCAAAAAGGAAAGCTTGGCCAGGGTTTTGGCCACCCTCTGGAGCATATGGACGACTCCGATTGTCAAAATATATGATGGGTGGGGGCCACTAGCAAAAAACGGACGGACAGCGTAAAGACGCTGTCTGTTTTTCGATTTTTTTTGGTTTTCAGTCGGTCACCGACTCTAGGCGTTCCGGTGCGTTGCATGTGTGCAATAGCTGTGCACACACACGCCCCCAGGTGGGGTCCACTGTGATGTTTAAGAGAAAATTAATCTATTCATCCTCTCCTCAATCTAATTTAAGGGGTTGAAACGAAGATTGAAGTATATCCAGATATCAGGTGGGCCCCAAATCAGGATTCTAGGGGCTGATCTATCCGTTGAGCCACTTTCACAAGGATCCAATGGCTGGAATTTGACGTGTACTGTTAATTTATGGTCCTCAGGCCATATATGAAGTTTTGGGCCGAACAGATGGTTGGAACCCTGTGATCTCGTATTCTGGACATCTTTCAGGCCACTTGAGCTTCAGTTTCTCGATTTTCTCGGATCTTTGGTATGTAAGTCCATCAATCTTGGTCCCCTGAGGTCTGTCCCCTTGCATTTGGTGTCATCAGAGTGTTAAATACATGCTTTAAGCACCCTATGTCAGTCCAAGCTCGTAAATACACCTTGCATCACAAACACGATTAAATTGAGTCGTTAAACAGTATCATGTTCATAAATCCAGGCAATAACTGGGGTTAATATGCAATATTTGACCCTCAACATGTGTGGGTGTGTTTAAAAAAAAATAAAAAAATAAAAATAAAAATGGTAGTGATGAATGCATTCAAGAAAGTTATTTAGTTGAAATGGATGATGAATGAGTTAAGGCTTCAGCAGGAAGCCATGCCTGTACATTGTGATAATAAGAGCATGATTAATTTGGTGAAGAACTCAATATATCACTCTCGAACTAAGCACATTAATATTCGTCATCACTTTATTCGACAAATGCTAAAAGAGTAAGATATTAGTACTCTTGAGAAGATTCACACCTGTGAGAATCAGATGGACATACTTACGAAAATTATTTCTGTAGAGAAGTTCAAGTTTTGTTCGACTTCTCTAAGCTTGACAAGAAGGGAATAAAGGTGGAGTGTGCATGAAGTAATGATGGTGATGTTTAAAAGAAGATTTGTAAGGCAATAAGTGAATTTTCTAGAAGGGTGGAGATTATTAAAATTGTGACACCAAAACTACTATTGGTTTATTCACTTTTACGAGCACGTATGATCCATGTTCAAAATATGCTAATAAGGCCTAAGTGTTAGTGGACCCTTGTAAGGGTATTTTTGACATTTTCCTCTTGAAAGGATGGTTTTTAATGTAAGTTATGTTAAGTAGTTACTATATTTTTGTTGTGTTTTTAGGTGCTCTGAGAGCTTCAAAGGGTAGAGAGCTAGGATTTTTTTGGTGTAAGTTATCTCCATCCCTGTAATATTCTTTGAATAGTAGATTGATCATCACTTTTTATTATAATCTTCATCATGGTGAGCAAGATTATTTTAAAAAAACAGAAATGAAAATGAGTTACACTTGATTAAAGGGTTTGATAAAAGGAACATACAATAGTGACCCCACACATAAGCCTATGGTTGTCATCACATCCCCATTGTTCCCTTTGGTGGGGCTCACCTCAATTGTAGATTTGAGTTTCTACTCTTGGTATTGGAATCTAAAATGGAACTTGATGGCCGGAGTGGATTTTACATGATGTACACATACATCACGGTGAGCCCAACAGTTTGGGTGTTTTACCCGCTGTGGAAAACAGTTGGAGAAATTTACGAATGTGGACCCCACCTTTTATCCAGCAGTTTTTCTGAAACAATACAAACTTAGAATACGCAACTGGACCTCCTCGTACGGACGCAGCATTTCAGGACGAAAATACCCCTCCTTTCACGGCTGTGGCTTTCCTCTCCCATTTTCACTGCTTCTTTTTCCCCTCCCTTTCCACCGTTGCTTTCACAGCCGTTGTTTTCACAGCAGTTGCTTTCACCCCCTTTCCTCACTGTTTTCCGGCAGAAAGACCTCTAAAAACCCTTTTTGTGGGCCCCCCTCAATCGCATTTTGTCTTCTTCTCAAAATGGTCGGTCCAGAGAAGACAGCACGCAGCAAAGGTATAGTTTTAAACTCAGTTGCCCCCACATGGAATGTATGTACTTCCGTTTATATTTTTAAGTAGAGGAAAAGGTTATATACGATCGAGCTCATGGGATCTCCCCATGAGGTCGAGCTGTGTGGGCCCCACCATGACGTATGTCGAACATCAACGCCGTGAACATGATGGGTCCCCTCTAAATTACGGGATAGCCGAAAAATCAGCCGTATACGGAACTCAGGTGGGCCATACCATCGAAAATCATGTGAAGACATGGGTAAAACATATAAAATTACTTGGTGGGGCCCACCTGAAATTTGGATGTGTCTAAAACTTGTCCGACCCCTCATCCAAGTGGGACACACATTGTGGATGGGCTGGATTTGTGAAACACATTTCGGTGGGCCCAAGCGGCAAATATGAATGTTTTAATGGAAGGTAACCCCTCTCAAGTTTTGTACGTGGTGTAGCCTACAAAAGTCACGAATTAACTTGATTTTTCTGCTCTAGACCCACCATGGAATGGTGCATCTAACTGATGGGGTAGATGTTTGACATACCTCATGATAGGGCCCACACTGCTCGACCTCATTGGTAGTTCACATGAGCTCGACCATATAGAACCGTTTTCCCACACAGACGTATATATACACGCATGCCCGCTGATCTTGTAGTTTGCCCCGCTGATTTCCTTTGAATGTAATTGCGGGCATGTGCCAAGGTATGTTTATGTCTCCTTGTTATAACATGATGTGGGGTCCAACACTGTAAAAGCTACAAACTTGAACAGATACATGCCTTGACTCCCTGTCATACGGCCATGTCCCTATGCTGGCCGAATAAAGGCAAGTGTTCCTTATCTTTTGTGCTGACAAAGCTACGCAACCTTGTGATGCGCTACGTTGACTAAGCTACGCAACCTTGTAATAACGAGGAAAGTCATATATGACTCATGAATACCTCATTGAGTTATCCTTGCGAGCATTGCTCAATGCTAGTTGCCTAAGCGGCGAGCTTATTTTAGGGTCAGTTTGGGCAGTGGGATTAGAAGGGATTAGGTGGGGATGGGATTCAAAAAACATAATTATTACCCATGGCATGGTTGTCCCCTATTACCATGGGATTAAATTAATGCCCTACTTTGTTGATAATACGGTGGTACATTGAATGAATATACCCACCATCATTTGAAATTACTTAGAATAACATACATGTGTTATATTTAAACTGTTCATTTGTTTCGTAACCTCATTTTATGGCATGGGCCTAAAAATCAGATAGATCCAAAACTTATGTAGCACCAAAGAAGTTTTCAACGGTAAGTATTCAATCCCTATTGATTTCTATGGTGGAGTCCACTTGAGCATTAGATTTACCCGATTTTTTGGCCCATGGTCTAAAATAATCTCGATAAATGGGTGGACGGTGTGGATATAGTCCACACATCATGTTGGGACCTACACAACTTTCCAAACATTGAGTGAAATTAGCACACGACCCAATGCAATTCCATTTAATGTAATTCCAAGCATTTCCATTCCTCCCAAACAAGGAGTGGAATTGGCACAAGAGCAGATGAATCCCATCCCCACCTAATCCCTTCTAATCCCACTGCCCAAACTGACCCTTAGCCGGTTGAAGCTAATTGATCCTTCAATATCTATAGCTAGTTTGCCTCGCTCCTTTTCCTAGTTTGCCTCGCTGTTTTTCTAGTTTGCCTCGCTCCTTTGCCTAGTTTGCCTCGCTGTTTTTCTAGTTTGCCTCGCTGATATTTCAGTTTGCCTCACTCCTTTTCCTAGTTTGCCTCGCTGCTTTTCCTAGTTTGCCTCGCTGATATTTCAGTTTGCCTCGCTCCTTTTCCTAGTTTGCCTCGCTGCTTTTCCTAGTTTGCCTCGCTGCTTTTCCTAGTTTGCCTCGCTCCTTTTCCTAGTGGGCCACACGAGAGGAAAGCGTGGGAATTCGCTAAGAACTGTTGAAGCATTTTTATGGTCATAAAAGTTTTAGGTTTGGGGCTATAAGTTTGGTGTTTTTACTTCATCCCATTGGGAATGACCTTGTAAACGGTTTAAATAGCATATAAACATCAAGGGGGAGCATTAGATTTACCCGATTTTGTGGCCCATGCTCTAAATAATCTCGATAAATGGGTGGACGGTGTGGATATAGCCCACACATCATGTTGGGACCTACACAACTTTCCAAACATTGAGTGAGATTAGCACACGACCCAATGCGATTCCATTTAATGTAATTCCAAGCATTTCCATTCCTCCCAAACAAGGAGTGGAATTGGCACAAGAGCAGATGAATCCCATCCCCACCTAATCCCTTCTAATCCCACTGCCCAAACTGACCCTTAGCCGGTTGAAGCTAATTGATCCTTCAATATCTTTGGCTCATGTGTATCATGCATATTACAACTTTCTTGAGTTGTACCTTAGAATGAACGGTATTTTCAATAGAGAATATAATTAAGGGCAAGTGGCAAGGTATGTCTATGTTGTGATGTAGAAATTGGTATACCTTGATGAGAATTAGCGGGGCAAACATGAAATCAGCGGGCCAATAAGTGGGCCCAACAGTGATGTATGTTTGTTTGTTATCAAATCTAGACATAAGATCATACTGACATGGATCAATAGAATAAACAATTATAAGCTTGATCCAAAACTTCTGTGGCCTAGATGAAATGATCAACATTAGAAGTTCATTTGTAAATTTAATTTTGGTGTGTTCCATTTGAACATTGGATACGTTTATAGGAATTGGCTTAAGCCATGAAATTATTTGTTAAGTCTGCCCCGCTGATTGCCTAGTTTGCCCCGCTCATTTTTATGTTTTTCCCCGCTGACTTTCTAGCTTGGTTCACACATTTTCTAGTTTGCCCTGCTAACTTTCTAGTATGCCCCGTTGATATTCTAGTTTGCTCCGCTGAATTTGTAGCATGCCCGTCTAATTTTATAGACAATGTTTTATCCTGTTAATTTTATGTTTGATATGTTTTTAAATCCATCTCTGCAGACAATGAAAATTCTGCCGTCATCTCCAAGCCAACATGTAGGTGTACACTGACTTGGTGGTTTGACAAGGTGAAGGATGGAGTGGAGAAACACGATAGTCGCCTAAATCTGTTCAGGCAATCCCCTTTCGCGTTTTTATTGCATGTTACATCCTTTAGCTTTGTAGGGGCTATATTTCAGCTACTTTTAGAAAGATACAAAGGTGATTCAGTATTTAAGATCAAGGGGAGGCGATTGCAGTTTTCTGAGATGGACTTCGCCCTCATTACCGGTCTTAAGACTGGAGATCTTACTGTACCCAAGAATCGTTGTAGGACGAGTATACTAAGAGACAAATACTTCAAAGAACATCCGGTGTTAAAGAAGCACCTAATGGCCGTGTTTGAGAGATTAGTTGACACTAATAAGCATGAGGACGTCGTGAAGGTTGCCCTACTTCTAGTTGTGGAGTGCTTTCTTAGGGGAACCGATCCGAAAACTATGTGCAACATGGATTATATTCACCTGGTGGACTCGTTAGATGATTTCTATGTGTATCCTTGGGGTAGTTTGGGATACATGACAATGTTGCAAGGAATCAAATTGCCGTTGCCGCATCAAGTTCCCCTCGGTACACTGTATGTGGTTGCATCCTTCCTCTACAAGTAAGAACATCTTTTATTTTCTATATGTTTTCTTGCTATAGTCATCTTTGAATTTTTAACCTGGTGCAATTTCATTCTAACAGGTATGGGCAGTAGAGATAATACCGGCCCTACAAGAGTGTGTTGTTTCGTATGTTCCCCATGAAATTCCACGCTTCATTCAATATCGAGGCTGGAAGTGTTGGAGGTACAAAAGAATACATGCTATTTTCCAGAGTAAAGCTGTAAGTTTATATATGTCCAGCATTTATTGGCGCTTAAGTTGACAACCTTATCAATTTTTTATTTAACATTACTCCTTGTTCTTTTGCAGACATCGATAGTAATGAAATTAGAACCAACGCCACGAGAATGGGAAACGGATGCTGTTCGCTCGGTGCGTGACAGTTTCCAGGTGAGATGTTATGAAAAATGAACTTTATTTTTTCTACATGTGTAAAGTTATCCTTACTCTTACATATTCATGTATACATTTTGTAGGTCACTGAAACCCAAGAAGATGATGAGGAGGGTAATGAAATTGATCATGATGAGGATGACGAGTCAGATGATAACGATGAGAAAGGCGTGGAGGGAGAGGGACCGAGGGAGGGTTTACCAATGGGGGGTGTTAGGAAGAATGTTAATTTTATGAAGGAATTTCGGATTGAGAGGGAGGAGTTGAAGAGGGAGAGAGAGGAATTGAAGAAGGAGAGGGACGAATTGAGAAAAGAGAGGGAAGTGATGAGACGTAAAGAAGCAATGATTGATGAGAAAGAAAATATGTTACTGAAAGAGAAAGAGCAATTCAGGATGGAGAAGGAATTATTTTATCATAACATAGAAAAGTTTGCTAATGAGAGGGAGGAGTTTAATAAGGAGAAGAAAGGTAGAAGTACACAGAGGGGATGTTTTGTAATGGAGGAGGAGGGTGAGGAGTTGAGGAAGAGAGGGGAAGTAAATGATGACCCACATACAGAACTTCGACATGGGGTTTTGGATGGCCTGTCGTATAGTAATGTCAAAGGAAATGTATTGAATGCATCCACTTCTCATCCCGTTTATGAAAGGAGAAACAAAAGGATACCAAAGCCGTCATATTATAAGATGTCTCCGTACTTGTCCCTGTCTGCATTTGATACAACGGGTGGGCAGTTTCTCGAACCCGAGCAAGTAGCTTTTGCAACTTCTCCGATACCATTTCCCCTACAAATGGATCCTTTCAGGATACTATCCGCACAAGAGGCGAAAGAGGCAGAGGACTGGTATGAAACAAACAAGTCTACGGCAGCGGGGAAATGGTTCAGTACGATATGGCTGAAGGATGCATGGGTTGATAGCGAGGTAAGCATTACTAATTCATTCTCTATATGCATTGACTGACATATAATTATGTGTTATATGAATTTATGACTAACATTCTACTATCCTATTGATTAGGCTATCGACACATACATCGACTTCCTGGAGCGTAGGCATAACGACCATTCAATAGCATATCCTCAGGATTGCAAGTTTTGTCCTACGTATTTTACGGTAACTGTTTATTGCGTTAATCTGTAATCTGTTAGAAAATTTCATTTTGCGACATGTATTGAACTTTCATCATGTTTGTAACAGCAAAGCCTAGAGGGGTGTTTGCCTTTATTGATTGCATACCGGGACTCCAAATCGGCGTCTGAACAGGCCGAGCTAGTAACACAGATGAGTACGGCTTATGCAATTGCAAAGTACCGAGATCAACCATACGCCAAGGCAATGTGGTGTTATGATGTGGTAATGCACTTGTCATAGAGCATCATCTCTTACTGTTATGTCTTTTATCATGTTTAACTAATATATTATTTTGTGAATCATGAACAGGTCTATGCACCCATTAATCACGAAAATTCACACTGGTTTCTGCTTGTCATCTATCCTAGATCAAGAGAAATTGTTGTTGTGGATAGCTTGTGCACGAATTCATTGCCGAAGTACAAGCAAAAGATGACGAAGATGACAACTGCACTCCCTATTCTCTTCTATGCCACTGGAGACGGCACTGCGCTTGAAGGGAAGAAGTGGACCGTCAGAGTCGATGAATCTGCGCCAAAGCAGAACAATGGTTATGATTGTGGTATATTCGTAATGAAATACATCGACATTTTGTGTAGCGGTCTCACGTTGGCGGGAATAGACATGCAAAAATTTTGCGCCAATTGGAGGAAGTCAATAGCTTATGATTGTCTGTCTCTAGTTTGTAGATGATATTTGTGTGGGGCATGGGCTGAATTTTGGAAAGATGTTGTATATATTGTATTATCTACATTGTTGAATACACATTGTAAGTTATGATGTATAGCATACTTTGTAAGTTGGAAATGTATAGCATACTTTGTAAGTTTGGTGGATAGCATAGTTAGAAAATTTTCCGTGTATTCGTCGGAATTGTAAGTTATGATGTATAGCATACTTTGTAATTTTTGGTGGATGATGAAATGAACTTTACTTGGGTGAGGGGCAGTTGGGCTAGCCCCAAATTTATCTAGGACCTGTTTGCTTGGGTGATCGATCATTTTGTTTTGAGCCTCTTGATGAAAGGCAGCAGATTGGAGATGGGTGCCTTTTCAAAGTTTGCTTGCTCTCAAGGAGGACATTTCGATAGACCAAACACCTGATTCTTTTGGATAAAAATTACAGAGATGAGCCTGAATTCCCCATCCAAATGGACCCTTGAATGATGAGAAAAACTTTGATACTCTGGCAGGATTTGATGGATGATACATGGGCACTCGTAAGTCACTTTGAAATTGCATAAGATAATTTAAACTAAACTGTCAAAATAATTGGTCTAAGTTTACATGTATCATCAACAAAAAAATTTGATTTCCAATTGTTTGATTTGTGGACATTTATTGGATGGTTGAAATTGAAAATATCCAATGGATGGCATTACTCTGAATCTGCCAACTCTTTTTTTAAGTAAGTTATTTATTTGGGTAGTTATTTGATACTCCGGCTGGGTTCGATGCTTGATATACAGGGTCTCATATATTTTTCTAGATCATTTTATGGTATGAGACCTAAAATTAGGTATATCCAAATCTCAATTAGACAACGTTACATGAGCAGTATTGAATAAAGGCAGCCTGACATTCCACTCATTCTGTCAGCCTGTTAGTACACTTCAGTGTCCGCCACCCCCAGTAGGGATCGATACAGGACAACCTACCGCTGACTTTGGATATAGCATACACACAAACTCACAAGCACACAAACAAATGAAAGGAAAGATAAAACCCATTTTGTTCACCAAACCTGTTAAACAAAACAAAATTAGCAGTCAGGCAAATCCTCAAAACCAAACAAACCAAAAAAAAAACTACTGTTCCACAAATGCTAACACCGCTCCAAACACACAAAACAAAAACAAATGTTGATGGATCTGTATGCGCTTTAGCTCCCGCTTCTTCTTCAAGTATCTGAAGAAGTGGTCTACTGGATCACGGATATCAATCATCCAGTTTGTGAATCAGTTCGGTGCGGTGCTGCTTCATCCTTTTGAACACAGCATAACAGATCCTTCAGGATGCGAAAGATCTTCTCATTCCATTGCTCCTGTTCGGTCCTTTGGGTCTTCATTTCAGCCCTCATATCAGTTATTTCTGACCGAACCGAGGCCAGTTCCTCTTCCACCCGGCTGAAGCGCTCATGTATAGGTGGGGGGGCCACAAAATCTTCATCAATGTCTTCGTCATTATCTTCCTCCTCCTCCTCCTCCTCTTCTTCCTCCTCCTCTCCTTCCTTTGACTCTTCTCCTCTTTCAACGTCTTCTTGCTGAATCAATTTCATTCTTTTAATACTATTCTCGTCAATAAAATTTTGTGACTCTAAAGGCGCAGTGAGGATGAAACCAAACCCACAATCATTGGCCATCTTACAAATCAACCGACCGAAGGGTAAGGATAGATTGGTTTTGGTGGTGGCGGCATTCAAGATGTGACGCATTACAATAGACGGGTAGCAAACTTTCACGCCTGTACCTACTAAATACAAAACCTCCAACATATACTGTGTTACTTGTGTATGATTTCCCGATCTAGGATACAGATTGTACGTGAAAACAAGGTGAAGGAACCTGTAAACCGGAAGCATCCTTGCTGACTCCAAGCAGTTATCACCTACGACCCATTGCTTAAGTTCGCCACAAACAAAAACAGTCCTCTCGTCCCTATACCTAGACCTCTTCGCATCCTTATATGGAACAATCACTGTCCCACATGGCACCCCACTAATCCTCTCAATGTCCTTAACTTTAAATGTTATCAACGAATTACCGATTGCTACGTCGAAGGTCATTGACTGTAGATTTGGATTCTGAATTGAAGCATAGAAATGGCGCACCGTCTCGGCGTCGGCATTGTTGTAGGGTGTGAAGATGGGATTCCACCCCATCTTTGCAAGCCACTTTCTCTCTGTTGTATCGACGAACAAGTCTTTCGCTACATACCTCTCAAAGGTTACCTTGCGTTCGGCGAATCGGCTCAAATCGATGGCCGGTTGTACATCTACTCCCTTGCTGCATCTTGTTGACGGGCCGGCCCGAGACGTGGAAGGACCTGATCGAGGTCTCAATCTCGTAGCCTGCGTAGCCGCGAGAGACGCAGTTAAGCATTCAACGTCCTCCCTTCTCTTGGAGCGACGATTGAACTGTTGTTCCCGCCCATCCTGGGCGTCACGCTTCTTGGCCATGGGGTGTTGCAAAACTTTTGCAATGGAGGGATGGAAAGATTCCGTTTCCGGAATGGTGGAAGAAGAGAAAGTAGACGGTTTTGGCCGGAGAAGGAAACGAAAATGGGTTTCCAATGGAATAGAATAAAAGCAGAGGGCTTTTGGGGAAACGGGACTGCCGGACCCGGTCGACCGGGTATTACCCGGTCGACCCCAACTCTCTGGACACTTACCCGGTCGACCGGTAAGTTACCCGGTCGACCCCATTTTAGTAAAATTTACAAAAATGGGGTCGACCGGGTATTACCCGGTCGACCGGGTAAGTGTCAAAAAATTCCAGCAAGTCCGGGTAAGATCCGCTTGACTCTGACTGTTTTCCATTGTCACAACTTCTGTGAATTGAAGTGAATTGTCTTGCAATGCATAGAAATGACCGTGAAATTAGAGGAATTATCCATGAAATGCATGGAATTGCCCCGCTGCTTTTCTAGTTTTAAGTCAGTTCACGGTCATTTTAACTCAGTTCACCGTCGGTTGAGGTCAGTTCACGGTCTTCATCAATAACTCGGTGGGGTCTGTAATCTCGACCAGACAAATCTCAAATAAAAAGTTTAGAAAAGAGAGTTTTTGTGTTTAGGTGGACAGTCGCAGAGGGGAAGAAGTAATCGGAGAATAAGATCTGGTCGGATAGGATGAAGGAGCAGGGAAATTCGCTAAGAAGTAATCAGATTGTAGGGTGTGAAGATGGGTATGACAGCATTGAAAGGGACGTCTGTTTTAGAGCCGGGACATTTTCATCATGGACAAGGTCGTCCGTACGCCTGGGGAGTAGTCTTGGCAACAAAAAAGAAATGGGTCTAAGCTTGTTGTGGGCCATATACTGGTCGTACAGCTGTCGATTTCTCTCGCTGTTTTTCACTTGGTTAGGTGTGTATGGGAACAATGTACTAACATTAGATTATCAGTGAAAGTGTTTCCGTTTTGGTTTATGATGTGTTTCCGCTTGGGTTTAGGTTTAGGTTCTCAAGTTAAGGTTTAGGTTTAGGTTTAGGTTAGGCGGTTTTGATTAGAATTAGGTTTAGGTTTAGAGATTTGAGAATAGGTTAAGGTTTAGGTTTAGGAAATCGGGTTCGAGTTCGGGATCGGGTTACGGTTTGGGTTTTCAAGATTAGGATTTAGGTTTAGGTTGGGGAGTTGAGATTAGGATTAGGTGTAGGTGTAGGTTTAGGGATTTGAGAATATATTTAGCTCATAAGTTATAGATTAGGAAAAACAGCGAGACAAACTAGGAAAAGCAGCGAGGCAAACTAGGAAAAGCAGCGAGGCAAACTAGGAAAAGGAGCGAGGCAAACTACGAAAAGGAGCGAGGCAAACTAGGAAAAACAGCGAGGCAAACTAGGAAAAGGAGCGAGGCAAACTAGGAAAAGCAGCGAGGCAAACTAGGAAAAACAGCGAGGCAAACTAGGAAAAGGAGCGAGGCAAACTAGGAAAAACAGCGAGGCAAACTAGGAAAAGGAGCGAGACAAACTAGCGAGGCAAACTAGGAAAAGCAGCGAGGCAAACTAGGAAAAACAGCGAGGCAAACTAGGAAAAGGAGCGAGGCAAACTAGGAAAAACAGCGAGGCAAACTAGGAAAAGGAGCGAGGCAAACTAGGAAAAGCAGCGAGGCAAACTAGAAAAAACAGCGAGGCAAACTACGAAAAGGAGCGAGGCAAACTAGGAAAAACAGCGAGGCAAACTAGGAAAAGGAGCGAGGCAAACTAGGAAAAGCAGCGAGGCAAACTAGGAAAAACAGCGAGGCAAACTAGGAAAAGGAGCAAGGCAAACTAGGAAAAACAGCGAGGCAAACTAGGAAAAGGAGCGAGGCAAACTAGGAGCAGCAGCGAGGCAAACTGTAATATCAGCGGAGCAAACTAGAAAAAGGGCAAATTGAAATATGCGTGGGGCAAACTGATGGTGGGGTGAGTGGATTTGTTAAAGTAAATGGGGTAGTTTATATCTTTCCAGTCCTTGTTATCATTGTCAGTGTACAATGTAGTTGCTATTTGGCATGCAGACAAATATTTCCTTTTTCAGCAAACGTAGAAATTGAGCGAGGCAAACTGGAAAAAACAGTGAGTCGGGTTTCCCTTTTATGCCGCTGAAGTTCTTGTCTATCAGGCATATTTGAGCTTTTGCTCATTATAGTATCAAATAAATTGCCTTGCATTGATTTCCAATTGCATTTTCCTAATCGGCATCCTATAGCGGGACAAGCAGCAAATATAGTGGGACAAGATAGAAAGTTCATTAATCATCCACGAAGATTACAAAGTATGCTATACATCAAAACACAAAATAAGCTACAAAGTATGCTATTTTTCAGGAATGAGAAACTTGCACTTCCGGCGATTATGCCCAGTTTGTTTGCATCGCCCACACTTTATTGTTTTCGATTCCTCTCCACGCGATGGAATTCTAAGCTTTTTGGGTCTTCCAGCAGGCCTCCTTTGTCCTGGGGGTTTAATTTGCGCACAATACTCCTTGAAGCCCACTGAAATTTCTTCCCACTCACTCTTGTCACGTACTGGGTACACCGGTTCGTTATACGTAGCTATGTAATTTTGCACCGTGTAGAATGGGGAACAGTATGAGTAATGAGGGAGATTGTAGTTTATACATGCTGACAGGACATGCATACAAGGGTACCCCTTCACGCCAAACTCGCGACATGTACACGAACACTCACTGAGCTTGACGGTATCATTATAATCTCCCACGACATAGTACTCATCTCGAGAAATAGGATAACAGCGAACATCTCGCGCCTGCTGCACAAGATCCTTTAACTGTTGCTCCGCCCATGACGTCAATGGCCCTACAAACGATGCCACAGATTCTCTCCTCTTATAAAACAATTCCTGTATCTTCAATCTAACCCCTTCAATCAATTTTGTAACTGGGTATTCGCGTGCTTCTTTGAAGAGGGCATTAACACACTCGGAAATATTTGTAGTAACCAAGTTGAATCTTTTTCCTGGAAAGTGCGAAGATGCCCATCTCTCGTATCCGATTTCTGTCAGCCATGCATGTACTGCGGGGTTGGACATTTCGATATCATGCATCACTTTTTCAAATTCAGCCACCCTACATGTCTTCACTGCCCGCCAGAAGTACATCTCCAATGACTTATCTTTAAAGGTGTCCACCAAGTTTCTGTAGATATGATACGCGCAGTAGCCATGAATTGCACGTGGGAAGACTTGGGGAACCTCTTTCAGTAAACCTTTATGTCGATCAGATATAATAACAAGATCCTCCAAAGACCCTATCGCATCGCTAAGGTAAGTAAGGAACCAATTCCAACTGCTACCGTTCTCCGATTCTCCGATGCCAAATGCAACTGGAAATATATGGTTGTCCCCATCTAAGGCCGTGGCGATGAATAGAACACCCTTGTATTTGCCCTTTAAGTGTGTCCCGTCAATGGCTAATACCCTCCGCAATGATTTCTGAAAACTTCTAATGCATTGTCCGAGCGCAACAAAACATCTTTCAAACCTGAAAGTCTCTTTGTTAACACGCAGGGCAGTCACTGTCCCTGGGTTGACCATCCCCAACTCATGCAAATACAAGGGGAGTTGATTGTAGGAGTCTTCATAAGACCCCATCACCTGATTGATTGCAAGCTCCCTGGCTGCCCATGCCTTCCTATAACTGATAACAATATTATACTTCTCTTGCATGGCGAAGATAATATCACGTGGCCTCAACCCCAGGCGTTGCTCGATGCGGCTAACAACTAAATCACATGCTAACTTACTGCTTGCTTGCCTGTGATCGCTCCTCATCCATGACATGCCACACGTGTGATTTCTCGTATAAGTCCGTATCTTGAAAACACCCGAATCACCAACGCGTGATGCATGAACCCTCCATTTACATCTATCATCGAAGCATACGACCGTAAATCTCCGGGAATTTGAGTACAGTACCTTGTACTGGAATTTATTTTGAAGGGCAAATAGGCTCAAAACATGTTGGCACCGACTCTTATCCTTGAATGTTTGCCCTTCGCCTATCTCAATTGATTCACTTAACGAATCCGTATATTCCAGCATTGCCGCATTGGTGAATGCAACATCATCAAACGGCACGGGAACTTGACGGGTGTTGAAGTTTGCTGTTTCGGGCATGTCTGGATGCGGGATGTCGTTTTCAGGATTGATGTATCTTCGGGCTGTGGATGATGACGGCAGATCTGCTGTTGTTGCTAGAGGCGGTGCCATGTAATCACAAATGAGGTCAACGTCACATGCATCGCTGACTTCGGCACTCACAAATCTTGATGTTTGGGGCGGCTCGGGGAGTCGGTCATTTGTTCCTCCTACTTGTAATGGATTTGGCTTATATTGAAATTCCACGCCATGCTCTTCTGGCAGACTGTCAACGTGTGTTGTCATATTTATGTGTTGGATTGTCTCGATGACCAAAGGGATGAACTTTTTCGAATGCTCCAGCTGTGTTGTCAGGAACTCTTTCACGTCATCGTCGTCCTCGAGTACGGTTGGAGGGATTGATGTATTGGAACAGGGATACAAAACTTTCATCCGAACATCACAATCTGTTGGTGTACTCTTCATAATCCTGTACATTCTGGATAGAAGTTCCTCGTACGTAATATCAACATCTAGCGAAATAGTTTTTGTACTTCCACTCTTGTACATCCATTGCGTGTTTTCCCATTCTAACTCCCCGCCATAGCAACAGATGATTCTCGTAGCCATAATCTGGAAATCAATACAATGAGAAATTATCAATAAAACGTTAAACAACGGAAGCTTGACATAATTCTAAACTCAGTTAACTAATAGAAGACCGAAAACTCGTTTTCCCTTATAGATGAGAATGATACAAATCTTAAGGAAATAAGGAGTAAGCTGGAAAAATGCGCGAGACAACATACAAATTGAGCACGGTAAATATGAAATTCAGCAGGGGGGGGTGTAAGCATGAAATTCAGTAGGGCAAACATTAAATTGAGCAAGCCAAACATGAAATCGAGTAGGGAAAACTATAAATTAAGTTATGCAAGCAAACATTTAATCGAGTGCATGTAATCCCCATCAACGCATAAAATTTGTTAAGCCTGACGCATGAAATTGATTAAGCCTAACACATGCGCATCGACTTGCATTAAATTGACCTTAGCTGCCATCAAATAAGTCCATCAGTAAATTCACTGAACTACTATGAAATAAACAACTAGAGCTCATACGGATTAGGCATTCAACGAAGCGAATGATTTCATATGGTGCATGTTTAATTTTGTGACATTAACTATCATTACATTGAGCAAGGAACGCGTAGAATTTGATCAACGCAAACTAGGAATTGATCGAGGGACGTATGACATTTTAGCGCGGGGGAAACATGCAATACATTAAACATGCAATACATTAAACCAAGCTGATCTTTGTTTTATTCTTTCATCAAGATTTTTGTTACCTTATCAACAAGTAGAATAGTAAACAAACATTAAAGAAACATTATAATGGGCTATAGGGAGTATTTAATTATAAGACGTCAAATCGCCATTGTTTTCGCTACTATGGTGTACCTAAAATTTGAATTTTCCTCATTTTTGGCCTCGTGTCTTAAATGATATAAGAGGTATTTAATTGTAGGATATCCAATCACTGTTGTTTTCTATGGTGCACTTAAAATTTGGATCTTCTTCATTTTTTGCCTACTGTCTTAAAATAACATGGCAAAACGGATAAATGGTGTGGATATAGAATAAATACATTCTAGTGAGCCCTAAATAGAATAAATTGACCTTATTTACCATGAAATTGAGCGATCATACTATGAAATTGATTGAGGCAAACATTAAATTGTCTACCATGAAATTAAGTTGGGCAAACAATAAATTGACATTATCTTATCTACCATGAAATTAAGCTGGCCAAACATTAAATTGAGTGATCGCATGAAATTTATCAAGGCAAATATTAAATTGACCTTCTCTTATCTACCATGAAATTAAGCCGGGCAAACATTAGATTGAGTGATCCTATTGCGAAATTTATCAAGGCAAACATTAAATTGACTTTATCTTATCTACCATGAAATTAAGTTTGGCAAACATTAAATTGAGCGGTCCTAGCATAAAATTGCGCAGCGTAAACATGAAATTCAGCGAGCATAGCATGAGATCAAGTAAGCCCTAACATGGAATTGAGTGAGCTTCAAATGGAATTGAGTGAGTTTCACATGGATTTGACCGATCAACACATAAAATTAACTAAGCCTAACGCATGAATTTGAGTAAGCCTAACACATAGAATTGACCGAACTTCGCATGCAATGCAATTGTACGAGCTGAACATTTTTCTTCAAAATATCTGTACCACCAACTACCATAGTACAAGTCAAATGTAGGTTGAAGGAAGGTGCTTTGGAGTGAGGGAATATTTTGAACCTTTTCAAGGATTGCAAGTCCAGCTACTTCATGGGATTTCACGTAACCCTAGCCAAGACGAAAAATTGTAAATGTAGAATGATGATATCAGCATGATTCATGGAGAATTCTATGAGAAAAATGAAAAAAATAACCTCCGTACCTCGATTTATGGTTGAAAGGGAGTGAAATGCTGTTATTTTCAGGAGGTTTTTTTCGTTGAGGGAGTGAAAGCAACGTACGAAGGTAGCAGCAACTTTTTAAACCGAAATCGGATTGGTTACTCACCCTGCCACCATCCAATGGCCGTGGTGGGTGTTTTGTGAGCCCCACCATGATGTATGTGTTTCATCCATTCCGTTCATTCATTTTTACAGTTCATTTTAGAGTTTATTCCAGAAAATGAGAGGGATATAAATCTCAGGTGGACCACACCACAAGAAGATCATATTCATTGGATATTGACAATTACAACTCTCCTAATGCACAATGAACTGTTTATTTCACATCTAATCTGTTGATTAGTTCATACAGGCCTAGATGAAGATAAAAACCAAAAATCGGCTTCATCCGAAACTTTTATGGCCTCCTAATGGTTTCTAATAGTAGACGTTCATTCAACAGTTTTTCCTGTGATGTGGTCCAGTTGAGATTGGAATATACCTCATTTTCGGTCTCATACCATAAAATAATCTGTTAAAATATATGGACGGCATGGATGAAAAGTATACATCATGGTGTGGCCCACAGTCCACCGACCATCTGCCGTAACTTGGTGGCAGGGGGGTACCGATTCGGTTTCCGTGAGATGGAGGGGTATTTTCGTCCTGAAATCCCGACTCCGTACGAGGAGGTCCAGTTGCGTACTCGAAGTTTGTATTGTTTCAGAAAAACCGCTGGATAAAAGGTGGGGTCCACATTCGTAAATTTCTCAAAACAGTTGTGTTGTAGGGGATTCCGGTCCCCACAACATCAATTCTTAGACCCTTGATGATTTAAAATTAAAAACCTTCGTCCTATCTCTTCAACCATTTACTTTGACCACTGATGACCGGAATTGTCTACAAAACCTGTGTAAAATACCCAAGCTTTTTGTGGCCTCCTTGTCGTATATTTAAAATCCACTCCATCCATAAGTGAGAACCATTATTTAGACTACACAGGCAGAAGAAAACCCCTGATTACAAACTCACATGCGCGCACCAATGGGGATAACGTAAAATCACTCCCAAAACCTCAACACTAGCATGGTGTGGCCTGCTTGAGGTTATATATATATATAGCCAAATGCCAAATGCTTACCTCCCCACCATTTCTCAGTGAACTCTTGCAAACTTTTTGAGAACTCATCATACGTTATGTGATTTTAAAATCTGAACGGTCCATGTGATGCCGCACCTATGAAATCCCCAAGGCCCAACTTTTACTTTGATCCAAAACTTTGGTGAGCCATCAAAAAAGTAAACAATTTCATCCCTTGATTTGCATATCTCTTTGCTATGGCCCACCAGAGTTTTAGATCAGGATGAAAATTGATACCTCGGGGTTTCATGGTATGCCACATCGCATGGATAGTTTGGATTAGACAGCCGTGACACATGTACAAAGGTGCCCACGTTCGCAGGTGCATAGGTGAGCGCATCTCTCTCACACACATATATATATATGGAAAAGGTACTATGCTCGAGCTGATGGGAACGTCCCATGAGGTCGAGCTGTGTGGGCCCCACCATGATGCGTTTCGAACATCTACCCCATCAGTTAGATGCACCATTCCATTGTAGGCACAGGTCTCAAAAATCAAGTCAATCCTTGACTTGCGTGGGTCACACCACATACAGAAGTTGAGAGGGGCCGTGCACCATTAAAACATTAATAATAATTTTTTGGGCCCACCGAGATGTGGTTTACAAATCCAACCCATCCATTGTGTGTGTCCCACTTGGATGAGGGTTCAGACCAAGTTTCAGGCGCATGAAAAACTCATGTGGGCCCCACCAAGTACTTTTATATGTTTTAATGGTGTCTTCACATAATTTTAGATGGTATGGCCCACCTGAGTTCCGTATACAGCTGATTTTTGGGATAGCCCATAATTTAAAGGGTACCCATCAAATTCACGGTGTTGATGGTCGACACGCATCACAGTGAGGCCCACACAGCTCGACCTCACGATAAGCTTATTGTCAACTCGAGCGCATTGTACCTTTTCCTCTCTCTCTATATATATAGTAACAGGAAAATCCTGTTGACTCGGTAACAGAGGATCCCGACTCATATATATATATATATATATATATATATATATATATATTACTTTGAGACTAAACGAAGGATAGAAACTCAAAGTATCGTCGAGGATTGCGACCCCGCCAAGGACGCACGGTTCCTCACATTTTTTATCACCGACCATCTTCTAAAAAACAAAAAATAAATGAATAAATAAATAAATAATGAGAGAAAAAACGACCCATCCTGTCTACTCGACGTGTGCTCGAAGGCATCCTTGACATCCTTGACGTATTTCAATGTGATATTGGTATCTTTTAGTTAGAGAGGGAAAGATGGGAGAAGAAGCGCTAAAGAAGAAGGGATGGTCCCTCCAAGGAATGACTGCCCTCGTTACTGGTGGCACCAAAGGAATCGGGTCAGCTCTCTTTCTCCTTCTCCTTCTTTCCTTTCAAATATACGTTTATTCAGCATTTACATGTGGCTGGGGCCAAGAGAAGCATTACATGATAGTGCCATCTATCCATCACCATATCATGATGAATTATCAAGGGGGATTGCTGCTGAACTTTGGCTCCCGTTTTGGCCTCTTTTTGGTAGTCATCGATTTGTCAAGGGATCGTCTGTTTTGCTGATGGGGCGGTGTAGGTGGCCCCGGTTCTCGGATCCTTTTTGTTTTTTCTTTCCTTTTCTCTTCCATCTTTTGAGAGTTTTCTAGGTCCACGTTTTATGATAGGTTTTCCCAGGTTCTTTTATTCTTGGGAAAGCCCAAATGAAATTGATAATTGTTATATGAAAAGCTCTCAAGGAAGTTCATAAAAAACAAAAAAAAAAAAAAAAGTTGCCGTTGTCGGCCCGTCTTTGCCCGTGGCCCCCAGCTAGAGGAAGTTCTGTGGCCAGAAGCTATGTGGGACCCACAGTAATTTCCTTGACAAATCCACTTCGTCCATCAGTTTCCCAAGACCACAATACATAAGACTGGATTCCAAAAATCAGGCAGATCCAAAACTTAGGTGCGCGGCAGCACTCCATCCATCGTTGAAACCTTCCTGGATCCAACCACGATGTTTTTATGCCATCCAAACCGTTCACAGGGTTACTACCACTCAGATAAACTGTAGGTACAAATATAATCCTAATACAAAACTTTTGTAGCCCCCACAAAGTTTCGAATGCGATGCATTCAATCTCGTTGTTTCGTGTCGTGCAGCCCCAACTAAGTTTTGGATCTTCTTGATTTTTGGACTCCTGTAATCAAGGGAATATCTATGGGCCCCACATAGCTTCCAACCAACAGAACCTCCTATGGCCAGGGCACAAGCAAGTCAGCATCCATGATTGTCTATCCAAGAATTACTCCAGTTACAAAGAATAAGTACTAAGTCCAAGTTGAAGACTTTTAACAGGCACAAAAAGAGGTAATTAGTGAAATGAAGGCAGTAAGAAAAGATCTCATAACCTATAGCTTAAGCATTGATGATGGACTGTGACAGAGTAGAATGATGGAACTAGATTCGGGTACTGCACCCTATCTAATTGAGATAGGGCTTTGATGACGATGACGATGACGATGAAGATAATGAGATCATGATTATCCTTCTAGTTGCCCTTATGCAGATGCTACATTCTTGAAGAAAACGATGATCATCACCATCGAATTGATGAAATTTCAATAATCATTGTGGGAAAGTGAAGAAATTGATGTCTGGGTCCTCTATGATTATTAGATGTATAATCCACGTTGATAAAATACTAGGAGAAATGGTCTAGGTCCTATATGATTACTTGATGTATAATCCACATTGATAAATCACAGAGAAATGGCTCTACTAGCTCTACCATGTTGATGTATAGCGGGTTGCGGACAGTTTCATCGCCAAGATGGATCAGAAAAGGCCCAGTTAACGACAGAAGTGATCCGGATTGTCGGACCTTAGGTCGGGTGTACCTCACAATCCAGAATGAGTTATTGGGCATAAAATATATAATTTTAGGGTAGAACGAGCTACTTTAGCCAACCAACCTGGCTATGTTGGGTTGCATAAGCCAGATTTGCGAAATACCCTTTGATCGACGGTCATTTTCCTATTTTAATTCCATTTTTACTATAAATAATAAGTTTTAGTTTGATTATAACTCTTCATCCGTTGGGCTTTAGGAGTTGTGCCCAACGTGAAAAGGGCTTAGAATAATTAGGAGAACAGCTTGGTGAAGCCAAAATAGGACACTATTTTTGGCTGAAAACCTTGCACACTAGTAAACATCACGACCGTCTATAAATAGTAACTTTACTATTTACAGTAATTTGCGAATTCTAGAAGTTTTAGTTGTAGTTTGCTTCTGATTTCTCTCCAAATGCTTGGTATCCCTATTTAACGGGTTGTGAACTCGTTTATTTCATTCATTAATCAATTTCGAATTTTATATAATTTATTTTCTATTTTACTTGCTTTCTTTCTCATGGATTCGAGAAGCCTTTGTGAGGAGTTCAGAGAAGTTCCATGAATTCAGGATAGTTATCCTCTTTGAGGAAGACGGTGCTTGACCTCATCACGTTCATCCTCGCGACACATGTCATCTGTACTCGCATCTTTTTAGTAAGTTGATTCTCTCTTAGGATAGAATGATAAAATATTGCAATGAGAAGACAATATTCACCATTTGAATTTTCACTTTAAATTTAGACCACTCAATGTTTTACTTTTAACCATCCATAAATGGATGGTTAGGATATATTGATCAAAGTTATGTTAGATGTATGTTACATCCACAATGAGGCTCACGGTTTGGATGGTTTGGATTTACGTGTACAGTAGTCATGTTAGGGGATTAAGTTTTTATTTAATTGTTTCCTTTCAAAATAGGGGCGTGCTTCACGTGACTGACTCTAACTCGGGCCGAGTAAAAAATTTAGCAAGAGACTTAACCATCCTGCAACATTTGGTTGCTTATTATTATTATTATTATTATTATTATTATTATTATTATTATTATTTATTATTATTATTATTATCTTATTTTAAATATTATAGAGAGATAATTAATCTAATTATGGTTATTTTGTAAGATTCCTGTAAGGTGGGCCTTATTGATCAACGGTCTAGATTAAGCTAAAGGTTGGATAGTGTGCTCGGGTGCACCGGGGAGCCCCACTAAGTTGTGATACATTCAAAAATTCATGTAAGGGGTGAAGTGCTATAACTGTGATACACATATAGTGTTTTAGATGAATCAGGATTACCAATTCGCATGGAGCCTTGGGGAGGATTTTTTATGGGTTTCAAACTCCTCACCCCTCTTGTCTATATTAACAGTGCTGGGTCCCCAATCCGACACCATTGAACAGAAGTTGTAGCCCAATCTTCTCTGAAGGGTGTAAAGGAAAGGAAGACCTTTTCTTATCTGCAACAATGGAATCATAGATAGATAAGACATCTACTTCTTAGATCACCATATCCAATGCACGACAAATCAGATTTAACATATTTAACTATTGAGTCTAGAGCAGAGTTGGGTAGATTCCTAGAGTTGACCGGGCCCAAATAAAGACTGACTCGGGTCAAGTTCTCGGGTTTTAAACTTTGATCATTTCATGTCCCAATGCCTTTGGAGAAAGGTGCCTACACATGCGGTTTTTTTTTTTTTCCCACCCCCACACACTCACGCCGTTGTGGGATTTCACCACCTATGGGTACTCGAACCCTTGACCAGGTGTTGAAACTCCTGAGAGTCTACCACCCTAGTAAGAGTAAGGACACAATGCCTACACATGTGTTGATGTGTCACTTGGGGGCCATGCCAACATAAGTTAGTCCCGCTGTCAACCGATAAATTTCATGTGTGCACAATTTTGCTCACATTTAGGTATTAGATTAGCATTTTGAGGGAGATAATGTTGTACACGAGGGCCTAGCAAAAGTTGTGGTTGAGTCTGACTCCCAACTGGTTATTAACTTCCTCTCCAGGACATCGATCCCGGGCTGGAAATGGTAGTACTGGTTGAATAGGATCAAAGCTTTATGCTCTCTTGGTGAGATCGGGTTTAACCATATTCTCAGGGAAGGAAATGGGCCGGTGGATGGGATGGCCAAGATGGGCAGCGGTAGTCAAACCTCGGCCCAGTTCATCAGCATGGCCGAGCTCCTTAGTGCGATTAGGGGTCTCCTTTTCCTTGATTGAGTGGGCATGGGTTCTGTCAGAAGTGAGGGGAGAATGTAGCAGCTTCCCCTGGCTCCGGGTTCCCCCATGGTGACTGTCCGTTCTAGGTGCAGGCTTGTGCAGCAGTTTTTTGGTTAGGGGTTTACATGTCGTAATGGTAGGGGGCTCATTCAGCCCATATGATAGGTGGGCCCGTCTTTGTGGGCCCCCCGAATAGCTAGGTTGTATCATTCCCTTTGTCAATATATCTCAGGTGGTCATTCCACCTAATTCTTCAAAAAAGAAAAAACAAAAGAAAAAGAAAAAAAAGGAGATAATGTCGTAGAGCCATCTCTTTGTCATACATGTGTTAAGGTGACGTGTCCATTGGGACTATCATATTTACTATAATAATAATTATTAGCCACACAGTGACATTACCCATACAGGCATGAAATTGATGTACAATTTAGATTAATCCAATAGGCTACAGGTGGGGCCTACCTGCAGAGTACTAAATGAGTTTAAGTCATACACGATATTGACGGTTGAAGTTTGATGGTGGTATCTACAAAGTACCAACCAATCCAAGGGTTAGAGCGGCGTAGGTAACAATGGTGGTCAAGAATTTGAGAATGGGGTGGAACTTCTCCGTGCTGTGATGGCGGAGGCTACCACCTCTCCCCGTGAGAGACTCTGTAGTGTTGTCTCCTTCTTTCCTTACTTCTTGTACATCTACATGTGTGTTTTTTTTAAAAGTTTTGGGTGTTATGGGAAGATCCGAGCCCCTTATGATTCCGAGGACCGACGTCGTGCTGATCCGATCGGGCGGACGAATACCAGCTCGGCTCGGATCATAAGTGCGGACATTCTTCGGTGAGGGTTTAGAACCACCCTGACTGAGATTTTAGGCTCCTAAGGGACCGAGCCGAGGTTAGCTCCCGAGGCAGGCGCTCCACGAACTAAACTTAGAAACTACCGTAAGTAGACATGGCCGGTTACTTCACTTGCAGAAACACACGATGCGCATAATATGCTATAAGATCCTTGAATTGCGTGCAGTATCCCCACGATCCGAAAATTTCCTTGATTGAGTGAATCGTGCCGAGATTAACGGGCCCAGATCACCCGACAGTCAGGCATAAATACACCAAGACCCCATTGTTACTCTCCCTCTACAGTTGAACTTTGACCCCGATTTCCTTGACCTGACTTAGGCATCGGAGGGTCCCCCGGCCTAGCCAGGGTCTCCTTTACTCACCCTTTGTGCAGGATCAGGGTCCATTCGATGAGCATCACATTTTTGTAATCAAAAGCCAACATCGCACAGAGTGGAGGGTGGTCCAGATTTTGTCATCAACATTTTTGGCGCCATCTGTGAGAATCTGATATAAAAAGTCAGGTTTCTGTTCTCATGTATAATGGCTCGAGGAAAGAAGAAAGCAGTAGCTGTGGAACCAGAGCCAAACGAACAAACTCTCTTCTCCTCGCTACTTCACATCGAATCAGCCCCAGGGCCCTCCCAGCGTTATCGTAATCGAGCGAGTAAATATCGCATCATGCAGAGTAAGATACAAGCCCTACGTGATGAGGTGAACAGGATGAAGTAACAACAAGAGTCACGACTGTACCCTGTTCAGGAAAATCCTATACCTGAACCAGTAGGTCCGGTCGTGGAAGCCACTCCGCACCGAGGGGTGTAAGGCCCGAGGCGCCTCAATACCCCCAAGTGCCGCTCTCGAGTTAGAATCCTCCCCCGACCCAACTTCGAGCCTCGGCTCGAAACACGATCACGCGAGCTCCAACCAATGCTTTGGTCACCTCAGCCCTAACACCAAAAGATCTTTGCCATCGGCTAGAACGGATGAGGAGGAGGAGAACTCCAGAAATTGGAAACAACTAAGAGACCATAGCAGAAAACCAGGATCTATGAAAAAAACGGTTCGCGGAGCTCAACGACAAATTCTTAGCCCTGGAAAAGAAATAGTAGCCGACGTCAGTTCCCGCTGCTGTTCAGGCAATGATGGAAGAGACCAAGCCTCCCTTCATCTCATAAATCATGAACGAGGTGATGCCTTAGAGGTTCTGAATACCTCCTGTCATCCAATACTCTGGGTCTGGAGACCCATCCGAACATGTAGAAGCCTATCGCTCATGGATGCAGATACAGACAACGACGGATGCTATGATGTGCCGGGGGTTCTCAATCACGCTTGCAGGTTCCGCACGGAGTTGGTACTGATAGCTCAAACCAGATTCCATCAGTTCCTTCGCAGAGCTGAGCCGACTATTCCTTACCCAGTTCATAAGTGGTAAGAGAAGTCGCAAGCCCAGCACACACCTACTCGCTATCAAGCAAGAGCCAAAAGAGTCGTTGAAAGACTACATCGCTCGCTTCAACGAGGAAACGTTATTGGTAGAAAATTACGACAACAAAATGGCGCTCGCCGCCATGTTCAATGGCCTAAAAGAAGGGAAATTTACTTTCTCCATTGGAAAGAACCCACCGGAAACGTTGATCGAACTTATTGCCAGCGCTCAGAAGTACACCAATGCGGAGGAATTCTCTAATGCCTGTAAAAGTGTCCAAGTGACAGAGTCGAATAGTAAGGGGAAGAGGCCTGTGAACGAGGAACCTCAGCCGTCTAACAAAGGGACCAATGATCGCGTTCATCGCGACCGATGTCCAAGCAGAATGCCAGAGGGAAAATTTCGCTCTTATACCCCCCTTAACACGTCTACCGAGCAAATTCTATTGGACATCTGAGGAGAGAGAGCAGCAGAATTGGCCTGTTTGCATGAGAGCCGATCCAGATCATCGAGATAAGCGTAAGTATTGCCACTTCCACCGAGACCACAGACACAATACGGCTGACTGCGTAGATCTCAGAGATGAGATCGAGGCCCTTATTCGGAAGGGATACCTGCGCCGATACACCAAAGAAGGGAGAGCCGCTCAGAAAGAAAGAGAGCGAGAACAACCGAATAACGCCGCAGAAGAGCTTGCCGAAATCCGCACCATCTTCGGGGGCTCATCCGGTGGAGGAGATTCAAGCAGGGCACGAAAAGCTCACTCTCGGAAGTCTGAGCAGGAACATTACATCCATTTAACCGAGCGCCACAGCAAGGAGCTTCAGGTCAGCCCATGCACTCTGACGTTCATAGAAGAAGACGCACGCGGAATCCAGCACTTACACAATGATGCTCTAGTAGTTACCATGACCACAACGAACCGAAAGGTATGCCGTATCTTAGTCGACACCGGGAGCTCGGCTGACGTAATCTACTCCGAGGCCTTCGAAAGAATGGAGATTCTAAGGTCTAATCTCAGACCCATGAAGACCCCCCTGTACGGCTTTGTCGGGGAAAGAGTGTCTCCGAGGGAGCTATCTCCCTCCCTGTGACTGTGGGAGAAGAATAATATCAAGTCACACTTATGGTGGACTTCCCAGTTGTCAATGTGCCATCAGTACACAACGTCATCTTGGGCAGACCTTCTCTCAACGTGATGAGAGCAGCCGTCTCCATCTATCACCTGATGATGAAATTTCCCGCCGAGGGCGGGATAGGCTACCTCCTAGACGATCAGAGAGAACCTCAGAGATGTTATGTGAGGGCAGTAAAGAAGGGGTCAGTTAAGCAAGCACTCACTATCAACGTTCTAGATCCCAGAGGACCTATGGAAGGCTCATCCGTAGAAGACCTGGAGAAAGTGCCGCTTGATGAGGCTGATCCGAGTAGGACCGTTCAGCTCGGGACATCATTGAATCCTGAGCAACGACTCGAAAATTTAACATTCCTGCGACAACATAGCGATGTCTTCGCCTGGTCCCACCAAGATATGCCAGGAATTTCTCCAGACATCATGATCCACAGACTGAATGTGGATCCAAATCACAAACCTATCAAGCAGAAGAGAAGGCCGTTCGACGCCGAAGGATGCGAAGAAATAGCAGACGAAGTCTCCGTTCTGGTCGACGCTGGATTTATAAAAGAGGTGCATTATCCCGATTGGATCGCGAATGTGGTCCTTGTGAAAAAAGTCAACAGAAAGTGGCGGGTCTGCGTGGATTTCTCAGATCTGAATAAAGCTCATCCGAAAGATGGTTTTCCTTTACCTCGGATCGATTGGCCGGTGGACAGCACGGCAGGACACGAGTTACTCTCTTTTCTGAACGCGTATTCTAGATATAATCAGATCGCGATGCATCCCTCAGATAGGCAAAAGACTACCTTCATCACAAACAAGAGACTCTACTATTACCGGGTCATGCTATTTGGCCTGAAAAATGCTGGGGCCACATATCAGAGGCTAGTGAACCAGATGTTCTCTAGGCAGATCGGACGCACCATGGAAGTGTATGTTGACGATATGCTGGTGAAAAGTATTAAAGCATCCAATCATCTGATGGATCTTGGGAGAAACGTTCGCCGTCCTCTGAGAATTCCAGATGAAGCTGAATCCCACGAAGTGTGCTTTCGGAGTCGACTAAGGAAAATTCCTCAATTTTCAAGTCGGTCAGAGAGGTATCGAGGCTAACCCCGACAAGATCAAAGCACTCCTCGACATGAGTTCGCCTCGGACTATCAAGAAAATATAATGCATCACAGGGCAAGTTGCGGCGTTCGGACGTTTCATATCCAGAGCAACGGATAAATGCCTCCCCTTCTTCCAATAGTTGAAGGGTCAGAAGAAGGCAGAGTGGACGTCAGATTGTGAGCAAGCCTTCCAGCAATTGAAACAGTGTCTGGGCTCATCCCCTCTACTGTCCAAACCCAAAGAAGGTGAACCCCTGTTCTTCTACCTTGCGGTCTCAGCCTCGGCCGTCAGCTCAATCCTGATCAAGGAGGTTGGAGGAAAACAACACCCCGTTTATTACGTGAGTAAAGATATGGTACTGACAAAAATAAGATATTCGCCCCTGGAGAAGCTAGCGCTCAACCTCGTGGTGTCAGCTCGGAGGTTACATCCATACTTCCAGGCTCATTCCTTAATTGTGTTGACAGACTCCCCTCTCAGACAAGTTCTTTAGAGGCTCGAGGTGTTAGGTTGGATGACTAAGTGGGCCATCGAACTTGGTGAATTCGACATCCGGTTTCATCCAAAAACAGCGATCAAGGGCCAAGCTATGGCCGACTTCATTGCCGAGTTCACCACTCCGAGTACAGAAGAGATCGACATTGAAGTTGAAACAATTCCACCTGTCCCCCCAGGCAACCAAGGAGCGGTATCGGACCCGGGATGGATTCTCTATGTGGACGGGTCATCCAATATCAAAGGGGCCAGGGCAAAAATCGTCCTGATCGCACAAGATTCCACGACCATTCAATATGCAATCCAACTCAGGTTCAAGGCCTCAAACAATAAGGCGGAATATGAAGCTTTGCTAGCTGGACTTAAATTGGCGGCAAGTCTAGGTGTCCAATCTCTTCAGGTCCGGGGCGATTCTCAACTGGTAGTAAATCACATCTCTACTGAGTATGTGGCTAAAGAAACAAGGATGATCGCTTATCTTGACGAGGCGAGAAAATTGATCGAAAGATTTTGGAATTGCTCTATCTATCAAATCCCAAGAGCAAAAAATTCATGGGCCGACGCCCTGACACGGCTTAGCTCGGCCGCGGAAGGGAAGATCCCGCGAGTTATCCTCGTTGAATTCATAGAGCATCCAAGCATCAATAAGTCGGAAGAGAAGAAAGTTAATCCGGTTTATGGCAGTCCAAGCTGGATGGACCCAATCTTTAACTACCTCACGTTCGGCGAAATCCCCTCAGATGGGCTGGAAGCCAGGCGACTGAGGGTCCGAGCAGTTCGATATACCATCCTGGATGACATCCTATACAAGAAAGGACATTCCCAGCCCTATCTCAGGTGTCTCCGACCCGACGAGGTGGAATATGTCATATGGGAGATTCACGAATGAATCTGCGGAAACCATTCTGGCAGTCGAGCCTTGGCCATGAAGATACTCCGACAAGGATATTTTTGGCCAACTATCATGGAGGATTCTAAGGACTATATTCGAAATTGCAATAAATGCCAGCGCTTTGCTGCCGTACCGAGACAACCCGCTTAAGAAATGACTCCTATGAGCGGCCCTTAGTCGTTCGCCTAGTGGGGAATCGATATCATTGGTCCTTTACCTTTAGGAAAAGGGCAAGTCAAGTTCACCATCGTCGTTGTCGATTACTTCACCAAGTGGGCCGAGGCCGAGCCAGTTGCCAAGATCACAGAACAGAAGGTGGTAGACTTTGTCTGGAAAAACATCATTTGTCGGTTCAAAATTCCGCGCACCATCGTGTCAGACAATGGTCGACAGTTCGATAACGCAAATTCCGAAGCATGTGTTAGGGACTTGGCATCACTAATGCATACTCTTCTCCTCGATATACTCTATCCAACGTACAGGCAGAGGCAGTCAATAAAGTCATCAAACACTACCTCAAGGCAAAGTTGGAAAAAGCAAAAAGAAGCTAGGCCGAGGAACTTTCGTTCGTTCTCTGGGCTTATAGGACCACAGCTCAGTCCTCAACAGGAGAGACTCCATTCTCGCTCTCCTATGGCTCGGAGGCAATGGTACCAGTCGAAATTGGTCTCCCTATGGCTCAAGTCGAGAGTTACCAAGAAAACCAGAATTTCGAGCAGATTGCAGCCAACCTGGATTTGCTCGAAGAAGTTAGAGATATTTCGAGGCTCCGAGCCGCAGCTCGACATCAACAAGTGGTGCGATTCTATAATTCGAAGGTCAAGACCAGGAGGTTCAGACCAGGAGACTTGATTCTTCGTTGAGTATTCCAGAATACCGCTGAGCCGGGGGCTGGGACACTCAGACTAAATTGGGAAGGGCCTTATCGGGTCGTCTGGTCAACCAAGCCGGGCTCCTACCACTTAGAAGACATTGAGGGCCTTCAGCTCTCCCACCTCTGGAATGCTGAGCATCTGAAGGTTTACTATCCGTGACAAAATAACCTTTAAGGTTCTCGACAAATGTATGCCTCCAACCGACAGGCCTTTAAGGCCCTCGACAAATGTACGCCTCCAAGCAACAAGCTTTTAAAGCTCTTAATAAAATTCGCCTCTTCGCATCTACATGAACGAATTATCTACTAAGCAAAAGTTGCCTTTCACATGCAGGGGTGGACTTAATGAGCTAATCCCTTAAAGAATGGGTTAGTACATTATCCCACAAAAATTCTACCTGGCATCCTCTCTAAGTCAAGGGTAAAGCCAAAATGCTGACCCGACTCTCCCAACATAAGAGTCGGCTCACAGATTAACGGGTGAAGCGAAAGGTTCTCACCAATTGTGGGACGGGCCGACCCCTTAGGTGTCTGAACTCGACAAACAGGCTATAAAAGGCCTCAAACTTTACAAGGCGGCGTTGAAAGAAGCTGACCCACTAAAGGGTCGGCATGGCCATGTCTTGGTGAAAATCAACAATCAACAATCGACAGCCAACATCTGAAAATTAACTACGGATTAACATATGAAAAATCATCATTCATAACCCTCACCAGGAGGTCAAAGAGTAATCAGAAAGAAAAAGTTTTGACTATTCCAAAAAAAAGAGCAAGTAATCTAAGCTACGCAGATGACGGAGGAGGAGCTTGGGCGTCAGGGGCTTGATCCGGGTGGATGTCGTCAGCAAGTATCTCTCCAACTTCTTCGGACAACAAGGAGTCAAGGTTAAGGTCCAGGTACATGCCCTGGACCGCCTCGATACAATCATCGTAGTCTCGGTTGTAAAACTTGGCAGCCTCAGCATCCCTTTCCTTGGAAGTTTTGAAAGCCTTTATTACTGCGGCCACCGCCTCGGCTAGAGAAGCTTCGTCCTCAACCAGCTGAGTTTCCCTCACCTGAGCAACAGTTCGGGTCTGCTCTTCTGCAGCCTCAACCCTTGTTCGATCAAGGGCTTCACCTAGTCGAGCGTTCTCCTGTGCCAACGAGTCTGCTTGAGCCCTGGCACAGATCAGCTCGGCGGTTGTAGCGTCGTATCGAGCTTTAAAGTCCTCTATGACCCCTTGTAGTCGCAGCTCCCTAGCTTCGTGGTCAGTCGCGACCTCCTGTAGCCAAAGCTCCCTGGCGTTTCATCTTAGAGCTGCCGTCGCAACTTGCCCTGTTCCAGTTGGAAGAGGGTCGCCTAATTTCGTAAGACTCCTACCTCAGCTCTGATTGCCTCCACTTTGGCATCTATTTTTCTATGCTCGTGCACTCTCTCAGGCTAGGAGCCTCGGAACAGACTAAATAAAATCAAAGATAAGGAAATAAGGTGCATACAAAAAATGGAGGTTAAGAAATATGAGGAGACAAGGAATACCTTGTAAAAGACCGTTGCCAGATTATTCAGAAGGAGTCATCCGACTTGGAAAGTAGATTGACGATTTCTTCTTCCGGAGCATGTTTGATCGTCCAGTGAGCCAAACAAGACATATGGAAGCCTGACTGGTACCTTGTGCCACTCGTCCCCACATGCGCCGAGCCTCCCTCCTTTGCGACCCCAGTCCTACTACCGGCCGAGACTTGAGCCTCGGGGCCGAGGGCATTCCCAACCTCAAGAGGGGACCCGAGGGTATTCCCTACCTCAAAAGGGGATATCATTGCATCAACCATCCGAATGGCATCCTCCCGTTCGGAGGATGAAGGAATGGTTATGTAGGGGGTCGCAGCTGCAAGACGAGCCTCTTCGGTGGGGGGAACGGCGGTTGGCGGAAGGGAAGGAGTTATGGTCACTGGAGGAGTTGAGGTAGCCGGAGTTAGAACGATGATTGTGGGAACCCTGACTTCAACAGGCGCCACAATCACAGTTGCTGCAATGGAAGCTGCGGCTGAAGCTGCAGCAACAGAAACTGGAGCTGAGGGCCCTTCTCCACGAGGGGTTGCTTGCCTCCTCCGAACGGTGGTCTTCATCTGGGGCTCAGGTCTCAACAATTCCTCTGCCGTTGGGGCCGCCTTCCTCCTCCGAGAACCAGACACCTCGGCCATGCTTGCGTAAAAAATAACAAATCAGCAACGAAACGAATAAGTACGATTCCTCTAAAAGAAATAGAAGAACTTACTGAAAGAAGTCGGGAGAGGCTTCGACTTGCAAAGCCTAGACCAATGAAGGTTGGCGGTAATGATTAGATCTGACTAGGAGCGAAGCTCTCCCGATCACGCCTTCACCTTAGCAATGTGGTTCTTCTGGTCTAAGTCAAGGAGGGCCGTGCCCCTTGGGAAGTCTACAAAGATAAAGAATAAAGGTTTCAGTCCAACCGACGTAACAGAGGAAAGTATGAAGATAAAGGAAATTAACTGGTCCGACCTGGTTTTAAAAATTGGGTCAGAACCCGAGTCGTCAGAGTCCCGACTTCGGCCACCAGTGCCTCCCATTCACCCACAGCCAAGAACTATTTATTCTTCCAGTCCTTGTTAGATGACGGGAGATTCATTACTAACCCCAACCCTTTGCTACCTCGGGTTGCGAAGTAGTACCATGGTTCTTGACTATCGTGCTTGACCAGGTACAAACTCATCAGTTCAGCTGGGGTCAGTTCTGAGTTCCCGACTTGACGACAGATGATGAAGGCAAAAATCAGCACCCTCTAAGCATTAGGGGTGAATTACCTAGGAGCTAAGCTGAGGTAGGCCGTCATGGATCGGATGAAGGGATGAAGAGGAAGTCGGAGCCCGCATTGTAGCGCACATAGGTAAATGGCGATCTCTCCCTCAGCGGGCGCACCAGCGGTATCGAGGGGCTTTGGGGCTCTTATCTGGACGAAGTCGGGGATCTGAAACTCCGAGCGGATCCATTCCATCTGAGACTCACCGAGCACGGAACCTCCTGGGACTACCTCTGAGGCCCGCCCACTCGCCGGTATCTCTGTGGCCTCGGTAGTAGTAGCCCTGGGGGTTCGAGCAGTCTTCTTCTTAACAGCCTGTCGAGTCCGAGCCATGTCTCCTTTTGTCTTCGGGGTCGAGGGAACAAAGGTACAGTTTCAAAAGGACCATCAGAAGCCCCTCTCCCATAGTTAGAGCTCTCTGGCTCGGAGGAGTCATCGTTGTCCTGAATAGTCTCTAGGTTAGACGACATCTTAAAAGGAAGGAATACAAAGAGGCGTAAGGAAGGAGACTCACTGGACGATCACTGGGAATTGCTTCTGCCGGAAGTATTCGGTCGATCGGAATCGCCTGTCGAAAAACCCTGGTTGGCCGGAGTCGCCCTCGTCGGAAATTGCCTCCTCCGGTATCAACTCAAACACAAAGCGCAGAAGTGAATGAAAATTCTCACAGGAAGCTTATATAGACCTTGCCAAATCCTTGCATTAATGACAAGGAATGATGGCCGCAGCCGAATCGTCGCGGGCCGACTTCGGAGCTTACGTGGCCACGCATTATTGGCCTAGACTCTGTCGAGCAGTGCGCCCCTGACATAGAGCAACGTGCTCCAGATAAGAGAAACGACGCCCGAGCAACGAAAAGCTCCGTCTGAAACACTAATCAGGGGGTACGTGGCGATAGGGTATAGGTGGACGACGATTCGAAATCTTAACCGTCGCTATGTGGCCGTTAAATGTTGGCTAGTGGGCGGAAAACCCCGAAGGCGCGAAGCTTTAAAATTCCTAGATCAGGATAATATCGACTCGCATGGGAGGTTCAGCATGCCGAGGCGGTCGATCTTTCGGGTGCTTACTCTCCAAGTCCGTGACTAACCTCGAAGAGTAGGGGGCTTCTGTTATGGGAAGATTCGAGCCCCTTATGATTCCGAGAACCGACGTCATGCTGATCCGATCGGGCGAATGAATACCAGCTCGGATCGGATCATAAGTGTGGACATTGTTCGGCGAGGGTTGATAACTACCCTGACTGAGATTTTAAGCTCCTAAGGGACCGTGCCGAGGTTAGCTCCCGAGGCAGGCACTCCACAAACTAAACTTAGAAACTACCATAAGTAGACGTGGCCGGTTACTTCACTCGCAGAAACACACGATGCGTATAATATGCTACACGATCCTTAGATTGGTACAGTATCCCCATGATCCGAAAATCCCCTTGATTGAGTGAATCGTGCTGAGATTAACGGACACAGATCACCCGACAGTCAGGTATAAATACACCAAGACCCCATTGCTACAGGTAGGCAATATCTCGCACTCTCCCTCTATAGTTGAACTTTGACCCCGATTCCCTTGACCTGACTTAGGCATCGGAGGGTCCCCCGGCCTAGCCAGGGTCTTCTTTACTCACCCTTTATGCAGGATCAGGGTCCATTCGAGGAGCATCACATTTTTGTAATCTAAAGCCAATATCGCACAGAGTGGAGGGTGGTCTAGATTTTGTCATCAACATTGCGTATGAACTATATAAGGAGACTCGACTCTCCTTATAGTAGCCATTTTGACGAAGCACCTAACCAAAACAAGCTATCTAAGTAGCAGCCTCCTCAAACCCAAAAAGAAGCGGCTAACCAGGAGATCAACTTAGAAAACCACCACTTATAAGGGGGACGTCCAAGAGAGTTAGCCCTCCTTAAGGTCTCTACCTCGGTGTTGTCCAGGGTGATAAGCCCTCTGATAGGGCTTAGAAGGTCCGAGTGACAAAAGTATTACCTATCAGTCCAACTTTTTTTTTTTTTTCAAAAACACTTATATTCAAAGGATGTGGAGCACATCAAAACTGTACAGGGAGAAATTTCAGGCAGGGCCAACAAAAAAGTTGTGGGCCCACCTATCACATGGACAGGAGTCAGGACACTCTAAGACAACCCAATCCGACCCTGTCTAAGATCGAAGAACTGTGAATGGTGGGGGGAAGATCTCTCAGCGAATGGTAGATGCAGTCCATTTGGCCATCACTCCCCAATCTCGCCAGGCCATCCATAGCTGAGTTTGCCTCCCTCGAAGTGTGGGCAAGGCGAACCTCTCTACCAAGTTTGAAGTACTTGAACTGGACCCTCCAATACCACGTAGACCATGAGCGAAGAGGGTTGTTGGAAAGGACCTGAATCACAGATTTGGAATCGCTAGCCACCTCCACCTTGGTGTATCCAAGTGTAGCACAATGAGCAAGTCCATTAAGAATAGCCTTAATTTCAGCCCGTGTATTGGAGCCATAGCCATAACCATACAAGAATCCGAAGATGAATTCATCAAACTGTTTCTACTGACTCCCCCTCCCCCCGATGGGCTCTGTTACCTAAAGATGAACCATTCACATTAATTTTGATCCACCCCTGCTGAGGTATGATCCATTTAATGACTTTGGGCTTCGGCGTTTTAGGGGTTGTTACTTTGATCCCGAACAAATCGAGAGTTAGCACCATGAACAACTTTAGGGGCTTGGGCAACACCAATAGGGGGCCAACAAGACTTATCCAATGGTGGAGTTGGCGATAATACATGCCGCACGTACATCTGAATCCTCGAAGCGAGCATAATTTCTGCCTTTCCACATTTCCCAGAATATGACGATTGGGATGAGACCCTTGAGGACGAGCAACCTGCCTGATTTCATGAAGTTAAAGAGAGAGTTTAGGTGGAAGTTTTGTATGCCAGACCCACTTGGGCCAAGACTTCCTATCAGCTCGAGGTCTAATAGTTTACCAAGCCAGGCCCACAGCAAGGTCACCAGAGACTGAATTTAACTAGATGCATCTATCATCGTAAGAGGAGGTGCAGATTCCTTCATCCGAAATGTGGTTTATGACCGTCTGAGGGAGGAGGTTATGCACAGAGTTCAACGTGGTCCAGCTGTTGGTCCCAATCAAATCACTCACTGAGGTGAAACACAAAGTTGGAGGAAGCAACTGAAGCCTCCATTCGCACAAAGGGCCTAACCCTGTCTAGTCGTCATTCCAGAAGTTGATGTCCCCCCACCCAATGATCCAGTGTGTTTGGCCAGCAACAATAGTACTTAGTTTGCAAATGCATTTCCAAAAAGGGGATGCTTAGGTGGCGCTGCTCACTTCCTCTGTCGATTGGAGATCCGATGCATATTTAGCCTTCATGAAGTTACTCTAGCATCTAAACTTCCCTTTGAAGCGAACGGTCCAAGACAACTTCATACGGAAGGCTTACATTACCGATTTAAGATTTCGCACACCCTAGCCCCCTTCCGATTTCAAGAGGGATATCCTTTTTCAGCTGAGCCAATGACAATGGTATTTGTTTACACCCCAACCCTAGAAGAAGTTGGAGAAGACCCTATCAAGATCAGTCATGATGCTAACGGGGACGTTCGTTGCTGTATGGGTATGAATAGGCATATAGAGAGTATGTGGTTGATCAGCATCAGCCTACCCGCTTGCCAAAGAATTCTGCACTTCCAACCTGAAATTCTCTAGCGGATTTTATCAATCAAACCTTTAAAAAATGCCCTCTTCAATCTCCCTTAGAAGATCGAGATCCCTAGGTTAGAGAATGGAGGGACAACCCCTTTGAAACCTAGTATGTTCTTCACTGTTCTTACACGAGCTTCAGATTGCCTTGCCGATAGAATTACGTGAATTAACTTTCTGGCTTGAAACATGTTCATAGTTCTTGAGGAATTTAACAATCTTCTTGAGGGACTCTCGGCTTCCATTCACGAAGAGGATCATGTCCTCAGCGAAAAGAAGATGCGAGACCAATGGACAGTTGATATGGGTCTTGAAGGGCTGACAAAAGCCACTCCCCATCAGTTGTGAGAAGCCTTGACTAAGAACATCTATTGCAAGGATGAAGAGTCCTGACGAAATCGGATCCCCTTTATGAAGACCTCTCGATGATTTGAAAAAAACCCAATGCTTCTCCATTAATGAGGACCGAGAACCAGGAATTCGACCATCATTTTTCCTCCAACCCAATCCATTTTTTGTTAAAGCCAAACCTGGCAAGAACTTCAATTAGGAAGTCTCATCTAAGCCTATCATAAGCTTTTTCCATGTCCAACTTTAATAGGATGTTACCGCCTTTGACTTTTTTGTTGATGTCATCGAAGATCGCCTACATAAGAGCGCCGCTCTCCGTAATGGATCTACCTCACATAAAAGCACCTTGTTTGATGGAAACGATTTTGGATAGAATGTTTCCCAACCTACCAGCTACCACTCCCTAATCTCAAGAGAGTATCCGCCACTGCATTACATTCTCTAAGGGTATGTGAAATCTTGAAATTGATGGAGCTTTGAAATCCATGGATAGATCCTTAAGTGATACTAAATATTCCAACGTGAGTTAGCACGTGGGTTGGAAAGTGCCTTCACAATGAGACAAGAGTCAGTTTCAACAACTATACTTGATAAGCCCAAAATATCACAAATCTTCAAGCCATATAAGTTGGAGAAGAGGAGAGGAAGAAGAGATTTTTTTTTTGCACTTAGAAGTATTGCAAGTAGAATACTTTTGAATATTTTGAAGTATAAAAGTAGATATTACAATGCTTTGAATTTTTGGAAGGGAGGATTTCTTTCTTGTTCTTATTGTTGTTGCTTCCCACATACATGAAGTCTCTCTTTATAGGCTCTTGAGGAAGGACCTACATACAAGAGTAAATGCACTATAACTTTCTATAATAAACATTAATTACTTGGTAAACTCAAAAGACACGTTCTAAATTAGACTAGGAACACATTTTAAATATTTCTTAGACACTTTCTAGATACTTTCTAGAATCTTTCTACACATTTCTCAAATATTTTTATTTTTCAAATTATATTTTTAACACTCCCCCTTAATTTAAAAATCTTGTACTCCCATCATTTTTCCGACTTTGATGTATTTTTCTATAGTCACACCCTTGGTGAAAATATCTTCAAGCTGATCTTTTGACCTGCAAAACTTAAGCTCAATTTGTCCTTCTTCAACTAACTCCCTTATGAAGTGATGGAGAAGCTCGATGTGCTTTAATCGACTATGGAAGATGCATTCTTTGTCATGGCAATTACTGACATGTCACATAAAATAAAAGTAGATGATTTTTGTTCATTTTGTAAATCACCCAAAATCATTTTAATCCATATTGCTTCACATGCTGCTCCAATAGTTGAAATATACTCTGCTTTGGCGGATGATAATGCAATTGTCTTCTGCTTCTTTGATGACAATGAGATAACCTTTGATCACATACATAATACACATCCTGAAGTACTTTTTTTTTTTTTTTTTTTTAATATTATCAATTGATCCTACCCAATCACTATCTATGAACCCAATAAGTCTGTTATCTTCTTCCGTTGAGTATTGAATGCCGTAAATTTTGGTCCCTTAGATGTACCTTAAAATTATTTTCGTAGCTTCAAAAGGATTCTTGTTAGACTCACTCAAGAACTTCGAGACCAGGCTAACTGCATATATAATATCCCTGTCTAGTATTTGAAATATAGATTAACGAACCAACCAAGCTTCTATAAATTGAGGCATCAACCTTTTATGCTCTAATTTTTATTTATAGCCATTGGAGTTACGACGGATTTGCATTTTGACATGTTGAATCTCATTAACAGATCATTTGCATACTTTTCTTATGAAATAAATATTTTGTCATGGTTTTGCCTTACTCAGATGGCAATAATAAAGTATCTCATAAGGCTGAAATTGGTAATCTCATATTCTTTCGTCATTGTGCTTTTGAATTCTTCTATCATTTCTAGATTGGTGCTAATATATATCAAGTCATCAACATAAAAGCAGACAATAAGAAAATCATGTGTACCTTCTTCATCACATATAAGGAGGGCACACTTGGACTTCTTTTAAAGCCATTTTGATGAAAGTACATGTTCATCTTTCTGTTCCATGCTCTTGGTGCTTGTTTTAACCTATATAGAGCTTTCTTCAGTTGATATGCCTTTTCTTCTTTTCCTTTCACCACATATTCTTGTGGTTGCTCAACATATACTTCTTCTTCGATTTCTCCATTGAGAAAAGCCGATTTAACACCAAATTGAAAGACTTGTAGTTTTAATTGAGCCGTAAGCACCAAAACAATCTTCATTGTTTCCATGCGAACGACAGGAGAAAAAGTTTCATTAAAGTCTATACTTTGTTGTTGAGAATAGCCTTTTGCCACCAATCGAAGTTTGTGCTTCTGGATCGAGCCATCTTCATTATACATGGTCTTGTAAATCCATTTCAAGCCTATAATATCTTTTCCTTTAGGTGGATCAACTAGATCCCATATGCGATTCTTCTCAACAAGTGTAATTTCTTCATTCATTGCATTAATCCAAGCTTCTTGTTTTACTGCTTCTTTAAATATCTGTGGCTCACATGCAAAGTAGACAACATCACATTTTTATAAATTTCTCTTAGAGAACGTACCTTCCTTGGAGGTGAATCAAAATCTGATGAAGAGTTGCTTGATGGGCTTTAAGAATTGCTTGAGCTTGAATTTGGTATAGCGGGACCTTGTGGAGAAGAACATGGAGCTGTAGTCGCCTTTGGTATAATTTCAGGCTCTTCAAATTCTTTGGAACATGGTTTTGTTTCTCATCCCATTTTCATCCTGTCATTTCATCAAATACTGCATCTCTAGAAATCACCAATTTACTGGAAGTATGATTATAAAGGTAGGAGGGTTTGGAGTCTCCACTATAGCCTATAAATATGCATTTTTCTCCCTTTTTCATCGAACTTTTCTTTCACTTTTTATGATGGAATGTGAGCATATGCAATGCATCCAAAAACTTTGAAATATTTTACCGATGACTTTATCCGATGCTATGCTTCATATGGAGTCATGTTCCTTAGTGCTTTTGTTAAAGATATATTGAGGATATAAACTATTGTGTGTACATCTTCTGCCCATTAATCATTTAGAAGCCCTTTGCCATTTAGCATGCTTCGAACCATTTATACAAATTTCCAGTTCTTTCTTTCCGCCACACCATTTTGCTGAGGAGTGTATCTATTGGTTGTTAGCTCTCTTTTGATGCCATTTGACTTGCGAAAGTTTCAAAATTCTTTCGATGTGAATTCTCCACCACGATATGTCCTTAGAACCTTCAAGAATTGGCCACTTTGTTTTTCTGCAAATGCTTTGAATTGAAGAAAAATTGTCAAAGCCTTTGACTTTTGTTCAAGAAAAATATATCCATATCATCATACTATAATCATCAACAAAGAGTAGAAAATATCTCTTCTTGTTAAGAGATGGTGTCTGTGTAGGACCACAAATATTAGCATGTACAAATTCAAGAGGAGCTTTTGCTCTCCATAATGTACTCGTAAATGGAAGCCTGTGAAATTTACCATAGATACAACCTTCACAACCTTTATCATCTTTGTTAATAAAAGGTAGATCGATCACCATATTCTTCTTCTTTAGCAATTTAGGGCTCTGAAATTTAAATGGCCGTATCTCAAATGCCATAGCCAAGTTTCATCGACATCTTCAAATTTTAATACAAAATTTCTTTTTAGTAGCATGTTGAGAGAGAAAACCTTGTTTGATGTCATTTTCACTTTTGCCATGATTTTCTTATTCTTCTTGTCCAAGATCATGCATTCATCCTTTTCGAAATTGACCGAATATCCTTTATGAATTAATTGTCCAACGTTAACAAATTTTGAGCTAAGCCAAGAACATAACGAATATCATGGACAAGTTTAGAATTACCTCCCTTTGTTTGTATGACTATGACTCCCTTTCCTTCAATATGTTGAAGCTTTCCAACTCCAAGCTTTACTTGAGAATGTACCCCTTCATTCAAATCAACAAAACAACTCCGATTTCTTGTCATATGGTTACTGCAACCACTATCCAAATACCAAATATCATTTGATTCTTCTTGAGTATTTAAACATTAATAAAATAAATCTTCTGATTTTTCTGTCTTTTCAAAAAAATATTTCATTCTTTGTCTTATACCAACAATATTTATCTATGTGGCCTGATTTTTTTTTTTTTTTTTTTACATATGTTGCATTTATTGTACTAACAATCCTTGTCAATATGATTAGACCTTTGTAAATAGAGCATTGAGAATCATTTTTCTTGTTATCTCTTGGATTTCTTTCGTTGTTGAAATTAGACCTTCCTTTGCCGCTTCCACGGCCACGGTTAAAGTTTGTCTTCCCACGACCTCTTCCAGATTGCCATCTTTGATTTGGACATGCCTCTTTTTTTTTTTGTTTTTTTTTTTTTTTTTTTAAATTTTTTTTTTAAATTGAAGAATTTCATTTCAATGGCAACTATGCTATACATCTAAAAGGGAGCAAATTCGGGTACCCCGCAGCAGCATAAAATTGGATGCACCTATCATAAACATGGACAAAAAAACCGACTACCCCTATACATTACCGACACGCTAAGTAGTCTCTCGGAAAGCCCTAATGGAACCTAAGCCCACTCGATCCAAGAAGATCAAGCCTAGAATGGGAGCCAGGAGGTTGTTAACTCTGTCAAAGACAAGGGACACTTGCAACTTACTTCACATACGGGCCAAACCGTCGGCCGGGCCGTTACGTTTTTTTTTAAACAAACCGAGAAACTTTCATTGATAAACCAAGAGATATACAACACCCAGATTCGGGAGACCCCAAGAGAAAAAAGACCAAGGGAACCTATCATATCGCTATACAACGGGCAAGCTAGAAAACAAAAAGCAAAAACAGGGAACATGGAAAGCCTAAGGACGCACGAGGAGCACCTTAAAGCTGCCTAACCACACCTAATCCTGTCTTATCCAAAACAACCATACCTTGGATCCGAGTTGGGAGATCTGCCATATGGTCAAAACAGACGGTCGACTGAGAGTCGCTGCCAAGGTGGGCCAAGGAGTTTACCGGGGCATTCCCTTCCTGAAAGATGTGGGCAAATTCTAAACGGCCTCGACTCCTCAAGGAGAAGATTCTTCTTATCTAATAGATCCACTTCCAGCCCGCTTTGATATGACCTATGAGGAAATTTACTATTTGTAAGGAGTCAGATTCAACAATGATCTGCTTGTAGCCCCCGGCTAGGCCCAATAAGAGGCCGTCGTACACCGCTCAGAGTTCTGCATAAGAATTTGAAGCAATGCCATAGCCGAAGGCAAAGGCAAACAAGAACTGGCCTTTGTCACCGCGACAAATACCCCCTCCCCCAGCTGCACCCGGGTTCGATCGCGAAGAGCCGTCAACATTTATCCTTACCCAATTCCAGTCGGGACGTTACCTTCTCTATGGATGAACCTGAGAGATATATTATACCCCTTTCCATGAGTTTCACAATCCTAGCAACCCAAGGTCTCCCTTGCCACAAGGGGGAAGATCTTCCTAAGTGGAGGTCAATAACCAATTTCGAATCCGATTCTAACTCGATCTGGGATAGCCCCTTGTTGAGCGACAACAGAAGACCGTCATATGCCACTCTCAACTCCACTATGTTGTTGGAGCCGATCCCATAGCCTGTCCCAAAGGCCAACAGGAATTCCCCTTTTTCGCCTCTCACAATGCCTCCACTTCCTGACTTACCTGGGTTACCTCTAGCAGAGCCATCTATATTTAGTTTAACCCATTTGGAGGATGGCCTAGCCCATCTTATGATTTGCAACCACTCTTTTCTATGAGGAGGGGCAGGTAAACCCAGGCCCACCCAGATTTGATGACACCCATGGGACAAAACCTTGGCCCTGCCCTCATTATCCACCAATGTGTTCATCCACCACTTGATACGGGACAAACAAGCTTCAATATGAACTTGCTTTTGATCGAATCCGAACCCATAATTGGACATGCCTCTTGACTTCTCTTATCTACTTCCATATTCTTCTTTTCAAATATATTTATTTTGGACTGAAAAGCTTGTTCAATGTTTCGCTCCATGAACCTGCTCATCCTTTGTTCATGTGCTTGAAGAGAACCCATCAGCTTATGTAAACTTAGATAAATCTTTGGATTCTTCTATAACAACGCTATTATATGATCAAATTTTATTGAAAGAGTTCTTAAAATCTTTTCTATGATTTTTTTTTTTATATTGGATTATATCTCCGTAACTTCTTACTTGATTAATGATGCCAAAAACACGATAGAAGTAAGTTTGAATTGACTCACCTTCCTTCATTTGTAAATTATCAAAATCTCTCTAAAGAGATTGAAGTTTGATTGTGATCACCTTTTCTGATCCATGAAATTCTTTCTTCAAAATTTCTTATGCTTCTTTTGAAGTTGTTGTAGGAAGGAGTATGGGAAAGATGCTTTTCCTCACTCCATGTTGTATGTAAAGTAGAGCTTTGGCATCCTTCTTTTTATTCTCCTTGAATGCTTGTAGTCCTGCATTCGTCCATGTTGTTATTGTTGTTGCATTTTCTAGTACTTCATAGCCATCTTCCACCAACTTCAACAAGTCTTGTGAGATGAAGAGAGTCTTCATTTGAATGCTCCAATAGTCATCATACCTTTCTCCTTCAAATATGGGTACCATATATTGTGAATAGTTGAAAGTGGTGTACACCTCCAGTCCTCACTCCTTTTTTTTTTTCATTGTAGAGAAAATTTACATTTGGGACTTCATAGGAAAAAAGCACCTACCGAAGACCTATCGTAAGAAAACCAGGACGTCTGTGCCCAAAGTAAAACGACCGAAAAAGGGAAAAAAAACCTCAAAACCTGAAATAACTTATGTTTTTCTCTCCCTGATCGCTCCTAGACCAACCTTGTCTAGAAAAAGGAGACCTCTCGCCTGATGAGGCAGCTCAGCCCGGCTGGAGGTGAATAAGGGAGATTGGGACAAGCTTCCCTCACGCTCTAGAGTGTTAGCCATTGCGTTTCCCTCCCTAAAAACATCTTTGAACTCCACCGTAGCTAAGCGGCGGAGCCTATCCGTCAAAACTTTCCAGCCTTTCCATCTCCAGCCAATGTTAGCATCCTCATTGAATACCTTAATCACCAACTCAGAATCTGACTCCACCACTTTGGAAAATCCTTTCTCAATACACAGTAGAAGACCATCATAGCCGCTCTAATCTCGGCATCAATATTTGACATCACTCCATATCCGAATGCAAAACCAAAAAGGAAATCGCCCTTATCGTTTCTGCAAACACCGCCACCCCCTGCCAAACCCGGGTTCCCCCTAGAGGAACCATCGACATTAACTTTCACCCAACCGTTAAGTGGTTTCTGCCATGAGACCATGGACCGAGGAGATGGCTTTGAGCCATGTGGATCGCCGATTAACAAATTGGCAAAAGAAGGATGGGGTTGCACATTCCTTCTGGTTATCACTTGTCCTCCGTTTCTGTGAAGCCACTAGGAAACTCTCGCAATGACAGACCGGATCGCTGGACCTTTATCATCAAAAAATGCCCCATTCCTAGATTTTCATAGCTCCCAAAGAATATATGCCGGCGCCAAGAGGTGGCTTTCCGAATGTCCTCTTCTGTCAGAGTAGGCCCTTTTCCACGTAATTCTCGCTTCCACCGTCGCCGCAAGCATAATAGATATCCCAAATTGCACACCGAAATAACCCCAGACGGAAGAAGTAAGCTGACCGTCCAAATGAGGTGAGGAATGGACTCTACAGCTGGGCCCTGATTGTATCCATCCCTGCAGCAAACGCACTTTGAAGTAAGGGGGACCCCTCCTGGATTGAATAGCCTTCTCAACTGGAACAACATTATGAAGCAACCTCCAAAGAAAGAGGGAAATTTTCAGCGGAAGATTCCGATGCCACACCCACTGCGCCCAGCCCTTCCTAGGGGCGAGAGGTCTGCTAGCGTCCCAAGCAGATTTCACTAAAAAACTGCCTATAGTGGTGAAGGGCCATAGAGGAGTGTCTGGTCCAGCCGTTAAACAAAAAACACGCTAGGAGATGTAATCAATCGTCTCTTGGGGGAGCAAGTACGGGGCCACCGATGGTGGGAGAAGGCCACATGGGCCTAATACCTGGTTAACTTTTAAGGCAAGGATGGCGGGAGGAATATCTGAAGACAAAAAGTTTTGTAAGGGGCCAAGACCGGTCCAATTGGATGTCCAAAAACTACATTCTCCCGTGCCAATACTGGAACTTTCTACCATATATATATATATATATATATATATATATATATATATATATATATATATATATATATATATATATATAACCTTACTTTAATACCAAATTTGTTGGAGAAGAGGAGAGGAAGAAGAGAATTTTTTGGACTTAGAAGTATTGCAAGTAAAATGCTTTTGAATATTTTCAATTATGAAAGTGGATATTACAATGCTTTGAATTTTTGGAAGGGAGAATTTCTTTCTCGTTCTTGTTGTTGTTGCCTCCCACATACATTAAGTCCCTTTTTATAGACTCTTGAGGAAGGATATGCATACAAGAGTGCACTACAACTTTTATAATAAGCATTAATTACCTAATAAAGTCAAAGGACACTTTCTAGATTAGACTAAGAACACATTCTAGATATTTCTTAGACACTTTCTAAATACTTTCTAGATACTTTCTACATATTTCTCAAATATTTTTTTTATTTTTTAAGTTATATTTTCAACAATATAGAAGAGCCTGTTGGGGATTTGTACTGCGGAATCACACAGATCTAGATCTAGGATAGCAATCCAATAACATTAAGCAATCACAAGGGAACACAAAGATTTAACGTGGAAAACCCTTGCAGGACAAACCACGGCACAAAGCGATAGAAATCCACTATAAAATAGAAATTACAAGAGAGATGACTTACCCAATTCGAACAACCTCGAATCTCACCCTTGCTACACTCTTTGATAACCCTAAAACCCTTTTAGGAACCCTTGAAAAAATTTTAGAAAGCCTTATAATACTTTAGAACCCTTATTTATAGTTTAGGAAACTTCACTTACGCACCTCCTTTGAAAAAGTACGAAAACCGTTTCAAATTTACGCAGTCCACGCAGGATTTGCGTAACCTCGACTAGTCGAAGGAGGGCCTCGACTGGTCGAGGAACCCGCTCGACTAGTCAAGCCAGACCCTCGACTAGTCGAGCATCACGGACACCTAAAACATGTGCTCGTTGGACTTTGAGTCAAGCGGGCTTGACTGTTCGAGTGGACCCTTGACTGGTCGAGCAGCCCGTTCGACCGGTTGAGCATCCCAAAAGATAGAAGACATCTTCTGACAATAGGGCCTGGGTCTATGCAACCGTGTATGACACTCGACCATATAAGTTGTGAAATACAAAGACCACTTGGCCCGGTGATCCCTGCAAATTCCCCCACCGCCCCCTTCACAGGGTTTCTCTTGAAAAACCATCTATATTCAGCTTTCACCAATTTTTTTTTATTTTTTTATTTTTCCTGGCCTAATCCATCTAATTATTCAGCTACCAATCAACCCCATAGACAAGGACGAGGGTGGTCATCTCAGACATAAGACTCCCTTTTTCCGGTAATAACAAACCCGTCTCCCTCAACCATCTTCTTATCCTTCCCAATAATATTATCAGATCGTCACTAACTTACCGCGTCAAATCTCTGTTCGTTATGACCCAGCCACAATTCCCACACTATAACGGGGGCATACCTTAGAGCATTTTGAACCTTAATGAAAAACTTCCACTGCTCGTCAGATCATGATTCTCTAAAGCTAATGATTGGTTAACAATCACATTCATGTCAAACAATCAAGAAAAGTGGGCCCATACCTGCGTCGCTAAATATCTTCGACAGAAAAGATGATCCATGTCAACTGTCAGTATGAGACCCGTAATATGGAGTCCATGGATGGTCGAGGAATCTGGGCCCAAATCCAAGATTAAAGCCTGGATCAGGGGATGATCATGGTCTCCATTTGCAGAACTAGTAACCAGGCCAGGACAATGAGAGTTGACCCATTTAAAAAGTCTCTGTTTGTTTTTTTTTTTTGGCCCATCAAAACCAATAATCAAACGTTTTCTACTATTGTTAAAAGCTTCTGATTCCAGTCTAGATAAGGTCCAGATAGGCTACGGCCCAGCCTGTTTTCTTGATAGGCCTCATTTTAGTTCTAGCCTAAATCATGACCCAATTAGAAGCAAGTAGTATAATGGGCAAGCAACTCAACCATTGGCAGCATATATAACATGAAGGTAGATAGATGATTAGTGCCATTTGGTTGGGGTCCAGCTATGGTCGGCCACTAGATGGGCAGTGCCATTAACAATACAAACTCATATGTACAGTTGGAACTTGGAATGATTCATTATTTTAAGCGGACGGATGATGGGACAAGATTATCTAATCCATATGGAATTCCATGGTCAATTAGTGTAGTAACTAATAACACCTTTAATTAATGGGGTGTTTTGGGCCATACAAAATCATAATCCTGGTTCAGCTAGCCTCTGTTATCCTGTGTTGGTCGTCCATCTTATAGTTTTCTTAGTACATGTAAAGATGTATAGATGGCAGCCTCATACCTCGCACATGTCGTGTAAATAAGCTAATTAGCCATCAGTTATTCTTGAATATTCGGTTGAGCATTAAATCAAGATACTATCCTTGGCAAGCTTGGTCCATTTTGTTAACGGGCCAGAAAGTGTAAGGCCATTTTCCAAATGGGCTTAGAAAAGGATTAGGTCCTTTCAATGAGCTAACTCTGAGATCTTGTATCCTTTCTTGGAACGTGCGCGGAGCTGGCAATGCTCCGACCATGAGGCACCTGAAAAGATTGACTCGAACCAAGAAGACAGCCATCCTCCTTCTCCAAGAACCCATGGTTAGACTCGATAGGAGATCTCAGCTTGCAGCAAAACTGGGTTTTCACCACTCAATTACAGAGAATATTACAGATGGGAAGATTTGGATCTTGTACAATCCCCCGTTTCAGCTTCAAACCATCTTAGCTGCCAAGCAGTGCATTACGCTTCGAGTATCAACTGATGATAGCAATCTTACCTTCACCATTTCAGTCATCTATGCGGCCTGCACCAGAATAGAGAGGCTCCATCTATGGGGCGAGTTATCTGCTATGTCCAGAATCATCAGCGGTCCTTGGATTGTGTGTGGTGACTTCAATGCCACTACCAATCTTGATGAGAGAATTGGCAGCCAAGCTTTAGATACCAGGAGCATGGAAGAATTCAGATATGCCATCGGAGATGCGGGCTTGATTGTTGCAGGATTTTTAGGATCCAAATTCACATGGTGCAATAACAGAGAAGGCCAAAGCCGCCGGTGGGCCTGCCTCGACCGTATGCTCTTTAATGCCGACTGGCTTCAATCTTATCCAACCACCAAAGTGGAGCACTTACCCCGGGTATTCTCCGACCACTCCCCTCTGATTCTCTCCCATGAAGCACAGAGAGGTAACGGCCCTAGACCCTTTAAATTCCAAAACATGTGGGTGCTTCATGATGATTTTCACAGGTTAGTTGTAAATTCCTGGCAGTAAGATATCCAAGCTACTCCGCTGGTCAAATTGCGTCTTAAACTAAAAAGATTGAAATCAGCCTTACGTGGCTAGAACCACAATGTATTTGGCAACATTTTCCAAAACATCAAGATCGCAGAAGATCAGATCATTGTCGTTGAGGCCAACCTGCTTCACTCTAGATCTAATGAAGACAGAATTAGCCTCAATCTGGCTCATGCCTCCCTCAAGAAAGCTCTCTTCCAGGAAGAAATTTTTTGGAAACAGAGATCCAGGATCTCATGGCTGAAAGATGGTGATCGTAACACCAAGTTTTTCCATGCCTCTGTTCTGGGTAAAAGGAGAAGATCGTCCATAAACTCCATCCTTCTCCCCTCGGGTCAAACAATTCAATCTGTTTCTGATATCGGTGCTGAAGCAATTAAATTTTTCTCTGACAGCTTCACTTCCAGAACTTCTCAAATTCATGATAGCCTGCTCGAATGCATTCCGTCCTTAATTTCAAGCTCCATGAACGCTCACTTGCCGCGCCCTCCCTCTCTAGATGAGGTTAAGAATGCTGTCTTCGCTATCCCGTCGGATAGTGCGCCGGGCCCGGATGGGTTCTCTGGAGGATTTTTCACCTCTTGTTGGGACATCATCCATGATGATATCCTTCAAGCTGCGATCGATTTTTTCAAGGGAAGCCCGATCCTAAGAGCTTTTTGTTGCACTTCCATTTTTCTCATCCCTAAGAAGTTAAACGCTTCATCTTTTTCCGATTATCGTCCAATCAGTTTGTGCAACTGTATCCAAAAGATCCTTTCCAAGCTCCTAGCTACTAGGCTAGCTAAGATCCTCCCATCAATTATTTCTGATGAACAGAGTGCCTTCGTCAAGAATAGGTCCATTGTCGAAAGCATCTCCATAGCCTCTGAAATGGCCAATGATATCGACCGGAAAGTTTATGGAGGGAACGTCATTTTCAAGCTCGATATGGAAAAGGCCTATGATAGAATGGAATGGCCTTTCATTGATGTTGTTCTCCTCAAATTTGAATTTCACCTCGATTGGATCCAGTTAGCCAAACAATGTTGGGTAGGGAGCTGGTTCTCCATCATTATCAATGGGGAATCGTTTGGCTTCTTTCAATCTTCTAGGGGCCTCCGCCAAGGAGATCCTTTATCCCTTGCCATATTCATCATCGCTGCTGAGGTTCTGAGTCGAGGCATTAAAGATCTCTGCCTCACTCGGAGTTGCCTTCCTTACAAACTCCCTTCAAGCTGCCCCATTATATCCCATCTTTTATTTGCTGATGATACAATTATCTTCTTGAATGGCAGGAATTCCTCGATTCGCTCCGTACTCTCCTTCATCCATTCCTATGAGAAGGCGTTAGGGCAAGGTATGAACCCCTCCAAGAGCTGTTTCATTCTCCCCAAGAAGGCTTCCCTGGCAAAAGCTAGACAGGTTTCAAGCATCACTGGATTCCAACGTTCAACCCTCCCCGTTGTCTACCTCGGAGTTCCTCTCACCAAAGGGAGTATCTGGTACCAACACCTTCTCCCCATTCTCCATAAGATTGATCTCAGGATCGCTGGTTGGAAGGCCAAACTTTTGAACCAGGCAGCCAAGCTGACTCTCATCAATCATGTTCTCTCAAGCATGCCCATGCACATCCTCTCAGCAATCAACATTCCAAAGCTAGCTTCGAAGCACATAGAGAAATCCCTCGCTTCATTCTTCTAGGGGATAGCGAAAGGGATTAAAAAACATCAGTGGGTCAGCTGGCCCGAGATCTGTTATCCCAAATCTGAAGGTGGCCTAGGGATATGCCGGATCAACGACACTATGCAGCCTTTCCGCTGCAAGATGGCTTGGAGGCTGATTGAAGGGAAATCTCAATGGGCCAATTTTTTTGCTGCCAGATACCTCTAGAAATTTTTGTTATCTCCCAGCCCTGCTAGAAACTACGGCTCTAGTATTTGGAAGGACATCAGAACCTCTCTCCCCTTTACCATCCTCAACTCTAGATGGTTGGTTGGTTCAGGCAATATTCAGTTTTGGCTTCACAACTGGACAAGTCAGGGCCTTCTCATTAGCATGGCATCTCCCCAACCTTAGCCTCAAGCTAGAACAGCTCCTCTCTCAGACTTCTGGGACTCTTCTGGCATCTGGAACCTGACCCAAGTAGACAGCTTCCTCCCCCATCAGATTATCCGATCGATCCAAAACAGCGGTATCTTTTTATCCAATAGAAGGGACAAGCTCTCCTGGAACCTCTCTCCCAATGGAAACTTCTCCACGAAATTTGCTTGGAACTCACTTCGGGCAGCCAGGCCCAAGCAGCGCTGGTCCATTTGGGCGTGGAACAAATGCATCCCCCCCAAAATTTTTGTTTTTCTATGGAAAGTCATGCATAAAGCCATCCTTGTAGACGTGGCCATCCAACATATTGGGATCAGTCTGGCATCTTGCTGTGTGTGTTGCGGTTCAGCTTCTGACGAACCCATGTCAACTTCCTATGCCTATTCCCATTCCCCTCCTTTTGCAGATTCACCTACGGCTGCCAACCCACCTCACCATGAGCCTCCTCCCCCCAATCCCAACAATCCCAGCGTAGCTTCGGCCCTCCCCACTAACCAAGCTGAAGATCGCAACCACCTGTTCTGTCATAGCCATGTTGCGTCTTTCGTATGGAACCACTTTGCCAATTTATACCGAATCCAACTCAACCATTCTCACACCATCCAGGAGCGCATTAACCAATGGTTTGCTGCTGGTTCTTCTTCCTCCCTCCGTCGAACCATTTGTGGCCTCACCCCGCCTTTCATCGTCTGGGAAATCTGGCTAGGGAGGAATGGCGCCAAGTTTGAAAACCATCCTTTCATAGCATCTGATATTATTAATAGAGTTTGTAAATGGCTTCTTAAATTGGTTCCCATCTACTGAACGTTCATCCTGTGGTCTGGTCCAAGCTAGTTGTGCAAGGTTTTTCTAGGTTCTCGTCCCCCTCCCATTTGGCAGCTAGCAAGGCTACCGTCATTCGCTGGCTATATCCAGCTGTGAACTGGACTAAATTAAATGTTGATGGCTCCGTGCGAGGAAATCCTGGCCCCGGTGGTGGTGGAGGTGTTTGTCGGGACCACGCCGGCAACTTCATTTTTGCTTTTCACCAATCGTTCGGTCAGATCTCGAACATGCAAGCTGAAGCCCGTGCGATGGTTGTTGGCCTCAATTTATGCAGGGACTTGGGGCTCAAATCGATTAGCGTTGAAACCGACTCTCGTGTCCTCTTTGAAGCCGTCTCTAACCAATCAGCCTCATGTGGTTGGAAGTTGTGGTACACCCTTGATGCGATCCATCAAATCAAACAGTCCCTTAACCTCACTTTTAGCCACACATTCAGGGAAGGTAATTCTGTGGCGGATGGCCTCGCCAATATTGCTAGCAGCGGCACCCCTGATAGAATCTTCCTCAACTCAGTTGACCTTCCAAGGCGTATCAAAGGATTTTTGCTTCTTGACAAGGTCGGTGTGGGTCAAATTCGGCTTAGCAAACACAAGACAAGGATAGGCTAACTCCCCTTCCCTTCGCATCTGGCCCAGCTGCCCCGTGGTCCATGTCTCCTATTTTTTTGGTTTCCCTTGTTTAGCTTGCTCATCTTCTATATGATAGGTGCGGCCCTGGTCTTTTGTTTGTAGGGGCCCCCCTGAATGGTTGTACATCTCGAGTTCCATCAATACAATCCCTAATTAAAAAAAAAAAACTCTGAGATCTTAACAATTCTTCCTTTGTATTATCTAAACGTTCATGATCAAGTATCATTATAACTTGATCATGAACTCTGAGATCTTGACAATTCTTCCTCTGTATTAATTTGGCTTCTAAATGTTATTGCTGTGAAATTTCTCCTCCCTCAGGCCATTCAAATCCCAAGTCGGAATCTCTTTCACACCTGATCTTGGACGGGAACCTGGCTAAAGCTATCTGGAATTTCTTTGCTATGCACCTAGGTTTCCGCATTCAATCTTCTCTATTGATCGAACAGAGGCTCTAGCAATGGTGGGCTTGCCATGCAACTCGGAAGGAAGATGTCACTTCCCAAAAACTCCTCCCTTTTTTCATCCTATGGGAGATTTGGACTACTAGAAACAGGGCTAAACATGATGGTCTTCGCCCTTCCCTTCCCAAGATACTGTCCTCTATCTGCTAGAAAGCTAAACTGCCAGCCTCCTTCTTTCCTCGGACAAGGAACAACCTCCCTTCGATTCAACCACCTGCGACCAATCAGAATGCGCCTGCTAATCTCATTTTGTCCCAGCTCCCTCGGTGTCGTATCAGTGGGTTTTTTCCTATACTGCACAACACTGCTGCTCCGAAAATTGTTAAATGGTGTAGGTCACCTTCTGGTTGGGTAAAAATTAACGTAGATGGTTCGGCTCTCGACAACCTAGGCCTATCGGGCGGGGGTGGGATTTGCCGAGGAGACAACGTAAATTTCATCTTTGCTTTCTCCGCAGGTTATGGTCAGGGATCCAATGTACATGCGGAACTTTGGGCTTTTCATGATGGCATTACTTCTTTTGTGTCTCATGTTTGAAGATGTGATATCTGGATGTCTCTAATTTCAAGAAGGTGATCGTGGAATCGGATTCTCTATTGCTTATAAATCTCATTTCGGGAGTGGCTAGTTCAGGGTGGAAATGGTGAGCTTGGATTTCCAAAATCAAAACTCTTCTGGAGTTTGCTGAGGTCAACATTGCCCATATCTTTAGAGAAGGTAACGGTCCGGCAGATTCTTTAATTAGCTCGTAAGGGTAGTGTAAACCAAAGCTTCAGGATTTTTGATGCTTTCGTGAGCCTTCCCCCTACAACCAGGGGCTCGATTTTCCTGGATAAGCTAGGCTTAGGAGTGATCAGAAAGGTTTAGGCCAAGTAGTCGATGACTTTCTTCCCCGCTTGGCTGTCGCTTCATTTCTAGGTTTTCTCTTTCTTTTTGTCGCGTTCATGCTACACGATAGGTGTGGCCCTTATCTTTTTGCTGGGGCTCATCCGAAGGGCTGTAAATCTCTCTTGAATTAATGAAATTTTATGTTTCTTGAAAAAAAAAAAGAAAAAAGAAAAACAAAGAAAAAAAATCATGGTCGGCCCCACACACCATTCTGGTTTAAGCTTAACCTACAAAGCTCTATGCATCTTTTGACAATGTAAGAGACATTTTAAGTTAAACTACTACTGAATGATATAGTAAAGCTCTTAAAAGTTGTTTCTTAAAAGAAAAAAAAAGTATCATTATAACTTTTGTGGTTATTAGAGTGGACTTTGGATACATATTTTTATGTTATAAAAAATTGTACAAGGTGAGGTTGAACAAAAATAAGTTTATTTTGGTTAAGGGACATGAATTATACAAAACTCATATAGTTTAGCTAGTTGTCCACAATTTGTATAAATTAATATTATAAAAAATTTTATGAACCATAAATGAGTATGTCAATTTCATTGTTCAAACTAAATGAGGATAACAGTTCACATTCTAAATAACCTTCAGTATGACTAAGCCCTCAACTTTAAGGTCATTAAAGCCTTTTTTTTTTTTTATCCATGACAAATGCAATAAAAAATTTTTATGGGCATCATGCCGATTCCAACTTCAAGGGTCTAAGCTAAATAAAGTAGCTAAACAAACTATAGTATAGTGACCTACATGCCTAGTTACTCATTTCTTTGTCGCAGGGATACTGAGAATATCTATTGAGGGCGATGAATTTGATAGGATTCATACTTCTAAGGATTAGTGGGTAAAATTAGTTATGTATTCCACGAAAGTAACTATGACTAATGATACCCCTTCATTACTCCAACATTCTCACTATGCATTAAGGATTATTAAGGTAGTGTTTGTCTCTAAACGGGAGGGGTTGAAATGAAATGAGTTCACTGTCAATAATAGCCGAATAAGAAAGGGAACGTAAAAAGATTCACTAAATCTAATAAGGTAGAGATGATAATATTCTTTGGAGAACTTACGAACTTAAAGTATAACAGTGAATGGAATATAAGGGAGCATATTATAAGAGTGATTGATCTCACATATAAACTAAGGGTGCACCAGTTGGTCGTATGTTACTTACTATTTCACTTTCATACATCTTCAATATACTCAAGGTCAATTGCAACACACAAAAGGAAATGTTGATCTTGAATGAGATCATTGCACACTATATACAAGGAGAAGACACGTTTGAAGTGAGATCAACATAAGAATGCTTATATCGCATATTCTTCTCATGCTAGTAACTCGAAGAAATGTAAAAGGGGATCCTTGTATTAGGTTTTAATCATAAAAACACACCAAAATAAAGTGCTTTTTAAAATTTTTATTTAATTTATTTTTATCCTAAGAACTCATGGCAATAACCTCATATTATATAATTATAAATCTAAATAATAGTTTAAATTTTACCTCAATGCAATTGAAATTGTGATGATGGTTTTTCCATGAAAATGTGCCAAGGACGATCCTCTAGTGGAAGAGGTCTTTTCCTAATTTATCACATATGGAAGGAATTGAGAGATGCCACCATCATACCTTTGGTCTAGTTGACAAACACCATCCACAAAGTGGACCACACACCACATAAGTGACAAGTTCGTCGAAGTCAGCTCGATGCCATCAGTAAAATCCAGAATTTATCATGTTGGTTTTTTTTTAAAAATTTATTTATTATTATTTATTATTTATTTATTTTTTTTTTTTTTAAAATTTTTTAAAATTTTTTTATTAATTTTTTTTTTTAGTTCCTTCTGTTCATTTCATATCAGAATTTATCATGTTGGTTGCTAGACACTTTAAGTGTCTTGCTCGATGCCATCGAAGGTTGTTCGATGCCAACGAAGGCATGTTTGATGACATAAGAAAAATTTAGAAAATCCGTAATTTATCACTGGAACATTTTGGTGGGTTTTTTTATTTTTTATTTTTATTTTTTTATTTTTAAAAAGAAAACCTCCTTAAGATTTCATTGCTAAAAACATTGTTGTACAAGGAGGGAGGACCCCACAAAAGACTAGGGCACCCAGCAAAGAACCACATTCGGGCGACACCCTATAGCAAAAAAACATATCCGCCTATCATATCTATACAAAAGAAACTACCCAAAAAAACAAAACTACCGCCTGGGCGTGCCCAACCCCATTTTGTCTAGACAAATGAGGCCCTTCACCTCACGGGAACAGAGTGAACGTCTGGGAAAAACGTGTAAGATTGAGAAGCGCTCCCGCATTTGGCCAACCTGTCAGCCGGTTCGTTGCCCTCACGTAGAATGTGCTGGAAGACTACCTCCCCACCAGCCGTCAACCCATGGAACCTGCCAATCCAGTATTTCCATTTCTAGCGGGGGAGGATATTACTGGTTAGGAATTGAATCGCCATCTTGGAGTCAGATTTAACGATCACTTTAGAGAAGCCCCTCTCAAAACAGAGGAGCAGGCCGTTGAAAATGGCCCTGATGTTAGCCCGGGTGTTGGAAGCCATCCCGTACTTGGAACAGAAACTGAAGATGAATTCACACTTCGGGCCTCCACAAAGACCACCACCACCCGCTAAACCTGGGTTATCCCTGACCGACCCATCAACATTCAACTTCACCCAATCCAACGGCGATCTTCTCCACTTGACAATCTGAGAGGGTGAGATGTAGCGTGAGGCCCAATTGACCGTAATCCTAAAAGATCCAAAGCCCTGCTGTGGGTACCTTGAGTGGAGGAGTGAGTTGCCCAATTTTCAGAGATGAAGTGAGCCCAACCTTTGATCCTGGCCACTTGGGTTTGGATGGAAGGGCAGGAACCTTCAAATTTTCCTTGGTTCCTACCTCTCCACAGCTCCCAAATGATAAAAGCTGGGAGTAAATTACAAATGGTCCTAGCCCAGCTCCTAGGAGAGGGACTGCCCCACCAATCTGTGAGCCTCTGAAGAACCAAAGAATCCCCCAGCGAGGATTTCCTGAAAATGGCATTGAAAAGGTTCCAAACTGCTTTTGCCCGAGGGTAGAGGATGAAGATGTGCGAAACAGATTCCGACGCTGGGCCCTATGGGGAAACTCCGTCACAACAGACGCAGCGAGAAGCCAAATGGATGCCTTTACCCTGAACTGCGTCCTCGACCGAGACCGCGCCCCTGATTACTTTCCAGAGCAGAATGAAGATCTTGGGGGGGGGGGGGGGGGGGGGGGGGAGATAAGGAGAACCATACTCATCTATGCCAGCTCACCTAGGCTTGGGTATCCTGCAGGAGTTCCAAGCCGATCTGATGGAGAAATTCCATAAGGAGACCATACTCTTCTATGCCAGCTCACCCTAGGCTTGGGTATCCTGCAGGAGTTCCAAGCCGATCTGATGGAGAAATTCCCATTGGCCTCCAACAGCCAGCAAGGGGCATCCGGGCCTTCAGACGTGCAAAACCCCCTGTGAAAGGTGAAATCGATGAGATCCTGAGGGAGGAAGGAAAAAATAGTCGAAGGTGGGAGAGGCCCAGCCTGCCCCAGATAGTCCCTTACTGTATGGTCGGCAAGCCCCTCAGGGATGGGCTGGGGAACCAAATCGCAGAAGGGTCCGAGCCCGGACCAATTCTCACTCCAGAAATTTAGATTGCCACTGCCAATATTCCATTGCATCTTCGAGATCACCATCGGAAGCAGCCCTCTTATTCTCTTCCATAGAGGAGACGCGGAACTCGAACTGAATGACTGACCTACAAAAGCAATATCTTAACTGTATTTCAACTCCATTAACAGTCTATCAATGACATTGAAGTCCCATTAAAGGTGCCATCTAACTATCGGGCAGAGTTACGCGGAGTTGCATATCTGCGGGATTTGTTTCTGATTCCAATTATGATTCTCCTAGAGGTTATAAATGTTGCGCAGCACGCCAACAACGCAGTGAGCCTAGATCCAATCTCACGCCTCACCCACGAACGTTAAACAAGAAGAAATATAAACTAGAAATAGATCAAAGCAATCTAAACAAACCACGAGACAAGATATATGTGGAAAAATCCCAAACTAGGGTAAAAAACCACGGATGCAAACTTCCACTATGAAGAATGAAGATTACAAGGCAATATACTAACCTCTCCCTTGGAGATACAGAGAAAACCCTTTTCCCACACCTTAGAATAACTCCCCAATATTCACCTTAACCCTAAAATAACCCTAGGGACCCCAATTTATAGTTTTGACAACTTCCCTTTCGCATCCCAGTTGCGAAAGGACTTGCGACACGAAATCCGCGAAACTCCTTTCGCATCCCAGTTGCGAAAGGACTTCCGACACGAAATTCGCGAAACTCCTTTCACATCCCAGTTGCGAAAGGACTTGCAACATGAAATCCACGGAACCTCGACTGGTCGTGGGCGGCCCCAGATGTGGCTCCACTTCTCAACAATCTCCCACTTGGAGACACATCACCATAAACCTTTAGTCTTCTTCATCCGGAGTATACCACCTCCCCGTCTTCAAGCCTGAATACCAATCAAAGCTGAACAGAGCTTCAGCTTCTCCCTCGTGACCACCTTGGTCAGCATATCCGCAAGATTCTCACTTGTATGAATCTTCTTCAGAGCAATTGATCCATCTTCCAGTAACGAACGTATGAAGTGATATCTGATGACAATATGCTTGGTCCTTGAATGAAAGGCTGAATTCTTAGCCAAGTGTATTGCACTCTGACTGTCACTGTACAGCTTGCAATCTGCTTGCTTCTTACCCAACTCTTCCATAAAACCTTGCATCCACACCATCTCCTTGCATGCTTTTGTAGCCGCCACATATTCTTCTTATGTCGTACTGATAGATACTATCTTTTGTAACTGAGAGACCCAACTGACTGCAGCACTACCCAGAGTAAAAACATAACCTGTAGTGCTTCTTCTGCTGTCGATATCTCCTGCCAAATCTGAATCCACATAGCCTTGTAACTTGATTCCGATCTACCATAACAGGCCCTACACTTAGTACCTACCAAGTACCTAAGGATTACTTTTACAGCTTCCAATGTTCCTTTCGGGGTAGTTCATGAACCTGCTAACAACTCCCACTGCTTAAGCAATGTCTGGCCTCGTGTTCACCATAACATATATGAGACTCCCAATAGCTGACGCGTATGGGACTTTAGCCATATAGTCCTGTTCCTCCTGCGTCTTTGCACCTTACTCCTTAGATAGCTTGAAGTGGTTGGCTAATGGAGTGCTAACCGACTTAGCACCTCCCATATTGAATCGATCAAGTACCTTGGCTATGCACTCTACCTGTGACAAAAATAATTTCTTGTTTTCCCCGTCACGCTTTATCCTCATACCTAGGATTTATTTTGCAGCTCCTAAATCCTTCATGGCAAATTCTCTAGACAGTTGTCTTTTAAGATCTGAGATGTCCTTCATGCTTGAACCGGCCACAAGCATATCATCAACGTATAGAAGAAGGATGATGTAAGACGTATCAAACTTCTTCAAGTAACAACAGTGGTCTGCATAACATCTTCTAAAACCGTTTCCGGACATGAAACTGTTGAACTTCTTATACCACTGTCTCGGGGCCTGATTCAAGCCAAATAGACTCTTCTTTAGTCTGCACACCTTGTTCTCATTACCTGGTGCCACGTATCCTGTCGGCTGATGCATATATATCTCTTCTTAAAGGTCCCCATGAAGAAAGGCTGTCTTAACATCTAGCTGTTCTAGATGTAAGTCCTCTGAAGCCACTATACTCAAGACCATGTGAATCGTAGACATTTTCACTACCGGTGAAAATATTTCAGTGAAATCGATACCTGCCTTTTGTTGAAACCCTTTCACAACCAATCTAGCCTTGTACCGTTTCGAACCATCGTGCTCCTCCTTCAGTCTGTAAACCCACTTGTTATGAAGAGCTTTCTTACCCTTGGGTAGAGTGACTAGCTCCCATATATGACTTAAGAGACTCCATCTTCTCATCCATGGCCTGCTCTCACTTAACCCGTGTATCTGACTGTAATGCCTCTTCAAAACACTTTGGCTCACCATTATGTGTCAGCAGTAGATAATATAAGGAGGGTGAATATCGGACCGTGGGTGTCCTCTCCCGAGTAGACCTCCTTACAACCGGTGTATGTGGATCTGCCTCATAATGCTCTTGTGCATGATCATCCTGTGACGTTGTAACACCCGTGTCCGGTAACTCTTCCAAGTCTACGAATTCCTTTTCTTCGGCCTTATTTTCCTGCACATTGTCATTATGCATCACTTTTTCATTGAATACTACGTCCTTGCTTCTGATGATTTTTCTGTTTTCTGCATCCCAAAACCTGTAGCCAAAATCATGCTGCCCGTAGCCTATAAACGTGCACCTCATGGACTTTGCATCCAACTTGTTTCTATGCTCTGCATCAATGTGAACATATGAAGTGTAACCGAACACTCTGAGATGTGCAAGGTTTACTTCTTTCCAATTCCACACTTCTTTTAGTAGCCCACCATCCAATGGTGCTGAGGGACTTTTATTGATGAGATATGTGGCGGTATTCACAACATCTGTCCAAAATGTCTTGGGCAACCCTACATGTAACCTTATGCTCCTGGCGCGCTCAAGGATGGTCCTGTTAATGCGCTCAGCCACACCATTCTGCTGCGGTGTACCTGGAATTATTTTTTGATGTTTGATTCCACTTGCTGCACAATACTCCTCAAACCTCTTGTCACAATACTCTCCCCCATTATCAGATCTGAGACATTTTACTGTTTTACCTGTCTCATTTTCTACCATAACTTTCCACTTCTTAAATACATCAAATACATTAGATTTGTGCTTTAAGAAATAAATCCACAGTTTTCTACTAGTATCATCAATAAAGGAAACAAAATAATGTGAGCCACCAAGAGATGATACCTGTGCCAGTCCTCACACATCAGTGTGTACAAGCTCCAATAGATGCGTCTTTAGAGCGCGTCCCGTCTTCTTGAAACTTACCCTCTTCTGCTTGCCATACACGTAGTCCTCGTAGAATTCCAAGTTAATAAACTTTAGCCCTGGTAGTTTCCCTTTTGACAATAGCACTATCCCTTTCTCACTCATATGTCCCAACCTCTGATGCCATAACTACCCATTCACTCCAGTTGATGCGACTGTGAGTGAACTATACGATCCTGAAGTCACGTACAAAGTACCTTCTTTCTTACCTCGAGATATCACCAAGACACCTTTTGTGATCATTCAGGAATCACTGGTGAATGTCGTCACATAACCGGTATCGACCAACTGCCCTACTGAGATCAGATTCCTTCTCAAACTTGGTACATGTCTGACATCCTTCAATTTTAACGTTGTTCCGTCTTTCTGAATTATATGAATGTCTCCCTTTCCAACAATACTGCACGACTCATCATCACCCAGGTAGACTCTCCCGAAGTCACCTGATATATAGTTACACAGAACTTCCTCACATGAAGTGACATGAAATGAAGCACCTGAGTCTATAACCCAAGACTCATTCCTCGCATCAAGAGACAAGATCAACGCCTGTGAGTCACTCTCCTCAGATTGATTCACTGAATCCTTCCCACCTTGAGAGTTTCCTTCTTGTTTCTTAAGAGTCATGCAATCACGTTTCATGTGCCCATTCTTGCTGTAATGCCAACACCTGTATTTGTCTTTCGGTCCATTAGACTTCTTCCTCAATTTAGAACGCCCGTGTTTATTGCCTCCTTTGTTCAGCGATCTTCCTCTTCCTTTAACGTTTAGAGCATTCCCTGAATCCCCTGAAACTCCTGATGCCTTCCTTCTAGATTCTTCGCTGAGAATTAGACCGGCCACATCATCAAATTTCAGCTTTGTCGACCCTGAAGAATTGCTCACAGCAATTACCAAACCATCCCATCTGTCTGGCAAACTGGATAAGATCAATAATGCTCTAACCTCATCCTCAAAAACAATGCCAACGGATTCCAACTGACTCATGACTGTATTGAACTCGTTTATATGTTCAGCCACGCTCCCACCATCTAACATCTTCCTGTTGAATAGTTGTTTCATAAGATGAACCTTGTTGGATGCTGAAGGTTTTTCATACATTGTGGCTAGAGCTTCCATTAATTTTTTGTTGTTTTTACCTTGGATATATTGAAGGCGATGCTCTTAGACAAAGAGAGTCGGATCGTTCCTAAAGCCTTCCTATCTAGTAAAAACCATTAATCATCTGTCATCTTTTCTGGTTTCTTCTCTTTTCCTCCTAGAGGAATATAAAGGTCCTTCTGATACAGAAATCCTCCATCTGCATCTTCCAGAAGGCAATGTTTGAACCATCAATCTTCTCAATTTTAGTTTTCCCATCTTCCGCCATCGCTCCCAATAGAATTAGACCAATAGCTTTGATACCAGTTATTGCGCAGCACGCCAACAACGCAGTGAGCTTAGATCCAATCTCAGGCCTCACCCACAAACGATAAACAAGAAGAAATATAAACTAGAAATAGATCAAAGCAATCCAAACAAACCACGAGACAAGATATACGTGGAAAAACCCCAAACCAGGGTAAAAAACCACGGATGCAAACTTCCACTATGAAGAACGAAGATTATAAGGCAATATACTAACTTCTCTCTTGGAGATACAGAGAAAACCCTTTTCCCACACCTTAGAATAGCTCCCCAATATTCACCTTAACCCTAGAATAACCCTAGGGACCCCAATTTATAGTTTTGACAACTTCCCTTTCGCATCCCAGTTGCGAAAGGACTTGCGACACGAAATCTGCGAAACTCCTTTTGCATCCCAGTTGCGAAAGGACTTGCGACACGAAATCCGCGCAACCTCGACTGGTCGTGGGCGGCCCCAGATGTGGCTACACTTCTCAATAATAAATATGGTTGTAATCAAGATTAAAGTATATAAAAGGGCTTTCTCATTTATTCCTAGGGTTTTCAAGGGCTTGTAAGGGGATATTCGAGGTTTGTTCAAATTAAGTATTCTCTCTATCTCTTGTAATTTCTACTTTCATAGTGATATTTGTCGCTTTGTTTCGTGGTTTTTTTTTTTCAAAAGGGTTTTTCCATGTTAAATTCAGTGTCTTTGTGATTAGGCTTTTTTAAAATTTTTTTTTTTTTTATTTAAGGAAACAATGCTTTTTTGTTTTTTGGAAAAAAAAACTTTTCATTAACATGCAAAACAACAAATTTACAGAGGACCTGCTTCATCTTTATGATTAGGCTTAATTGTGCGATTAGAATACTTTGCTTGATTCTTTTCTAGATGCTTCTGTGGTCCCACAACAATAACTCCAACATTGAGAATAAAGAAAAGTAAAAGATAGTAGATGATAACACGGAACAAAATGACAATAGTAAAAAAAGATCAAGCATGTTACTTTTATAGGAAGAAGGGTCACTTAAAGAAGAAGTGTCATGGATATAAAGCATAACTTAAACATTTTAAGTTAAAAATGTCTATATAATAAAGACTAAAGGTTTAATTAATACACCTAGTGATGAGAGCATTACATGGACGACACTAAAGTAAACAATTGAGCATATAATTTTTTTTTTAAAGTCTTCTTTTAAAATATGCAAATCAATTTTCATTTGAATCTCATCAAAACTTTTATATGCTTATTATGTTAATAATATATTTTAAAAATAAAATAATAATGTTATTTTGAGTTTAAATTGCAAATAAAGCTTTGATGCTTTAATATTGTGTATGGAAAGGTGGATATGAATGAAGGGAATATAAATAACAAACAAAAATAAGTGAAAAGTATCACTAAAGGTTATAACATCTTAAAGGTGAAGTATAAATAATTTTAATCTTAACGAAATTTGGCATTACTTCTAAAAATGGTTGTTCTCAATTTGACATTCAAGAAAAGAAAATAAAAATAAAAAATGTCCATACAAAGCATAACCCTCGAAGGACATGGGGACATTCGTGTCAAATATAAAAAAAAAAATTATGTTTAACATAACTGGAAAACCTTTCTGAAAAATAAAATATGATGTTTTGATAATCAAGTGGTAAAGATCTTCCCTTTAATCAATTTATTAACAAGGAAATGGTAGCAATAAAGTTCTAGCTTTATGAAAATTTAGACCTGCACTCAACCTGATAGTCTATAATATAGTAGGATTGCTTTGAGAGATGATAAATCCAAGTATGGATCCAATAAACAATGACAAACAAGGTGATATAGTATTTTGTTCATATAATCATTTAAAACTGATTGGATGTACAGTTTGAATTATGTCGAGTGCCTCATTAGTGAGAAGTCTATTTCATATTTTACTTTCATTGCATAAGGGTCAATTTACAAGAAGGTACAATGTAGGTACTTGCGACTTAGTCAATTAAAAAATAGATATTAACACCTACTATGAAGTTGGGTGTTAGGCATTAAAGTACAATATTCTTCTTAATAATGACAACGTTGTATATAATAAGCAGATGCTTAAGGGTCCTTGTCATAGAAATGAGGCTATTTAGAACTTCAGGTGTCTATGAATTTCTATAGCTATGTTGTTTAAAGTATTTTCACCTGAACGATTGTTTAGGTCAGTGAGAATATATACAAACATTATAGTACTTGCATACTCATTTCAATTTATTAAAGTCCATATGACATTCTGATTTTAAGCCGATATTCTTATATTCACATATCTTAATAGAGATGAGAGGACTGCATGGTCATATTTAAAGAACGTATTCAAGTTCTCATGATCTATGACATTGAAAGTATCAAGTTTGATTCTACTTAAAAAAAATGTAGTAATTAATGAATGCTATGGTCCTATATCAATACTTTTAATGAACTGAATCATTCTAGGTTATAATCCATTAAAGATATCTAATAAAATTTTGAACTCATAAAACATGTACTAAATATATATAATCTACAGCATATACTCTAATACTATGAGGGAACCAAGAGGGAGAATATAAGAATTATAGGCGACATAGTGGCATTACCTTTTTTTGTTTTTTTTTTGTTTTTTTTTTTGTTTTGTTTATTTATTTATTTATTTATTTTAATCCTAAACCTTTTTCCCATTCAACAAAACCATGTACAACCATTCGGGAGGTCCCAAACAAAAAGGACTGGGACATAGTGGCATTACCTATGTAAGCAATGAAATAGATAGTTCAAATCAATCTAATAGGATGCAGCTGGGGCCCATGAAAGTGGGGTGTGTATGTCCCTAAGGTGCACCTATGGAGTACCAAAATGACTCAAGGAATTAAGTTACTAACGGCTTGGGCTTCTCCCTCTTGTTTGAGAAAAGTGGCGGTATTGATGGCAGTGTAGAGTCCAATAATGGGTGAGACTTCTCCATCCAATCCAACTAGAAAATCAAATTATCGGTCCTCTCTCCCTTACTCGACTCAATCAACAAAAAGGCAACATTGATTAGAAGGTGAGGAGCAAAAGGCTGTAGCACCATGTTGTATTTAATGTCTTAAATCGAGTCAGATACAAGGCTTGTCGATGCCATCGACAGTCTGTTTGATGTCACACCTTCAATGGCATCGAACAATGCTTGATCCCATCGATATTTTCGGATTTTCTTCAATTGGTCGCTGGACTAACTAGGCACTTTTTCGATGCTATCGATGAGTGTTTGACGCCATCGACAAGATTAGTTTGATGCCATCAAGAATTTCCAAAAAATCATGTTTTGTCTCTAGACAATTGAGGTATTAGTTCGGTGACATCGAATGATTAGTTTCAATGCCATCTATGAGTGTTCGATGACATTGACAGATTCTGCACAAATTTTTCACAAAATTGCGTATTTGCAGGATTTGTTTCCGATTTCGTTTGGGATTCTTTCTCAGGCTATATATATGGGTGTAAATGGGATTGAGAGGTATTCTAGGATTTTCTAAATTATCGTCCTAGGGTTTGAAAGGGTGTAGCAAGGGTGAGATTCGGGGTTTTTCAAATCGGGCAAGCTCTTTCTCTTTGTAATTTCTGCTTTCATAGTTATCTTCTGTCGCTTTGTGTCGTGGTTCTTTCTTGCAAGGGTTTTTCCAACTTTTTTTTCAAAAGATTTCAAAAGGCGGGCAATACCCAACATCTGTATTGATAGAAAGAAGATATACAACCTAGCTTTTCGGGTGGGCACTACAAAAACACTGGGCCACACCTATCATATGAGCTGAACAAGAAACAGGACCTAAAGAAGGAGGGAAAAGCTGCAAGGAAGGACCACAACCCAATAACAATGCAGCAGCGACACCTCAGTCAGGCAACCCGCAGGTTCCCCAACCCAACCCTGTCTAGGAAGAGGAAGCCACAGGAGGAGGGAGGGAGGTCTGCAGCCGAAGCGAATAGGCGATTAGCTTGATAAGCGGCCCCAAGCCTCTCCAGGTCATCCGCCACTGAATTTGCCTCTCGGTGTGTGGGACAAATCAATCTCCAAAGCGTGATGAAGGGAGAGGAAATGAGCACGCCAATACCATGGGACCCAGGATCCAAATAACATATTTTTCCACGTTAAATCGTTGTGTTCTCTTTGTGTTTACTTGGTTGGTGCTATTGGATTGCTATCTTCCGCAGTCTCTCTCCCCCCCCCCCCCCCCCCCCCCCCCCCCCGACAATAGTCCTCTTCTTTAGTAGGCTTGAGCTTCAATCCCGCCAATCATGGTAGAATTTGGAAAGGTCTTGACCTTGGCTATGATGCGCGATGACGATCCTTGAAGTTATGATTAAATCCACTTGTTCCAAATCACACAGTTTTCGCTTTCCACACTTAACATTAGACAGTAATCAATTTTCGCAGCTTTTACTTAGAAGGGCCATGTTTTACGTGGCAAGGATCATCCAATTATCTATCTTGGGCCATTTTCCGTCCATAGCAGGGTCCACCAGATGGATAGTCCCCATTGACAGATTACGCTGCCACATGTACCAAGATGGTTGTACCATACTATGTCATCCACGTACTTTTTCTTTAGAATTCTAATATCATTGACCTCGGTGGTCTGTCCATCAATGTCCTCCAGGCATGCCATAGTAGAAGAACTAGCTGCATTTGGAGCATCCGTACACACATGTGCCCGCAACAAAGCAGAGCTCGATCAGTGCTTGCATGAATGGAAAGAATCAGGATTCAACGTGACGGGTTCTGTTTGCGATGTTTCAGTGGGTGCAGCACGTCAAAAACTGATGGACGAGGCCTCCTCGATATTCCAAGGGAAGCTCAACATCTTCGTGAGTTCCTCTCACCTATTTGATTTATTAACTAAAAGTGGTAAACTTGCATAGGTATGGGGTAGGTAACTTTTGCGGACCCAGTGCCATGGGAGGAGTGAATTTTGTGATAGACTAATGTTAGCATGGCGAATGACCCAGTGCCATGGGAGGATTTATTTATTTTTTTCACAAAAGTGCTAAGCATGCTTCTTTTTTTCTTTTTCTTTCTTCTCTCAAAAAGTGCTTAGCATACTGTGATTCCTTATGGACCCTATTACAGTGCATCATCACTCATTGTATCATTTCCGTAATAATTTTGCACCATTAGAAAATGGTGGTGACTCTTCAAATGTACGATGGCATAGATGCATGGAAATCCAACTTCGTTTGCCAAAACTCAAAGTTGGTTGATTTATCTGGAGATCACAGCACATATGTTTATTGAACTGACCATGAACCATTCTCATTTTTTTCTAGCTATCTGTTTACTCAGGCAATTGTGGACTGCCTTCAGGGCACATCATGTTATATGGGGCTTCTCTTCTTTTGCATGAAGTTTCTCATTTCAATCATCTTTCTATGTTGTTGGAGTTATTATCATCAGAGTATATTACAATCGTTGGCATTTAATATAGCTTGCTGCCAAGTTATACTGTGCACCCTCTAGTCCAGTACTCATCAGGGCCTTGTTTTACATCTTCTGTTGAGTGTGGACCATTCACGCATTTTCTGTAATTGACCCATCATTTTCTGTTGCGAGATGTCTTAAATCTGAGTCCTTTCGCAACTGGGATACGGAAAGGAGTTTCGCAGATTTCGAGTCGCAAGTCCTTTCGCAATTGGGATGCGAAAGGAGTTTCGCGGATTTTGTGACACAAGTCCTTTCGCAACTAGGATGCGAAAGAGAAGTTGCCAAAACTATAAATTGGGGTCCCTAGGGTTATTCTAAGATTATTCCAAGACTTCCTAAAGATATTCTAAAGGGTTCCAGGGTTATCAAAGGGTGTAGCAAGGGTGAGATTCGAGGTTGTTCAAATCGAGTAAGTCCTTTCTCTTTGTAATTGATGCTTTCATAGTGGTGATCTGTCGCTTTGTGCAGTGGTTTTTTTCCCCAAAGGTTTTCCACGTTAAATTTGTGTGTTCTCTTTTCTTGTGTGTGTGCTTGGTGCCATTCGATTGCTATCCTTGATCTAGATCTGTGTGATTCCGCAGGCCAAAAATCCCCAACAAGTGGTATCAAAGCTAAAGTTGGGGCACAGATCTGAATCTGAGGGATTAGTAAAAATGGCGAGCACCAGGTATGAGTTTGAGAAGTACTCAGGGAAAAATAATTTTGAGTTATGGAAGGTTAAGATGATTAGCCTGTTAACCAAGCAAGGCGAGGATGGTGCTCTTGAGGAGCGAAAATCTACTATGACTGATGATGAATGGAATACTCTTGATAAGAAGGCTTTATCATCGATCCGTTTGTCTCACGGATGAGGTTCTCTACAACATTATGAGGGAGAAAACTGCGGCTAAGTTATGGGCGAAGTTAGAGGATGTCTATGCGAAGAAATCCTCTGAAAATCGCTTACACTTGAAGCGGCAGTGGTATAATTTCAAGATAGCAGAGGGTGGAAATCTGGAGGCTCACATTAGTAACTTTAATAAATTGGTTTGTAAATTGCTGGATATGGAGGAAGTGATGAAAGATGAAGAACAAGCATGTATGTTGCTGAATTCTCTCCCGACGTCCTATGAGTCATTCAAGGACACTATGTACAACATGAATAAAACCCTGAGTGTCGACACTGTTATCTCAGCCCTTCAAGGGAAGGCTATGAGACAGCTAGACAGCAACATGGGGACATCTTCTGATGCACTATTTACAGTGGGTAGGAATTCTGGACAATGTACAGGTTCTTTTGGTTCTAGATCCAAATCCAGGGACAAGGGCAAAGGAAAGGTAAAGTGCTGGAATTGTGGGAAGGAAGGACATGTGAAGAGGGATTGTGAAAATCCTAAATCTAAGAGGGAAGATTCTGAGGCTTCATGCAGGGAGGCTAACACTGCCACGTCAGATGAATCGAGTGGATGTGATGGTGATGTTTTGTCTGTGTCTTCGCTCAGACGGTCATACGATGATCGTAAGGACGAGTGGATGCTAGACACATGGGCATCTTTTCACATGACTCCTCATCGGAGTTGGTTCACCAGCTATAGGGAGTGCGATGGTGGACAGGTATTTATGGGCAATGACTTTGCCTGTAATGTTGTGGTTGTTGGTTCTGTGCGTATTAAGATGTTTGATGGGGTAGAGCGTACCTTGACTGATGTCAGGCACGTTCCTGATTTGAAGCAGAATCTGATTTCTCTTGGTGTGCTTGAGGCAAAATGATGTAAGTACATAGGTATTGATGGTGCTCTTAAAGTATCTAAGGGGGCATGGGTAATCATGAAAGCGCAACGACTCGGTAACTTGTACAAGTTGATCGGGAGCACTTCAAACGGTGGAGCTCCAAAGGATGTAGCGGATCCCACCTCTGCATGTGTGTGGCATGATGGGCATGGCCACATGAGTGGGCAGGGCAGGAAGGCTGTGACGTGCGCACAGGGATACAGAGCAGGTGTAACAGCCACCTGTATGAAGAATCATACGGCATGATCGCAGGATATCGGCGTGGTACATGGACAACTCTAATATCACAGAGGATTCATCTTCTATTCTGATGGCTCTAGGTGAGCCTGGTGCTGAGAAGTGGAAGGTGACTATGGGCGATGTGATGGATTCGTTGTACCAGACCGACATATGGGAGCGGGTGGAGCTTCCAGTGGGCCGGTGAGCGGTTGGATGCAGGTGGATCTTTAGAAGGATACAACATAGATACAGGACGAGGTTGGTAGCGATGAGTTATGCTCAGAGATAAGGGATCGACTTCTCAGAGATATTCGCACTGACGGTATAGCAGGTATCTATCAGATCCGTGATTGGCGCTGATTGGCCAATGTGATCTTGAGCTATGATGTGATGTAGAAATAAGAGAAGAGGTCAAGAAGCTACACGGTTGAAGATTGAAGACATGGTGGAGATTGTTACAAGATGTCTTAAATCTGAGTCCTTTCGCAACTGGGATGCGGAAAGGAATTTCGCAGATTTCGTGTCACAAGTCCTTTCGCAACTGGGATGCGAAAGGAGTTTCGCGGATTTTGTGATGCAAGTCCTTTCGCAACTGGGATACAAAAGAGAAGTTGCCAAAACTATAAAGGTATTTTAAAGGGTTCTAGGGTTATCAAAGGTGTAGCAAGGGTGAGATTCGAGGTTGTTCGAATCGAGTAAGTCCTTTCTCTTTGTAATTGATGCTTTCATAGTGGTGATCGGTCGCTTTGTGTCGTGGTTTTTTCCCCCAAAGGTTTTCCACGTTAAATCTGTGTGTTCTCTTTTCTTGTGTGTGTGCTTGGTGCCATTGGATTGCTATCCTAGATCTAGATCCGTGTGATTCCACAGGCCAAAAATCCCCAACATTTTCATATATGGGGTGATCAACCTGAATTAATGGAATGACCTGATTTTCTCCACTTGATATATTCGTAGTAATGGATTTTCAATTGTTGATTGTAATCAATTTATGTAATAGACTATCATATAGTGATTGATTTTAACCTAACTAATAGTATATTTAAAGATGTTTAACAAAACAATGAGCAATGGCTGAAATCCTCCTTGACGTATGGACGAGATAACTTCTGATTATATACAGAATAATTATACTTGTGTGATCCTATATAATAGGAAAGAATCAAATACAAATATTCAAAAATATTTGTACTTACTCTACAACTATATAAGGTGGCAATCCGAAATGGAATATGACAAATATCATGGAGAATCATTCGATTCTCCCTTATCACCCCCCTACAAGGTGAGCGTGGTAGAAGGGATAACACTGAGCTTGCGTCGAAAGATAAAGAACTGAGGCTTAGTGACGCCTTTGGTCAATGAATCAGCAAGTTGCAGATGTGAAGGGACAAAAGCAACTTTCAAAGTACCATTAGCAACAAGTTCACTAATAAAATGGTGGTCGATCGCAATATGTTTTGACCAAGGACGAGTAACCAGATTGACAGCCATAAAAATTGCACTTTGATTGTCGCAAAGAATTTTAGGTGGCGCTGAAGGTGTAACACGAAGGTCCCGAAGCAGTTGAATAATCCAGGCTATTCTGCTTCTACACTTGAACGAGAGACAGTGTTTTGTTTCTTACAGGACCAAGAGACTAAATTGACGCCAAAAAAGATAGCATACCTGGTAGTAGAGCGGCGGGTATCAGGACATCCAGCCCAGTCTGCATCAGAGCAGGAAAGAAGATCACGAGTGGACTGTTTATGGAGTTAATTAAAGTCCATGATAAGGAGTGCCTTTAACATAGCGCAAAATACGCTTGAGAGCACGAAAGTGGTCCTCGGTGGGAGCATGCATGAACTAGCATATAGAATTCACTCTGAAGGAGAGATTAGGCCTGGTGACAGTCAAGTATTGAAGAGCACCGACAAGAGAACGAAACATAGTAGGGTCGGAGAATAGCTTTCCTTCAGCTGAGAGGTGTTAACCGACGACAAAGGGTGTAGAAATAGGTTTAGTATCAATCATGGAAACACGTCGCAAGAGATTAAGAGCATACTTAGTTTGACTAAGAAACAAACCCTTCTCATTAGCTTGGACTTCAACACCGAGAAATTAATGACGATCACCCAAATCCTTCATGGAGAATTCCTTGAAAAGCCAAGTAATAAGGGTTTGAACCATAGAAGTATTACTTCCAGTGATGACCATGTCATCAACATAAAGAAGTAGGTAAATAGTCTCAAGCGAGGAGTGATAAACAAACAACGAAGAATTAGCCTGACAGGAAAGAAACCCAAGTTGAAGTAGAAAAGAGCTAAAGTGATGAAACCAAGCTCAAGGAGCTTGTTTCAAACCATAAAGTGCACGCTTCGGGAGACAAACATGCCGAGGGAACTGTGGATCAGTGTAGCCAGGCAGTTGTTCCATATACACCTCTTCATTAAGAAAACCATGAAGAAAGGCGTTTTTAATATCTAACTGATGTAAACACCATCCAGAAGTAACAGCTAAGGACAAAATGATTTGGACCGTAGCAGGGCGCACTATAGGGCTAAAGGTGTCACTGAAGTCAAGGACATGAATCTGAGAAAATCCTTGAGCCACAAGACATGCCTTATGGCGCTCAATAGACCCATCAGAGCGGAGTTTGGTTTTGAAAATCCAGCAATAGTCAACCACATTATGACGCTTAGGACGAGGTACAAGAACCCACGTATCATTTTTCTTCAAAGCTTGAATTTCATCATCTATAGCCGAGAGCCATTCAGGGTGTTTTGTAGCAGACTTGAAGCCCCGAGGCTCTTTGAGAGCAAGAATTACCTGAAAAGATCGAGAAGAAGACAAAACAGTCATATCATGATATAACCATGGTTTGAATATACCAGCATTACTCATCGGACAGCTAGAAGTGATCACACGAGGAACTGAAGATATGGGTGGAGTAGTTAAGTTCGGAGCTGCAAAATCCGAGAGAGGTTCCGTAGGAAGAGGAATCTGGGGATCAAGGGGAGGATTCGAGGACAGGCGTAAAGAATCACTGCACGACAAACATGGTGAACTCGAAACGGATGGTGAAGACAGAGAATCATAAGAACCAACATCAGAAGAACTAGAAACACACTCCTAACAATCGAAAAAATGAGTAGTCAATGTTGGGCTGCAGATGTTACACAGAATCACCATTATAAGGAAAAATATTTTCATAAAACTGCACATGTCGAGAAACGTAGACATGATGTGTCTTTCGGTCTAAGCACCTGAATCCTTTATGAAGGGTACTGTAACAAAAAAAAGATAGAAGGAGCAGATTTTGGAGATAATTTATTAGGTGAGTAATATCTCAGATAAGGGAAGCAAAGACACCCAAAAATATGAAGCATAGAGTAATCTGGTTGCTTACCAAACAAGAGTTCATAAGGAGTTTTGCCATCAAGGGACGGTGACGGGAGTCAGTTAATGAGAAAGACGGCAGTAGAGAAGGCCTCAACCCACAAAGAGAGCGGACACGCGCATGAAACATAAGGGTAAGACGATCGCACTGAAACAATTTAATTTCAGCAATGCTTACGTTCAGCAATGCCGTTCTAGCTAGGAGTATAAGGACATGCCAGACAAAGAACAATGTCACAGGAGTGCAGATGGGAGCAGACTTTATTATTTGTAAATTTGGTTCCACCATCGCACTGAAACGATTTAATTTTTGCTGAAAATTGTGTCTTAATATAACGTTGTAAATGGATGAAAGTATCAAAAAAATCAGATTTGTGTTTCAATGGGAATATCCAACTAAATCTGGTACTATCATCAATAAACACCACATAGTATCTATATCCAGTAAAAGAGAGAACTGATGACGGACCCCATAAGTCACAGTGTAAACGATCAAAAGGCATGGTACAACGTTCATCATTTAGAGAAAAAGGTAAACGACAGCTTTTGCCAAGTCTACAACCAACACAAATTTCAGAATCAATGTTCACCAATTTATTACTACAAGAAATAGATCCTAATCTGGAAAGAGAAGCAACAGTACAATAATGAGGATGACCAAGGCGAGCATGTCATAAGCGAACAGAGGCTCGCTGTGGAGGAGAAGTGGTGGACACGAAAGCATGATGACGACGATCCAACACGTAGAGACCATTTTCACATCTTCCGACTCCCAGTACCGTTCTTGTGACCCGATCCTGTATGGTAAAACCAGAGGAAGAAAAGGTAACAAAACAATTATTATCTTTAGTAAGCTGACTAATAGAAATAAGTTTTTTTCTTAATGCCAGGAACAACTAAGACATTTGATAAAAGAAGAGGACTGGACGGAACAAGAGATGAAATGGAACCAGTATGAGAGATTGCTAAAGACTGACCATTTCCAACCATGACATGTTCATTACCAGAGTAGATAGCCGGTTGATCCACACCCTCAGTGTCACTTGTCATGTGGGACGTTGCACTAGAGTCAAGGAACCATTCAAAGTCATTCAGAGCTTGAACCAAGCAGGTAGAAAGTGCTTCAGCAAGATTAGCCGATTGCTTCTTCTTGAGTTTCAAGAAGCTCCAGCAATGTTTGGCCAAGTGTCCCTCCTTGTCACACAATTGACAGGGAATAGAGGAGGTAGATGGCGACTTTGAATTGGCAGAGGTTGTAGAAAAGGTTGAAGACCGATTCTTTCTTTTCTTAGCTCCTGCCGCTTTGTAAGTCTGCTGCACATAATAGGCAGAGTTGGAAGACGAGTGGGAGACCGACCGTTCAAAAATCTCATGGCTCAAAGCTTTCGGAACAATCTCTGCAAAAGAAGGTAGCGGAAGCTGTGACATCATGGTGGAAGAGAAGATCTTGTAGTCGTGTCCCAATGCTCGTAAATACCAGTGGACTTTATCCGTGTCGTCAATGGGATGACCAATAACAGCTAGTTGATTGCAAAGACCTTTGAAGGTGCGAGAAAACTCCGCAATGGACTGAGAGCCGCGTTGCATCAACTAGAGTTCATCCTTAAGTTACAATTCTCGAGTCTTCAACCGGTGCGAGAATGAGACTTCAAGAGCGCGCCAAGCCTCATTGGAATGACGTAAACCCAGTATTTCACTCATAGACTCCTCTGTAAGAGAAGAATAGAGTAAACTGAGCAGCGTCTGATCAGTATGCAGCCAAGAGGTATAAGCAGGATTTGGGGTTGTGGTGCCAGCGAGGTAGTAATCGTGACAGAGGGAGCCGTGATGCTACCGTCCAAATAGCCAAAAAGCTCTTGATTGGCTAACAGAGGAACAAACTGATTTCTCCACAATAAGTAATTGGAGGAGGTCAGTTTAATGGTGAGCATACGCACCATTGTGTTGAGCGGAAAAGTAGGAGATGAAGCAACCGAAACAGCCATGGAGAATCAAAGAAAAAAAAAAAAAAACTTGCTCTGATACCATAAAGATGTTTAACAAAACAATGAGCAATGGCTGAAATCCTCCTTGATGTATGGACGAGATAACTTCTGATTATATACAAAATAATTATACTTGTGTGATCCTATATAATAGGAAAGAATCAAATACAAATATTCAAAAATATTTGTACATATCTCTACAGCTATACAAGGTGGCAATCCGAAATGGAATATGGCAAATATCATGGAGAATCATTCGATTCTCCCTTATCAATATTAAAGTGAGCTTATGGGAGTCTTGTACTCTCATTGTCATTCCTAAGCTTGGCCAAAGGAGGGTTGTGTTGGTTTGGCAGCCGCATCAAACTTATGCTATAAATTCGATCATGAATCCAAACTCTAACAAAAAGGCTTTAGAAATGAGACCGAAATATAAATTCAGATGTGAATGCCTGTCCTTTTTTTGGTAACTAACTAACAAATGCTAGTTTTGGTTACCTTGCTCTAGATAAGCAATGCTGCGGCGTTCATCTTTAAACCAACGCTAGAGATTACTGCTGAAGAATTCTCCTTTGTCATGGCCACCAACCTAGAATCTGCATACCATTTAAGCCAGCTTGCTCACCCGCTCTTAAAGGCATCAGGACGGGGAAACATTGTATTCATATCCTCTACTGCTGGTTTGGTAGGATCCTGTGCTGGAACCGTTTATGCAGCTTCTAAAGGTAACTCCTACGGAAAACATAACCTCTTGAGTGCAAACCTTCTTTGAATTTTCTTTTCTTTCACAACACAAGCAAAGATTCTCCCCTCCAACATGTGACAACTGTGCACGTTCCAAGCCATCCATCAGGTGGGTCTGATCATATAGCTTCCCTATTCCAATACCGAGATGTTCAATACAGCTGAGATACGTAATTTGCAAAACAAATGGGCTTATAGGAAAAAAATAATTATAATAAAAAAATGTGCTCATTTTTCTAACGGCTACTTGGTAAATGTTTCAAGCAAATGTCAATTATTCAGTTTTCAGACATAATGACATAACATTTTATTTTCCTTTTTTATCTCTATATCTACCAAATGATGAACCTAACTCTTCGGGAAGTCAATGGAACTCAGAACTTGGAGAGGCAAAAGAAGAAAGAAAATATAAAGGAGAAAACGTAAATGCATGAGTAAAAACTAATAGAGAAACGTCTTCGCACAAGCAATTAGAGCTTCCATATTAGTAAGCCATTCATTTATTTCATAAATTGTGGCCCACCTAATCAGTCACGATGTGTATGGGTAAGTACACTTGTACCCACTTGATGGCTAGCTTGGTTCTCTCACTTGGAGGACATGTTAGGATGTGGTGGTGTGTAGAAGGGCTTCCTTATACATGCACATGTACAACTATTTATATTTACAGTGTTCCTAGATACAATCATTAATGACCTATGATGCTCATAATTTCTAATTTCTATGTTGTTTTTAATAGGAGCATTGAATCAGCTCACAAAGAATTTGGCGTGTGAGTGGGCAAAAGACAACATACGGACTAATTGTGTTGCACCTTGGGTAACAAAGACTCCTTTGATAGAAGATGTAAAATTCTTCTCTAGTATTCTATTCAATTATGAATAAGAGAGTCCATGGCCTGAGAGCCAAAGACACCACTATGGATTTGAATCCCCAAGGTTGCGTTTGGTGAGCACACAATACTCATTGTGCATGCTCCAGTAGATTTTGAAAGGTGCGCCATTTGATGAAAGCTGAGAGTGCATTTTGCGTTAGGTGCAAAGTATCCCTTTTCATACAGCCTGAAAAAGACGCGTCCACTCTACTACGAAATCAAATGGATACACCACCCGATGGGAATTCAATAATTAAAAGTAATAACTGTGACACATGTTCTTATTTTCTGTTTGTTTTGCCCCTTACACAGCTTCTGGCAAACAAGGAGTTGGTGGACGAAATGATTCCCCGAACTCCCCTTCGACGCTTTGCAGAGCCAAAGGAGGTTTCATCTTTGGTGGCGTTCCTTTGCTTACCCGTTGCATCGTACATTAATGCCCAAGTCATAGCTGTCGATGGAGGATTCACCATCAATGGTTTCTACCCATCTAAAGACTACTATTAATACTCCGATCATGTTTGATGGAGGCAAAATAATAATAATAATAATTTCGAGGGATCCCCTTCGATTAAGCTATGCTACTAAAAAAATAAGCATACTTTAGCACCTTGTTGTACTAATCACATCATTGATAAATGAAGGATGCATGGATTGGATTGAGTGATGTAAGCTTAGTTTTCCCACACTATATGGAAGAGAGCCAAAAAAGAGAGCTGCCTAGCTGTTGGAAATCTATATCTGGCTGACATGTAAAGCATTTCCCCCCATCAGTGGTCCAAGGACTAGGCATAGACTTGGCATGCTTGGTTCTTGGTTATTTCCTTTCTAAATGTATTTTAAAAGTCCATTTGCACATGATATATGGAAAATCAACTTTCCCAGGACCCTATACATGTCAATGTTTTTATCATTAATGTACCGCTTGTTGTACCCTACTTTGGCTATTCTAAGAAAGCCCAAGAAGAAAGCAACATGTGGCATTGTATGAAAAATATTAAGTGGATAAAAAGATCGTCAAAGATTTGGAGCGCTTTTTGCAGGATTAGAGCTGGCATAAATCTAATTCTACACATCAGTGGATGATCAACGGAATGTAGTGATCGATATACAAGAAACATAGTCGAGCTGTTTAAGATATAAAAGGTGATCAAGGGCAACGAAGCCTTGGTCGACAGAAGTGGAACCATTGTAAAGAGAAACGTACTAAAAGAAGGATCTAGAAAAATGCTATTCGATTAATGTAACGGTTGCAGTAATGGAAGAAGGATCTAGAAAAATAAGCTATAACAAAAATATATAAAAAGTGAAGGAATGTGACAGAGAATGGGACGTACTCCCAACCAATTCAAACAACAAACAAATCAATTAAATCTATCAATTTATCTTTTATCTCAGCTTATCATATGAGTAACGGTAATTATTAGCCATAATCTTTAGTTGTAATCCGATTCTACGCTCATATAGTGGATTTGTTCTTTATCCAATATTAAGCAGTTCTTTCAATAGACGCATTCTTGTAGTTGCTCTTAGTGACCGATTGTGACTTTTTTTTTTTTTTTTTTTCATTTTGTTTGATTTGCATTGATATTCTAAAAATCATTTCTTGTGAAAGGCATAACGTAACCCATCTACGAAGGAAGAACCCCACCTTCCGATTATTGTATGATCATTATAAACTTCTGCAAGTGGCCGAGTAAGTGATCGATCTTCTCAAAATTTAGTCATATACGTTCATATTGAATGTATCTGCTTATTTTGAAACTTGGGGTCAAAGTTGGTCGGTTTGGATTAACTAGTTTATTGATTCTGGCACGCCCACATATTAAAAAAACAAACCAAGTGACCAACACTTTCTACGACTTCACCATAGATTTGGAAGTTATAGGAAGCAGTACATGCATTCAAATTTGTGATTAATAATGTGCTACTCATAGGATGCTTGTAGGATTTAACAAATCTATAAGTTCTAAAGATCAGTGGACCTATATTACAAAACCAAAGATGTTCAATCTCTCTAGTTACTTGCCTTATCTGGTTATTTTTTTTTCAAGATGAAAATATTTTGTCCAAATTTTGATTTATTTTAAATATTTTTTAATTTATTTCCTTTTTTAAAATCTCTTTTTTTTTTTTTTTTTCAAAAACTATAGTCCGTCATTTTTTTTCATTAATCTTCTTTTTAAAATCAAAATTTGCGACGGATTTAGTCCGCCGCCTACTCACGACGGACAAAAATCCGTCATAAATATGTCGTAAATCAGATTTTAGCGACGGATTTTGGTCTGTCGCGAAATTCCGTGACGTTCGGATTTTCGAGAAAGACGGGCTTAGCGACAGAATTTTTTCATTAGGGACGAATTAAATCCGTCATTAAACCAAGAGATTTGTGCGACGGACTTTGTATGTCGCAAAATCACAATTTTGGCAGTGGTACAAAAGGTATATTTTATATGATATTGCCAAGCATTTAAAATCCGGGTTTCATGCAAAATTAAACATAAATTCCACTCAATTGATTCAAAAAATAAAATGATGCATTCGATTAATTCATTAAAAAAAATCATATTAAAGTTTTGAGGCAAAAGTATCTAATACTCTTAAAAATCACTTCTTTGATTAAAAGAAAGTACAATTTTCCATCAAATTCTACAAATAATAATGATGATGATGAGGTTTGGGAAAAAGTCGGAAATTTAGCAAGATTTGTAATGGACCATGATCTGTCCAACAATGATGAAAATTCTATTGTTGAATGTTAATATGTTGAAGGTTGGGTGCAATTTTTCAATGGAATTAGTTCGTCGAAAATACTAATTTTCTAATGGATATAATCCATTGAAACTTTTGCAACGGATAATCCGTCGCAAATTATTACGGATTGTCCGTTGTAAAAATCCCACCTGAGAATTAGCGACGGACTTTTTATTTTTATGACAGACATAGTACGTCGTAAATTTTTTCGACAGGAGATCCGTTGTTAAATTAAGTTTTCTTTTTTTCTTTTTTTTTTCTTTTTTTTTTTTTTTTGTGATGAACAAGGTCCATAGTAAAACCAAACATTTTTATGTCATTTTTTCATTGTTTTAACGTAGTGTCTTCTCTCAAATCTCTAGGAAGAAGTTGAGGCCATCAAAACACTGATAACTGAGGTCTTGATCACTATGGGAGTCCTCACAATCTGAATTAGACTCTTCTGTATCATCTCACATTTACTTATATACTTAGGTTTAGGAGATTTTCCATTTTTGTCACAATTCTTCCCTGTACTTATCTTGTGAAAATTTTTAAAATTTTTAGTAATTTTCCTGTCTTCATCTTTCTTATCATCATTGTCATCTTCATATTTAATTTTCATTTTCTTGTGTCTATTTAATGTTTTCAATACAATGAGTTTCTTTTTTCTAAAGGGATGTAACATCCCGAATTTTCGTGGCTCGAATATATACTCGTGCCCGAGAATTTCGAGTGTTAATAATATAAAAATTGGATGCTGCAAAATTTCACCTTATTTTTTTTTTCTTTCATTTATATCAGATCTAGTTACATTCATGAAGATAAACATTCACGAGAGTAAAATTTACTGTATTTATTTTTTCATTAGATTAAAAGAATTCAACAAATTATCAAATGCCCTCTCAATGGGAGCTTATTACATTATCAAAGTTTGTAGAGGAAATAAATAAAACTAAACATAAAGTTATCGCTTTTTTTTTATTCAGAATAATCTTCCATAAGGTGATTGTCATTCGTGTCTTCAATCTACACATCACCTGCAACATCTATACGGTTGGAGAAGGTCAATGCTCTACTCATAGTGATGGTTATCCTTTAAGATTAACAATAATTCAAGAGATTCATAAAAGTAATGTAAGGGTTCTGATACGCCTCGTACTCCATCACTACGAGAGGTATCAGTATGCACAACAAATATGTATATGAATGCATGCCTAACAAAATGTTTGTGGCTCATCATTCGTAGTGATCATCACAATATAGAATATAATTCATAGAAAACTCAGCTAGCCCCGCATTCTCACACTACAGAGATTTGCCGGCATCTCTAACGCTACCGTGGATTTACATAAACACCTCAAGGCAGCACAAAACATGAGTCGTATGAATTACGTGACACGATTTGTTCGTGGAGTGACTATTTGCGACATCCATATAGCCTCTAGATGATCTTGACCCAATTAGGTATATTAATTTAATCATCCATTAGCCTTAGGAGAGTAAGAAAAACATGATAAAGAATGTTAAAAGAGGTGTGGAACTGTTGAGCAAAAGATATCCTAAAACAACAAATTTCGATAAGACTTCGATGACATCGAAGGCTTGATGTTCGATGACATCGAAAAATGTTCTAGATATGTCCAGCAAGAAAACATCATATTGTCTGGATTTTCTCGATGATATCAAAAGATTGATCTTCAATGACATGTAACGCATTCGATGTCATCGAACAGGCCATGTCCAGTGAGAAAATATCATATTGTCTGGATTTTCTAGATGACATCGAACCCTTTCGATGACATCAAAAAATTGATCTTCGATGACATCTGATGCGTTCGATGTCATCGAACAGGCCATTTTATGCCATTTTTTACCGTTGGAGCTCAAACTTTTTATAAAAGACAGCCAATTCTTAGGCATTTTGATGAGTTTTTGAAGCAATAGAAGGTAAGGTGACTCCATATGCAAATCCTCATCCTAAACCTATATTCCATTGAGTTATAGTAATCTCCTTTAAGATTACAACTCTAATGAGGATTTCAAACTCAACAATGAGATGTGGTTGAACTCCTCCATTTCATAGAAATTAGATTTAAGCATTCTTGGTAAATCATTGTCCAACTCTTCTAGGAGACCTATCTAATTGAATCCCCTAGGATAAACAACTACCAATTAGTTGTAAGAGATTCAACTCACTCCTATCACCTTGGTCATCTTAAAGAACATCATATGCAAGGCGATTGATTGTGGAGCTGAGGCCTTGGCCAAGCATTGACAACATAATCAGGGGAGCATCAAGAAGTTGATTGAAGCATGGGAGAGCAGAGAGATCAAGCGACCCAAGAGGAGCATCGAAAGGGACTCAATCCGACAAGTAAGTGTTAAGTATAAGAGTCTAGTTTATACTCCTTCCCTATGTAGGTTAGAGTGCAAGAATTTTCTAAAAATCACCCATATTCGGGATTCGGACCTTGGGCTGTGTGGCCTAAATTCAGGTTCAGAATTAGGACCTTGGCCTGTGTGGCCTAAATCTAAGTTCAAGATTAGGACCTTGGACTGTGTGACCTAAATTATCAGGTTTGGGATTATAACCCTTGTCCTCGTATAGGACATAAATTTGGGTGCTTGTGTAGGACTCTTGATCTTATGTAGGGCATAAACTTTAGAGTCCTTATGTAGGGCTGTAAGGGTTAGAGGTTAACTTGATTTAAAAGTTCTGATAGTGAAATCCAGTACACTCATGGGTTGAGTGCGTCCGCCGGGAGTGGAGTAGGCACATAGCCTAACTACTATATATGATCGTGTAACATCTTGGATTTTCACTGTTTTGGATTTTCAAAAATCCTTGAAAATTTTTTTATTAATTAAATTATAGTATCACTTAATGACTATTAGCACTCAATGTTAGTTTATACAGGGGTGGTACCAGTAAAGAACCGTACAAGTCCGATTAATCAATCGTAGGAAGCCAACGAATCCGCCCGAATCTTGGCTAATAGACCAAATTAACCCCGTTACTCTTGTAGCTTAAAACCGACGGTTTAGAGTAATCATGACCAAATATCCACTTTCACTAGTTATAAATAGGCCACATTAGGAACATAGTTAATCCAAACCCTAATCAGTGTCCATGAGAAATCTCACTACCAAATTCATTCCAGAAATGCCCCGATTTTCCAAACAAGCTCTAGACCGCTCATTGTTGGGCCACAAGTTCCAAAATTATAGAGTAATGTCCGTCTTACTGGGCTCGACATCCATCGAGGGAGTCGGACCTGGGAACAGTCCAGAACCGCTCAACTTGAGCTAAAGGACGAGTGCATGAGAAGTACAAATACCCTAAAGGAATAAGCTGAAACTTAAGTGAATTGGGTCGTCCACTCTTATGCAAAGTTGAGAGTTTCGGACCGTCGGTTTACGACCAAACTTCACACGTGGAGTAAGGATATTTTTCTGCTCATATCTGTATAGCCGCGGCCCCGATCGACCATCGGTGACTGTTAAACAGACTTCCAATCTTATCCGTTGATTGACACATCTAAATGCCGGGGCGATCGTATCCATACGTAGATCATCATTAAGGCTAACTATCATACGGTGTATATCGACTTGTACACCCCATAGCGGGCCCTAAAGGCTAGAAAAACCCTCCCATAGGATTAGTATAGAATAACCCAACACTTGGGATCATTGGCATCAAATCTGGCATTATAAAAGGGCCTCATTTAGGGCACCCCTCTTCCCATACGATTTTCCATCTTCAAAGGGGAGAAGAGAGAGGGAGAGAGTAAAGGGAGAATAGAGAGAGAGAGAGAGAGAGAGAGAGCAAGGAGAGAAAAAGAGAGTGAAGGAGAGCAAGGGTGGACCATAGATCGAGGTGGGCCCAAGGAAACTCAATCTAACAAACTCCCTATCCCTTCTCCAAAGGAAAACCCTATACCACAATCGCAAGAATCGTTCTGTTGATTGTCTAGGTAAGATCCTTCATCCTTTTTTCGTAAAATCCTTGTGTTGAGAGGGGATTGGTATGGATTTCTAACATGCAAATGTGTACTTTAGGGATTTCGGCCGATCGACCCCAAATCCACCCTCATAGGTTGTTTTCAAGATCTCAACGATCGATAGGTGCGGACTAATATCCTTAGGTGGTCTAGCACCAATTTTATTACTAATCTAATGATTTTGTTTGTTTGGATAATGTTTTTGGAGGATCTAGAGAAAACCTAGGATTTGAATGTTCGTTTGGGGATTGCATGAAATTATATGTTTTGTTTAGTTCTCATATGATGTTGATCGTGCTTCTTACATGATTAGGTTGCCATGGATGACTACATGTTTATATCTTGCTTGATTCCTCATATGATGTCCCTTATAACATGTATGATTCATTGATTCTTGTACATTTTGGTTCTAAGGGATGTAAGAAGTGCTTAACTTCCTCACCGACCCACACCACACATACACATCTTGTTCGTGATATTGTTAGTTTTGCTTACTAGGAGAAATTGGAATTGTATATTGAGAAAAATGAGAACATGATGTTATTTATGCTAGTTGATACATTGATAGTTGGCATGTTATGGATCACCATCCAAATCTCTGGGTTGGTCAGGAATACGATGAAGTGAAGGTGGTCCCGCTGGTAGGACTATCCTGAGGTTAAACCCATGGATTTGGATGAGGGTATGCGGGCGATAGTAGTTAGACTACATGAGTCACTTGTACCCGATGTCGTCTGTCACGTGCTTGCTTGACTCGTGTGATCTAGTCTATTTATTGACCAACCTTGATTGTTAACCCTTTTTGCTCACATACGTATGGAACCTGGAACACCCTACAATCGTTGTAGCCTATCGATAATCAAATTGAAACTGGTCTACCACCTCGTGAGCTGGGCATGGTGGAATGAGACACTGTGTCCGAGCTGTTGGCCTATGCTGGAGTGTCGCGTCTCCCCGTAGTGACCGCGAGCCATCCCTTTCTCTCAGTACTCCCCATGTGCTTGAAGTCGGGGATGAGGAACCCGACGGGATCAAGGACCGCGGGGTCTCGGCCTCATAAGTTAGGGGGCCTTGGCCTCGCCACCAGATCAGGGCATTGATATGTGGGGTGTATCACTTTTTCAACCTGCAGGATGGATGGACTTAACTAAGAACTTGACTAAGATGATCGCATTGCATCACACTGTTAGGGTGGCGACTCGGCAGTCGAGGTCATTCTGAGGGAGTGTTGGTCATACGTGATCGTTAAATGGAGTTGCTCGAGGAAGTGTTGTGGCAAGGGTATGCATCATATCATTCATCATGCACACGCATTAATAAGATTTGTTAGGTGCTTATGAATGTATTGCCTTTCATTAAATCCGTAATTTAATTAATGTCTGTTGTAACTTAAGTGTAATAGTACCCACTGAGTTGATCACTCACTCCCAATCTGGGACGGTGTTTTAAAACACCAACCAAACTCTCCCGTAGTTACAGGTAACAAGGAGTATGAGGAGCCTAGCGACTCGAGCTTAGACGAGGAGGAGGAGTTGTCCTACTTTCAGCTGATGGGCGGTTCTCCATCGGCTTGACAGTCAGGATTTGGATCGCTGAGTAGTGGACTCAGCTTTATTTTTTTGGACATATTATTTTTTTTTTTGTGATTTTGTTGGGTGACACCTTGTGCGACCCATTTATATTTTTTGGACCTGTATATACTTGATCTCTTTTATTTCAGTAGACTTGTGTGGCTGTGTTTCATGTCCTAAGAAATTTCAAGCTGCGCATTTAAACCTGATTAAACATACTTTAATAAGAAAATCGGTTATAAGTGATACCCGGGAACTCGGGAATCAAGTGTATGCACGACCCTCGATTTCTAGGGCGTTATAGATCATGTTTGGGATTTTTATTTGTGCATTTATTCAATTATATGTGTCTTGAATATTTAAATTTGATGCATGATTAGATGAATGTTTAGGATTAATAAGAATCACATCACACACTCATATATGCTATCTTATATAAGCTAGTTGCTTAACTTGCATATCTAGTGTAGCATATGTGATTGGATCCCCTATTGGCTTGGAAGCCTTTAGATTTAGATTGCCTTTCTTAGTTTAATTGGAAATTAGTTTAAGTTAGGCAATTAGGATTTTAAATTGGCATAATTTTTAATTGGTTTTAATCACCCCCCTCTAGGACTTAGTATACATTTTATAGCTCTGCCATATTTCGCACTTACATGCATTGCTGCCCATTGCCGCAATTTCATCAAGAATTTTCCTATATATATAGTCATCTTGAATATTCTCTTAAACCCTACATGGAGCTACAAATATCATTCAATTTACTATAAAAGTTTATCACTCTTTCATTTTAATATTTTCAAATTGTGGTCAAGACACGAAGATAGGAACGTTTTACTGTGTTAATTCCCTCGTAGCCGATTTCTAATGTCTCACACTCCTTTCCCACTTCATATGTACAGATGCGTTTAAAATCATCGAAAGAAACTATACAGTAAACTGAATTAAGAGCTATGGCATCATAACTGTATTTGGTTCTCTATCTCTGATACTAATTGAAATTTTGTTAGTTATCTAACACGATACCACACAATGCGGAAGGTTATGGAGCTTAGAATTATGGCTAAGTCTTAGGGGGGTGTGAATAGGACCACTTAAAAATTATATGTCAATTAAAACTAATTAACACTTATGCTTCCAAGGCAAGTGGGTTCAATTGCATAGACCACAAAAGATATAACAAATTGAGCAAGTAGTTTATGTGGATGAGATAGCAATTAATATCGATTGTGTGTACTCAAGTGCCTAACATGCAATCTATTCATGCATACATATGAATTAAACAAATCCAATTATAAACACAATAAAATTATAAACATCAACCATCACAAACACAATGATGTAAAGTGGTCTAGCTAATTGCCTCCTTCACTCCTGGTGGAGGCATTCTCCTCGTGTGTACTTTTTTTTTTTACACACGCACACACACCACCACACACTCACGCTGTAGTGGGATTTCACCACCCATGGATACTCGAACCCTTGACCGGGTGCTAAAACTCCTGAGAGTACATTCTCCTCGAGTGTACTTAATTTTACTATTTTTAAGGTTTTCAATAGGTTTACCTCTAACTTTTACAATGATTTTAAATAGGTTCACTACAAACCTATGATCCTATATAAGAACCTCTATTTACTCACCCATGTCGATGGACCACGTATGCACCCATGTCGATGATAGTCCTATACAAAGACCTACATGTACTCACCCATGTTAGTGGAATATATTTCCACCTATGTCGGTGGCTTCTGTGTTGACTTAGTTTTATATCAGCTAACCAACTACTATGGTCCTAATCTAAGGAACTATCACTATGCCAAAATTGTGAATTTGCGACAGACCAAATCCGTTGTAAAACCAAATAAACGACGGATTTTGTCCGTCGCTATCGTCGTGGTGTTTGGTTTTTTTTTTATTGCGACGGATAAAATCCGCCGTTAATCTGATGGATAAGGTCCATCGCAGATTACTGACGGATAAGATCCATCACAAAAATAAAAAAATCAGCCCTTCGTCCTTTAAAAATATTGGTGATGGATAAGGTCCGTCGCTAATATGAGGAGAGCGACGGACCTCAAATCCGTCATTGATTTTCAACTTGTTCAGAAATTAGCGACGAATTTGGTCCGTCGCTAAAATATCTGTGAATATAAAACAATATAGCCATATTTTTTTAAAAAAAAATCTTACACCTGATAGTCATTCAAAAAATAATTCACACAATTGTTTAATAAGAATCTTATTCACAAAATTGCTAACAACTCAATTTAGTTAAGTAGAAATGGCTTAAGTGGGACTAACCCAAACAATTCCCATAGTTTCAAGTTGGACGTGAAACATGGAGTTGCAAAGAGAGTTTGGTTGTCGCTGTCTCACCTCCACTATGGTCAAATTTTTACGTATTTCGTTGCAATATAGCAGACTTGTTCCCATTCCTGCAAACTCTGGAAAATCAACAACAAGATTATTAAAACACATTCTTTCAAAGGATTCTGAATACACAAAAATAGAAGCAGATGGATAACAGAAACTTTAGAAATAACAAAATTATATTTAGGGTAAAAGACCTAAAAACTACATATAACAAGAAGATTTAAGTGAAGAAGCAGAGTATGTTGTTATGAATGCGAGTATTAATGATGATATGTATAATGGTTCCTTGAGAAAATATATTAAGAGGTAGAACACAATTATAGGTTGGTACGATGTGCCTCACATGGATTGCTAATGTCCCAATATAGAAAAAGAAAATCTTGGACTAGAACTTGGAATTTCTTATTCTAGCGAACTGCATCAGCTATGTATCTCATCATATCAACGGTATGGATAAACGAACATGACCCAGATCCTATGCCCATATTCCAACATAAACTCTTAACAAAATGTAGCAAACTCTTCAGGATCCCTTTTTTATTCATACAAAAAGAAATGCATGGTGCTAATGGGTGGACACTTTGATTTTTCGATGTATCCTCACAGCATTGAACAATACTTTCCAGAATAAAATTAAATAATCTTGCCTGAGATGTGTTAGTAAAATGTTCAAATGCCCCATTGCTAAACTTGCTTTGGCAGAGGCAATGAGAGAATTTGAAATGTACAGATTTTTTTTTTCTACGCTGGAGATGGTAGATAGGCGTCTTTCTCTTCCAACAGGTCACATGTAATTAACAAAAAATTCAGTATTTTCTTTCTGTCAGGTCTACGATTTGTTGGTTTTACAGTTTCAGTACCCAAATCATCCCATTGAAAAGGAAAATTAGTTATTGAATACATACCAATTGTTAATTTAAAGTAATTGGGACCATTGATCTGGTCGACCAACATGTCCATCTACCAAAGGCCAAATTTTGTAGTGATTGGACGACTCTGGTGCTTGTTTTGAATTAGCCATCAATATTTTCAGTACAGTAACTGTTAAGCTACTGTAGTCTGATCGCATCGTCTTTTTCTGGCTATGGGTCATATAAAAGAAATCCCTCCATCTAGCCATCATTTGTCTCTGCTTGCAACTTGTAAGACAAAATAATAAAAATAAATTAATTATATTTCAACAATTTCCTGTGATTTAGATAGCATATCCAATGACTTTCAATGGTGCAGTAAGAACACGTTCCTTCTGATCATACAAGTCAACGGAAGGAGGGGCCCACTTACTATAAGCAAAAAGGTCAAACTCCAATCCAAAAGTTACATGGGGCATATCTCATGACTTTCAATGGCCCACTTACATGAACCGTGGCTTAAAATTTCATGGCCATGTCTCATTTCTGACTCAACAAGTCTCCATTTGCAAAGAACAGAGGTAAGGAAAATGAAGAAGAGAGGGTAAAGATCCGACCTCTAATTGGCCAATTAAATCTATGGTAGGGATTGATTCATGAGAAGATGAAGTTGCAACAACCTAAAATAAACAAAGAAAGGGGAAAAAAATAGAACAAAAAAGTTGTAACAATCTATCAATTTTTTTTTATTTTTTAATTTTTTTTTTTTATAATAATGATGTCTCTTACTATTGCTAGTACATGCCCTAATAAATCAACTCATCTAAGCCACTGCCTATTTTTACACCACTCATGCACTCTCTTTCCTTCATATAGCACCATCCAAACAAAATCATTATGATAGAAAGAAAAAAGAAAAAAATTGAGAGAGATCTTTTATGGGTTTTATTTAAAAGGTTAAGAAAGAAAAATTCATAGACGTGTGTATATTTCAAATGGATAGGATTGGATTGGATTGGATCCTTATATATGTGTCGAATTGGTTTTTATTATTTTTTAGAGTAATCATCCTGCAGAAGAATAAGAGAGAAGAAGTATCCCAACAATCTTGCTTCACAGTCAATTCCAACAAAAACTAGGTAGAATTTTGAGAAATTATGATTTACCTTTTTTATCGTGAGCAAGAGTGAGACTTTCATCTATGATCAGATTTACCCATTGAACAAGATTGAGATCTATCCATGCCGCCCATCTCTATCTCTGTTATAATCTCTACGCCTAAACGTGAAATCCATTCATAATGATATCTACAAAAAGGCAATTGAAAACTCAGCTTGTAGCAATTGCATCTCTATCTCTGTTATAATCTCTACGCCTAAACGTGAAATCCATTCATAATGATATCTACAAAAAGGCAATTGAAAACTCAGCTTGTAGCAATTGCACCAGCCTGTCCCCTGTCCACATAAAAGTGCTGATCTCAAGTAGCACTGGTTTGCTGGTTGTCAAACTTTTGCCCACCAACCATGATAATTGTCAGAAAGCCAACATCAAATAGATGGGACAAGGTTATAGTGATGATGATCATGATTCATGCATGAGAAAAGGACATCAGTTGGTATTCTAAAGCAGGGAAAAAAAGAAAAAGAAAAATGTCATATACATTCTCAAAATAGATACTTTTTAATGAATGCATTCATAAGATGAGTTACAAGGCATTACTCTACAAAAGTTTCAACACCGTGAGTGCGACAAATGACAAATTCCAGTAAACTGTTGTAGAATTACCATTGCAGATTATGAAGACATCCTTTTCCAAATTAATTCAAGAATTCCAGGAAATTTCTAGTTCACCAAACCTTTTCCAAATTATCCCTGTTCGCTGCATTCGACAAAAGCCCAACTCTAATTTGCAATACTAAGGAGGATTTGATTCACAACTCAGAAAATCACAAAGCAACCATATTTTTCTGAATTAAAATTCCTCGTTTTGAAGTAACCTTGGATTTGAGCATGTCTTTTAATGAAATTCCTTCAATGCATTAAAAATAAAAAAAAAATAATAATAATAATAAATAAATAAAAATGAAGAAGAAGAAGAAGAAGAAGAAGAAGAAAGCAAAAAAGAAAGAAAGAAACATAATCTCTGTAGCAATCAGACCTTTGGGATGCCAAACAAATCAAGCATGGTGAGGATATCTTGAAAAAGGTCCATGAAAGATACTTTTTCCGGTTCAGGAGGCTGTTCGGAAAGTCCGTAGCCTCTGCTTCCGGAATCCAGTATTAGCGACCGCAATAATCTGGTATCTCCACGTGTACCATATCTCAGGGAATCCATGTAAGAAAACCACCACCACAGAACGCACTTGAACAAGAACACTAAAAAAGACTATACAAAAGCAGAGGAAAATATGCAGACTGCAAAAGGAAAAACAGGGGAAGTTGAGTTCAGCACCGCTTCCTATCTCGGTGATGTGATACTTGAGTCTTCTTATCTCGACGTGCATGTGCTGTATCGGCTCCATTCTTCGGATGGCGATCGGCGATGAATTGGAGATGAAAGACGAGTACACTCACGAGGAGTTGCAGGTAGTGATTGTTATCTTGTAAGGTAGTGATAAAATGCATTTCTCATGCAGGTAGTGATTGTTATCTTGTAACGTAACCAATCTGCAACTTGAAAGAAAATCCAATATGAAAATTTTTTTATCACAAAAAAGTGGGCCAAATATGTACAGGTCATTGGCACAGCAGTTCATGCATCTTTGTGCAACTGACTAATTGAAGAGCCATAGTGGCTGGCCACCTGTTGGAAGAGATTTTATCCATGGATGGTTATCTGATATGAGAGTTGTGAAGAATTGTGGATTCAGCTAGCCACTAATGCATAGATTCACCATTAACAATAGACATCATCTACACTCAGCTAATAAAAAGAAAAAGAAAAGAATTGGACCAGGCCAAACAAATGTAACAAGATTATACATTCAATGAAGAGAAGGCCATAGAAACAATGGCTAGGAACATTTGCCATAATACCAACCATACCTTTCTTTGAAACATGGGCCCAATTGTGCAAAATAAATTTGAGCTCACTGCTGAAACTCCAGTTATGTGGAGTATGATGGAAACCCTCCTAGGCTTACATTGTAAAGAAATTGCTTCCTATTTTACTATTCAAATGACATATTACAAGTAGAAAATGCATAGAGTGAAATAAATCAAACATTAAATGAACTGTTTCTGCAGATTGAAGTACATAACATACAGTGAATATGAGCATATCATACCATACTAAAAAGTCTAAAATGAAAAAAATAAAAATGAAAAAATAAACCCACATAAATCCTCAAGTTACAATTAGAAAATGTCAACCAAACATCTCATCACTGTCTAGTCACTGTTCCACCATTCTTCACTCCATCTAGTCACTGTGCACATACAAGTCATCGAAATCTCTGCTGCTGTGGGGAAAAAAATGGAAATCAATTTCCCGTAAAACCTTAAAGCTCTATGCTAGAATCTAGTTACTCCAAGCATATACCTAACTTTAAAAACTAATCATGGATGAAACAGGAAGTATAAGTTACCTGGTGTAAATGGTCGAAGTGTCTTGATACATGTTACAAGTGAGGCCAATGGTTCTAAGATCCAAATATTGATTTGATAGGCTTGGCCATAGCTGGAAGATGCTCCAAAAACCTTCTAGATCAAAGATCCTAATCTGTCGATCAATATCCTACAAAAGACTGTTAGGAAAATAATACATCAATTGCCCAGGAAAAAGATGGCCGAAGATTGGATGGCAAGGAACACCCAATTAGGTTTACTTGGGTCATAGCAAATAGAAAACTTTTAAAATTACATGAATATTACTAACGTGAACCAATTTCATGCTCAAGATGTGAAATAACTATATTCATCAATATGGGCTTGAGAGCATAAATTGGATGCAAACAAATCCAAAAACATTGGCTCCTCACTGAGTTCTCAATATACAACAAAACTACACTACGCAATTGAAGATTATACATGCTGTAATGCCTACAATATTATGGGACCAAATAAGTCAAAAACCATATCAAGTTAACATAAAACAGAGGTTAAGCCGACTTGTATATGCTTTCAGAACAATCAACATGCAGCCGTGCATGCCAATATGGAACATGTGTATGAGACCCCAGCTTTCCATTAGATGCGCCACGCGCAAGAATCAGTCTTTTTGCTCCTCAAGTCTAGCGCAATATACAAAAGAAATGGAGGCTAATACAACTCATCTAGAACACTGTGGTCCACCTGTGAAGTGAAACACTTGATTTTTAAGCTAGAAATTCTAAATAAGTATGACCGACTTGACGGAAAGTTATCTTACACCCTTATGCTACATTGGTGGATGTAATTGCATTTGGTTGGGAAATGCTCCATGCACATGTGGGCTTAGGAAACCTCACCCACAACTTATGCCTTGGTCCAATAATCAGGTCAGATACAAATCTAGTAAGCCAATTGTATATGGACAAAATGGGCAGTGAGCACTTAACATATATGGATGGCACGTTAGATGAGCAGATGTTCTGAATTTTGTGCAAGGGAAGCTATATAGTGGCCCTCACTTGATGAGCAAGCAAATAGAATCTAGGCTACAAATCAAATCTCTGGTTAAGGCCTAAAAATGATGTGCAACTCATCAGCAAAATAGAAGTACATAAATGTGAAAAATCCCATGATGCACTCATGTTATCCAAGTGGGGTTGGTGGTAATCCATACTATGAGTTCGATGGATCTTAGTGTGGATGGAGGATTCCATCAGATTAGACGTTCCTAATCCTTCGATAGATTTGCCTATCAAAGATAACACATTTGTGGCTTGCCTTGTTAGTTATAAAGCTTGATTTTTGCACACAGTCATCATCACAGGGTCTCCTTTTTAAATTGCAGATATGCTCCACATACTTACTAGATTGACATGTGTATTGCAAAAGCCATCCATGTACAGGGAATGCCATCCTTGAGTGTTGAGTATGAGATACATTAAACATATGCAATAGAGAAATGCAGAGGCCATTCATGTTAAAGAGGCAATCTGTGGCACTCATGCCAACATGGCATGCTTGTAAAGCTTAACATTCTTTTACCAACAGTTGTGAAGGTGTTATTCACATCAATTACTAGGACATTGAAATAGATTTAAAGTGTCAAACATGCATGCACATGATGAATCCCTAAATTGTAAAAGCTTAAAAACGGGGAGCTAACTATGAATACGTGCACGTGTATGCATATTGCAAAACCAAATGCTTACACGAGTTGAAGCAATGAAAAACCAAGGTATCACCAGTATTTCCCAGCATGGATGATAATTGGAAGATCAGCTTACTAATGATGATTAATCTTAACAGAAAATAGAATGAGAAAAGGGACCATACCTATTGCATGGGACCGGGTCCAAACTGAGGGAAACAATGGGGGAGGCCTCCACTAATTCCATGAACAAAATGCATTAGAATTATAGTTTAATAATTATAAGAATTTGATTTTCCCAAGGTATGAAGAACTGTGGGACTGAACATCAGATCAATCACTCACCATCATCAAGACCTTTACTTAAACCCCAAATCCCAAATACATACACCAAATATACATATTATTGGAGTCCTCAACTTCTCCTTCTTCTTCTTCTGTTTTTTTTTTTTTTTTTGGCCAAGAAATTCACAGTACCTAAGATTTTATAAAAACAGTCCATGAAATGTTCTCTTAGTAACTTAGAAAAAATAGCATGCCATACTAATGGAAATGACTCTAGATAAATATTCATGGAAAGATCTCCTAGATAGATCTTTTTTACCTAAGAATGCCCATATAAAAATTACATATTCCCATCTCCTCCTCTTTCATTGATCTCCTGAAGGGTTATTAGTCCATGGAGGAGGATATGGAATAGGCAACCCAGAATTCTGGTAGAAAAATAGAAATATATTCTTGGTTGAAGCATTTCTTCAAACATGTAGGAGGCCATGGACAACGTTGGTAAAAAAAAGCGCCTGGAATAGCACATTTTCTTGTAGTGAGGCCACCATGTAGACGAGCCATGTCCTAAAAACTTCAAGCATTGGACCAGGCATGGTTTTAAAAAAATATATAAGGTCCACATTTAATGGGCATAATGCTCAAGAATTGGATGCTCAGAGATGGCCTATAGCCAATCTACATGGTGGTCCACCAGATGAATGGTCTTGATCATACATGCCTGATCCTCACCTTGTTTCCTAGGTATCCCATGATCCCGCGTCCCACACAAGAGAGCCTCGAAAATTGATAAAATGCCTATTTGCCATATGAATGTTCCTCATCTATTCATTGATCAAATGGCCCACACATGGAAATATTTTATGCTTTCCTAAGGCCTGTTTGGATGCCTGTAACTTTTTAAGTTGTAAGTTACATGTAACTTACTTACAGGTGTAAGTAAGTTACAAGTAATCCCATTTGGATGTAAGTTGTAACTTAGTTACAGGTAACTTTGTTTTTGTGTTTGGATAACTTATAACTTTGTTACAGGTAATAAGTTGGATATTCACGCTAGATAGAGTTTGAAATAGAGAATTGTTGAAAAATCAGATTAACACATAAAAAAGACTGGATAAAATTCTTCCATTTTATTAAGCCCATATAAATGAATAGTTTGGCCGATTCTTAGGCTAAACTAATCAACAGGTGGACCATAAAAGTGGGCTCATGTTTTCAAAATGCTAGTAATGTGAACAAAAAACTTGAAGTAACATATCCACGCAAAAATTTTCATTTTCTTCACAAGATATGTTTACAATGCTTTAAGGGAAAGAAAACAAAAAATAAATAACATCAAACTAAAGTAATCTATCTAGGAACCATGTTCTCCAACCATACATGCCTTTGGGCAGGGGATACACTATGAAGGAACCCATGTATAAGATTTGGCATTTCACAGCACGCCAACTTGTCATGGAGACAATTTACATGAACCAGTGGCAGATCAGGGACTAAACTGGTTTCTGTAAGGCCCCTCCCTCAAAACAGTCTCTACCAGATCATGGACTTAACGTGTTAAGGTGGCCCACTATGATATATTTGTTTCATCCACACCATCTATCCATTATTCCAGAAAATTTTAAGTCATCGGCCTAAAAATAAGGTACATCAAAATTTCGGGTGGACCACATCGCTGGAAACAATGTTGATTGAACAGCCACCATTAAAAACTTTTGGTGGGTCACCAATGTTTTCGATCAAACTGATATTTATTTTTTTCCTTTCATCCAGGTCTTTATGACCTAATCAACGTCTTGGATGTCAAACAAACATTACAGTGGGCCCTACTAGTTTTTTAATGGTGGACTTTTACTCGTTATTGTTTTCAGTGGTGTGGTCCACCTGAGATTTAGATATCCCTCATTTTTTAAATTAAGACCTAAAACGATTCAAAAGAATGGATGGACGGCATGGATAAAACAAATACAATATGGTGGGCCCCACAGATCATCTGCATTTTCAACGCCACCTCACCATACTGCCTCCATCAACGCAAAAGGAAAAATAAATAAATAAATAAAGGAAAGAAATGAAAGAAAAGGAAAATGCAAAAGAGAGGAAGGGGTTTCGTACCTTGTAGAAGCTCGATGGGAGAGGGAGAAGTAGTCTGAGAGAGGGAGAAGGAGACTTGAGAGAGGGAAATGGAGGCGAGAGGGAGATGAAGATAATGGAAAGGGATGGATGTCTATTTATATAACAATGGCCACCAACCTTCTTCAATACAGAGCTCCGATTCTCTCCAAATGTCAGCTTGTAGCCCTCATTGTACCGTATGTAGCTTGATAGACTTCAATGGCCTCTTGTAGCCTTGCCTTCAATGACCGCTTGTAGACTTCAATGGCCCTTCAGCCTTCACTCCGTCTAAAGGTAGGTATGCTTCTTCAATGCAGGTGCGATTCTTCCCCAACGTTTTGCATTTCAAAAATTTCAACCGTTACCTGTAACTTAGTTACAGGTAACTTGAAAAACGACTCTTTCTCCTGTAAGATTTTTAGCCCTTTCTCCTATAACTTAGTTACAGGTTGAGAGAAAGTCACCTGTGACTTTCCTCCCCCAAACGCCAACTGTAACTAAGTCATCTATAACTTACATTTTAGAGAAGTTACAAGCTTCCAAACGACCCCTAAACATTCCCGTGGAATCCACCCTAAACCCTAAATCGGCATTGAGAGAGAGAGAGAGAGAGAGAGAGAGAGAGAGAGAGAGAGAGAGAGAGAGAGAGAGAGAGAGAGAGAGAAATACCTCAATGTTCCTGGAGATTTAAGCCTTCAACCACAAATTCAGAGAGAGCGAGAGGGCGTGCCTGGGTAGAGCGGTCGCAATAGGATCTTGGGTGGGGATAGAAAGAGAGACAGTGGGAAGAGAGATCGAGCAAGGAAGAGAGAGAGGAGGGAGAGAGATCGACGGTTTGAGAAAGAGGAAGGAGAGATCTATAGGAAGGGAGAGAGGAGAGAGGAGAGCGTATGAGAGAGGGGTTGAAATAGAGCTGGTTAGGGCCACGCCGGCCCTAACCAGTCCTCAAATTGATATCGCGGATGGGAATGGGCTGGGTGACGTCAGCACGTTCTATGAGTCCCATCATGAGGTATGTGTTATATCCAAACCGTCCATCCATATGGAGAGCTCATCATAAGGCTTGAGACGAAAAATAAGACAGATCTAACTATCAAGTGAACCACATGATCAAAAGCAGTGGGGGATTGAACGTTTACCATTGAAACCCTTTTGGGGTCACAGAAGTTTTTGATCAATAAGAAATTTGTTTTTCCTCTTCATCCAGGTCTTTGTGACCTTATGAACAGATTAGATGGAAAATAAACATTATGGTGGGCCCTACGAATTTTTTAACGGTGAAAATCATCACCCCTGCTGGTATTTGTGGTGTGGTCCATTTAATCTTTGGATATGTTTCATTTTTTGAATAATTCTCTAAAATGATCTCAAAAATGGATGAACGGTGTAGGTTGATCCCAAATTTTTAGTAAGTCCAAAGCTCAAGTGGACCATGCCACACGATGCAGTGTGGAATAATGATTTCCACCGTTGATACCTTCCTTGGGCCCACAGTAATTTTTATTTGTCATCCAACCTACTCATAATATCAAAAAGATGTGAATGAAGAGAGAACACAAACATCAGCTTGATCCAAAACTTCTATGGCCTCCAAGAATTTTTCAATGGTAGAGGTTCAATCACACTATTTCCTATGGTGTGGTCCACTTGAGCTTTGGATATGCTTCCTTTTTGTTCTTTATACCTCAAATTATTTGTTAACATGGATGAACGGAGTGGATAAAATAAATAAATAACGGTGGACCCCACGGAGTTTACTTAGTATGCTAAGGGTAATGAGTAACGCACCTAAATGTAGTAGAGAGGGGTTTCCTTAAAATATTCATAATCATATATTGGGCCTGCCTAAATGTGATTTACATATCCAACCCACTCATTATGTGTCCCACTTAGATGAGGGGTCAGACCAAGTTTCAGTCGCATCCAAAACTCATGTGGGCCCCACCGAGTGCTTTTATATTTTTTAGGATGTCTTCACATAGTTTTAGATGATATGGCCCACCTAAGTTTTATATACGGATGATTTTTGAGATATCTTATAAACTAAAGGGGACACATCAAATGCACGGTGTTGATGTTCGACACACATCTTGATAGGGCCCACAAAACTTACTAACATCAATTCTTAGGTTCTCATGATATCAGTAAGTTGTGTCACAATTTTGACAAGAATATTTGACCCATTTTACATGTTTGGTCCATTCACTCTATTTTACTGATCAATACCCTTAATTTGACTAGTTACTCACCCTGATCAGGCTACATATGAGAAAGATATTGGGCATATAAAATTAATCAAGAATTTGAGTGGATTTTGATTTAAACATCTGAAGTTATTTACTCTTTAATCTGGATTGATTAGATTGTCAAAAAATGGTTGAATGTTCAATTAGTGGATGTGCTTAATAATTTAGTAAAAAATGTTTTTTTTTTTTTCTTTCATAGATAAATCTCAATTGCCATTTAATAATCACATTTTTTTTTCAAAATGTATATTTTTTTACTCTTAATTTTTCTTTGAAAAGTTTTAAAAAAATATCATTTTTATTATCAAATATTTCAAAAAAAAAAATACAAATTCTGAATTTTTATTTTCAAAATCTCAAAAAATTTCTCAAATTTTATTTATTTTTTCTCAAAAATTTCAAAATGCCGATTTTTTTCTTCAAAAGCATCATTTTGTTTTTGTCACGCCCCAAACTCGGAAACCGGACTCACAAAATTTCCGATCGACGAATCCGGCACTGATAGCCTCTGTAGTATCCCATTCTTGGCTCCTGACACCCATATGCCAGATTCTAATCTTGGGATCCTACAAGGCGGATTTTTCAGTGTGATTTTTTTTTGAATGACTAATCTGTTTAAGCGGTTACACATTTTGTACATGGTATCAACGCATATAGAAGAGACGAACCTGTTCAACAGTCACACATGATATGGTCCACCAGCTCAACAGTAATAAAGGAAACAATAACAAACTCCAACAGCTCTTGTATGCATTCTGAAAGTTATACGTATGAGCAAACCACAACTCGTGAGTCTACTATGTGTCGGGAGTAAAACACGTCTTATCAAGGCACTTCTGTAAAGACATTCAAAACAACCATAAGCATGTTATCAACTAATCATATTATCATACATGAGTAAGTTATCAATCATGCATCTCATATAACTATACAAGTTATCATGAACATGACATCAATAATAGGAATGTCACTCAACAAGCAACTATGATTCATTAAAATAGCCAATCATCATGAACAAGATAATCAAATTTCATTTTCTACTATATGACATACAATGGAAAGGCAATGGCAAGGATGACATGTAATTGTTCGAGTACAAGGATATAATAAACCAAATGTTATATGCTGATGATGCAATGCAATATACAAATCTTAATGAATCCACGAATATGTGGGACAGGGTTCTGCCTACACTATGTGCACAGTAGCCTGCCAGCACTGGTAGCTCGCATAGGCCCGCTAGGCCCCGCCCACATCAGCGTCCGTCAACGTGTGCCTATCCAAATGTGACCACAGTGACGGGGCGTCATAATATGTCATATGCAAAGGATGTAATACGGTATGCATGTAAAAGAAATGACAAGACTGGAGTGTGTAGTCGGGATGATAGTACGTGGTATCACAAGCTATGGGGTTCATCACAAGGGACTTCTATCCAAATTAGTCCCATACCTAAATTTGGATAGCTGGAATCAATGTGGTAAACTCTTGATCTCAGGTTGGTCACATGCTCTAACCAAAATTTTGACCATTGCGAAGGTATACATAATGATTTGATTGCACACCACCAGCTCGAGTAGATAGTGAATGAATTAATGAATGAGTCAAATCCTGAGTACGCAACTCCTGCTTAGTAAGCCCACATATCAGTACCGTACATCTCTAGGATCATCACTGGGGTTTAGTACAATGTTGTCAGCCATACCAAGGCTATGCAATCCAAGGCCTATGTGGCCAATGTCATATGCAAGGTGCAATCACAAGTCATGTCAGTCCTCATCTGAATCCACATATCAGTACAGTTCCACTTTGGACAATCACTGGGGTCTAATACACTATACACAACATTACCGCCCTACACTGGACGCACTACCGTGCAAGCAGAAGAGACCTCATCATCCACCTGGCTAATAGTCAGCCAATATCTATCCGACATGTCGATAACGGACCCATTTACGAACTGGTCATACTCAGCCTAGCAATTGCCCTCTACTCTTGGGCGAGTAAGGCCACACCCCCTTCCAACCGACTATGACACAGTAGGAGACATGACCTCCTGGTATTCGGCCCTCATGGGCTCATGTATTCACTCGGTCTCGACGTTGGAGCGTCTTCCGGTACCATAAAGTTTAGGGACTTTCACCCAGGGACATCCTTCGTGCCCCATGTAAAGAGAAGATTTTCGGTGTCCAAACTTGTCATCCACGATATGCCTGTGGAGGCTATGGCCCTGATGTCGCTAGGGTGTACAACAATTACAACACACAAAGCAAGATGCGTGAGTCACACAGTCCAATCATGCATCAATCCTGCATATACCGTGCGCTTATGTGGGACCACTGCGCCTATCAGGGAGTCCCATAAACAAACTGCCCTATGACATATGTAATGGTCAACCACATCTCATAACAAGCATGCAAATGATGTGTATGGGCATGAATCATGGTGTATGTCATGCATGATTATCAATCATAACAATGATCAGCCTCACACAATCACAATGGGCCTCGCACAATGGGCCTTATACAATCACAATGGGCCTTATACCATCATAATGGGCCTCCTACAATCACAATCACAATGGGCCTCATACAATCACAACGGGCCTCGCACAATAGGCCTCATATAATCACAATGGGCCTCATACCATCATAATGGGCTTCCTACAATCATAATGGGCTTCATACAATCACAATGGGCCTCGCACAATGGGCCTCATACAATCAAAATAGGCCTCGCACAATGGGCCTCATACAATCATAATGGGCCTCATACAATCACAATGGGCCTACATATCAGAACGGTCCTACATATCACAATGGGCCTACTTATCACAACGGGCCTACATATCATGGCCACAAGATGGGTTCCAAGGTTTGAGTAGTACTACAGGGTATGGTGGAAAGCATTATTCTTAATGAGGGCTCAATAAGGGGAAAATAGAAATGAGCTTAACAATGGGCTCTAGAGAGTTTGCAACGTGGACATTTAACCATCGTTGCTCCTAAAGTATGGTCCGCCTTAGATTCTAACTTACAATGGGGAATGGGCTTAGCGATGGGCCCTAAGGAGTTTACAATGGGGACATTTAACCACCATTGTCTCCTAGAATACGGTCTGTTATAGAGACTATCTCACAATAGGGCCCATGACCCTTAAACTAGTTAGAAAAATGGATGGGCATCATAAACATAATCATATACATCATGGTGGGATCCACATCATAATTGGGCCTTGCACAAGAGTCTCATATATCACAATGAGCCTCATCACATGGGCCTTACGTACATCACAATGGGTCTCATCACATGGGGCTCATCAGTTATCTCATAGGTGTTCACTCCCCAAGTGCAGGGTTGTGATGTAGTAATAAACTCGGTAAGACCGAGGTCGAATCCACAGGGACTGAAACTTGTACGTTATCTGAAACTAACCAGATCTAGAACTAGGCTAAGACAAAATCTAAACCAATTGTGATTTGAGGAATAATGGTGAATTATTAATCTAAACTTAAGAATTCAGAGAAAGGGAAACTAGGGATTCAGAGGATCCACTTGTAGAGATCAGGGAGATCTATGGTCGATTCATGAACTCAACTGGACTTCGAGTCCCATCTTCATCCAGTTGGAAGATATATCCTGAAAATCAATGTGAACTTCCTTTTGATCTAGTTTTCAAATAGACGAAAGGTATAAGAATTAGATATGATTCCATCACAAATCCATGCCCATGAGACAAGGTAATCAACAGAACTTAAACCAATCCATAATCAATCAGAAGATGTGTGAATGTTAGGAAGAATTCCATCATCCAACCATGTCCAAGGGGCAATGGTGAACAACAGGGTTTCCTGATTTCACAATCAAAATATGAAGAAGAATGAAATACTCAAAGCCATCGCAGATCTATTGTAATTTAAGTCACAACAAATCATTAAAAACTATGATTATTTCAATTAATCAAACTAAAACCAAACATCAGTTCATAACCATAAATCAACACCATAGAATCGGTCCCATCATGCCACAAGCTTCACCTCTTAGCCCTAGCTAAGAGGTTTAGCCACACATGGATGGGATAGATCTCATCAGAAATTTGAGAAGAAAAGCATAACCAAAGAAAAACAACAAAACTCTTTCTTCTCTCCCTGTCTTTCTCTCTCTCACATGAGATTCTTCATCCAAGGCCTTTGATACCTGCTCCCCAAGTCCAAAAATCCTTTTAATAGCTGCCGGAGTGGAGAAAATCGGATTTGGAAGGCTGTCGCATGCGCAACGAAAGTCTTTTCGCAACCAAGTTCGGGGCCTCGAAACACGACACTTTCCTCGCTCAAATTCCAAAACAACACTGTCCCTTAGGACTTTCTTAGGTCCTCTACATGATGAAAGGTTCAAATCTACCATATGATCAAAGATGGTGGCCCACAATCGCCTGGAAAACCGGATTTCCTAATATGTGTAAAACCTGTCGTACCCTTTCGCTGTCGTGATCGGTGGGCCCCATAGAAGTGTTTTCTAGGAAATCCACCCCGTCCATTGCATTCAGAACAAAATTTCAGTCAAGAATGGGTGGTTTTGAATGTCCATTGACGCGGCCCAGAGAAGAAATCACGAAAAGATCAGTTTTGAACATTGCAGGACAGTCCGTTTGTGGCCTCTGTACCGCACACGTGTGCACGCATGGGTGTAAAGTATCAGCATGGTTTTGAAGCTTTCGAACCCCTCTACATGGTGGACGGCTTGGATCAGCCGTACGGGTGACGAGTCGGGTCCACAAACTTCCGTAAAAACGGACAGCGTCCGGACGCGACAGAGAATCGGTTTCGTCCGCTGTGACGCTGGTGGGGCCCGCTGTGGGGTTTCTTTAGATGATCCAGACCGTTCAGCAGATTATTCTTGAAAAAATAGTCAGACATACTGAATTTTGGATCCTATTTGTGGTGGCCCACAGAGTTTTGAACTCACTGTTCGTCTGACGTTTGGACGGTTAAAAATTTATATTTGCTATCATTCAAAATAACGCCACCTAGGCGTGGGTTGTAGTTACCCTAGAAAATGGATGAATGGTTTGGATTTCCATTTAGGATAATAGGTGGGGCACACAACGCGTCCGATCTCAAGACAGCGTTAACGCTATTTGAAACGAAAACGGAAGTTTCCGTTTTAAAAGAAGGTGCGGGTCAGCAGTCAGTCCCGTGTTTCGCAAGCCTTCATGCACTGTGTACACACACTCCACAGTGCGGGGTCCACCGTGATGTTTTTCAGATATCCAATCCGTCCATCCTGCTCCTCATATTATTTAACCCATCGAGACCAATTTTGAAGCGTATCCAGATAGCATGTGGGCCCCACTTAGTGAATTAAGGGGCTGATCTGTCTATTGGACCACTTCCTGAGATCTTCAATGGCTGAAATTTAATATGTATGGTTAATTTACGGCCCCCATCACATGTATGAAGTTTCGAGTCAATCGGATGGCGGGAACCATGTGATCTTGCATTTTGCACCAACTTCAGGCCTCTTTAACGTGAACGGCTTGATTTTCTCGGATCCTTGGCTTGTAAATTCTTCAATATCGGTCCTCTGGAGTCCGTCCCTTGCTGTGGTGATTTCAGAGCATCAAATACACACTTTTAGTACCTTTTTGTAGTCCACACTTGCAAATGTACCTTGCATCACAAACACGATTAAATTAGGCTTTTAAACGGTGGCATGTTCATAAATCCGGTAATAACTGGGGTCTAATATGCAATATTTGACCCTCAACAATAGGCCTCATATACATCGCAATGGGCCTCATCACATAGGCCCTATATACGTCACAATGGGCCTCATTCCATAGGCCTCATATACATATACAATGGGTCTCATCACAGGGGACTTATATACATCGCAATGAGCCTCACCACATAAGCCTTATACACATCACAATGGGCCTCATACAAGGGCCTCACATACATCACATTTGGCCTCATCACATGCTCCTCTTATACATCATAGTGGTTCTCATCCAAGGGCCTCACATATATCTTATTGGGCCTCATCACATAAAAGGTAAGGCCCATACAAGATAGCCCATACTAGATGACCCACTTAAGGTTTTATGCCCAACAACAGCTGATTATTTTTCAGAGTTTAGATACTTCATGAAATGCTTTGGAAAGGTGGTGGACCCCATTGACGTGGCCCCACATAAATTTTACATTAAACCGATTTTTGTGCAATGTTGGTTCTGGGCCATTTTAGAGTCAGATTCATGATCACGTGGGGCCTATATATGGTGAAAGAGAATAACCACCTGGTAGCTCTATGTATGGGCTTTACAAATTATAATGCAAGCCTCACTAGTTAGGTGAGTACAATTTACGGTGAAGGCCCAAACATGGGTACTTGGAGAAACTGTACAAGAAATATAGTGCAGAATTAGTTTTGGCCCAATTTTACGTATATCCCATGATCACAAGGGATCACATTTCAGTGTGACGTTAGGTGCCCTTGGTTGTACTATATATGCACTTCAAAAATTATAAGTTGGGACCAACTAGTTGTGCACACGTAATATTTGGTATAGGGCCAAACATAGGCACTTTGATTTTCTGCACAACCATGCATGACCACAGTTTGGGATTCACTCCCTGATCATGTGGGGTCTGATTTGGCCTAATTAAAATATTATTTATCTATTCATTAGTGTAGGTTAGAGGTTCCAAGTGGTGGCCTACTCAAACCTCCAGCGTGTGGTCTACTACAAAGGCCCAAAGTTGGTACAAAACACAAATAATCAAACAGTTTTCAGAAATGGATCTGTCACAACTTAGGGCCTAATTTCCAAACACTTAGAAATCATTCTTGTAAGACCCAACCTGAGTTCTTGTATGTGAGCATGTGTGTCTCTGTAGGTATGCATTTCATTTCTCTTGGTCTCGTAGTCTTACCGGTCGAATCCCGGTAACCCGTGACCTCGGATAGTGTTTGCGGTCATCCTTGAGTCCGGTCACGTTGACCCGACTTGGATCATCCCGAGACCTATGCCATCTTGTTCGGATCGTCGTTGCGGTTCCAACGACGCGTCTTGTGCGTCCATCTGATATATGGATCAAAAGTTATGAATATTTCATTGTATGACCCTTAATCATGTGGCCCACTTATATATGATACATGTGAACCACCACCCTTGGCACAAGTCCAAAGCATATTACACACACCACACAAGTTCCATAACTAACACCACCCAATCCCACACACCACCAAGAAGCCTACCCTATACTAAACATTGTTTTCTCCTCCCATAGGCAATGATGGCCTTTCTTACAAAACAATCATGATCTCTCTCTCTCTCTCTCTCTCTCTCTCTCTCTCTCTCTATATATATATATATATATATATAGATATATATATTATATATATATATATATATATATATATTATATCCCTCCTCATTTTCCTCCATTGCTAGCAACATTTCTCCCCAACATCCCAAAATTTCCCATCTCTCCAGCCCTCAAAACCCCAAAATCCTTCCAATCCCACCATTAAAAACAAATCTCAACATTTAAAACCTCTCCATTGGTCTAAGATCTTCATGGTGTGGAAGTTTGAAGGCTTTCTTTGCATGTGGGTGATTATTAATTTCTGATTTCTTTTCTATCCTTTAATCTTTTTTTTTTCCTCCATAAATGGATCATATGGGACCCACCAATCCATGGTGGGGATCCCATTTGATCCCATGGATGTGACCCTTTGGCCCATCCTACATGCATGTCACGATCCATGATAGGGTCATTCTCCATGGACCCCATCATGATGTATCTTATGATCTACTCCATTATAAGGTCATCTAGACCTTAAATATCATGTTGGGATGGCATCCCAACCATCCATTGTAGTTATGGATCATGCATACATTAGTTTCATGTTGCATGTACAATCAATGTAGTTGTATGAGTATGATTAATTCTTGGGAGGGCCCATTAGTGGCGAGGCCTTATCCCCATGGCTGGATTGCCTTTCTTCTTTTTTATCTTATTTGTGGATGATGATGTGTGTGGCCCACTTGGTAGGCCTGGGACGTCCCACAAATCTAGCAAGGGTGGGACGCCCCTACCACCCTTATTCCATGATTTTGGGTACTTTAATCAATGCATGCAAGTATCCTGACCTTAGTTCTTGATCTGGACATGTGTGGGGCCCACTAAGGAAGGCCAAACATCCTTATATATATATATATATATATATATATATATATATAGGCTGATATGTCCAGTCATATATAATTGTCCAAAAATCTGGACTGCTTGCCGGGACTGCTATAACTGATGTTTGGCATGGATTTGGACTATGATTTTCACTATTTTTCTCGATGTTGTGGGGTGTAATATGAAGGAGTGGGCCCCACCTTGAAGTGTGATGGATCACACCTCAGATGGCCCATGCAATGACACCCAAAAGGAGGCCTAAAGGGTGGTGGGCGGTCCACCTTGCTGGACCGTCCAACCCTATATATGGTTGGGAAAACACAAATTTTAGATTGATTTGCTGAGGGGTGGGCCACTTTTGTGGACCCCACCTTGCTGTATTTTATGGGAAAAATGTAAAACACTCATTCCTCCCCACCTAGGTGAAGTTTGGGCCCACCTTTTGGTATGTACATTATATGGACAACAATGTTTTATATGGCAGAATTTTAAGTTTCTAACTTGCTGTCCATGAGATTTCTCCATGATTTGCTTGGGCTTATGGCTCTCCAAATGGCCCATCTTGTGGCCTAAAATGTTGGGACCCACCTTGGGGATGTGGACCACCAATTTTACCTCAGAAAATAGAATTAGTATGGTTGCTGGGATGGCAGCCCATAGTTGGTTGTTATAGCAGGGCTAGCGTCCAACCATGGGCTGACCATCCACCCTCCTAAAGCCCACTAATGTGTGTTTTGTCCATGCAATTCTCTATGTTGTAGATCACATGTGTGTGGCCCATCTCCCTTGTGGAATGTCTACATGTGGGACCCACCTTGATGTACTTAAAAGGAGGTACGTCCTAGCCTTTGGACCACCCACCATGGGACGCCCAGCCCATTGGGCAGCTGCTAGACGTCCAATCCAGCAACATGGCCCACCTGATTTATATGTTTTATTCACTCCTTCATCTGATGGGACCTTTTGTGACTTGTACGGGCCACTAGAGATTAAAATAATTGTATAAATAAATTTTTATTGAATTTCCAGCAAGCCCAGATAGTGGGTGGGCTGGAATTTCAGCAATAGGCCTAAAATTGCTGCCCATAAAAGGATGTTTGGGAGCAGCATGACCCATTAGATTTGGGAATATTATTATACATATCTTACCCTATTTTTAATTGGATTTTGAGCTTAATTAGTGCACTCTTAAGGCCCGCTTCAGTGGGGTTTTATTGGACCAATATTCATAGTTGTTTGTTGGGTTTTCCTAAGCCCATTGTCCTGAAACTTTCTTGATAGGCCCCTGACCTTTGGGCCTATATTTAATACATTATTGTGATGGGTTTTATGGGCCAAATACTCAAGTAGTTGGGTCCTTGGTTGCCCATTAAATTAACCCCATACATGGGCCAAGATGTGAGGCCCAACTCATTTGTTATAAACATAAGAATTGCCCATATGTTTGGAATAATGGGCTGCCCATTAGGCCCACCACAATAAGTGAACTCATGATCCTTATGGTTGGGCCTAAACCTTGCTTAAGGGCCCATCATGTTACCTAAGTGTTGGGCCTTGAGTATAGCCCACTAGGCCATGGATTGCCTAGGCCTTAGACCTTGCTTTACATGCGTATAGTTACCGGGCTACCTTTTGGGACCTAGTTGAGGTTGGATGCGCTCCTTGGTGACCCTAAGGTAGGCCTATAGGGCCCTTATAGGTGGTTGAAGGCCCACCTTGGACATTATTAGGATCACTTCTTCCTCGGGCCTTTATGACCCTCTTAGCTCGTGGAATATCCCAAATATTGGGCCTTCACTAGAGGACTTTGTCCTTAGAGTACATGTTTGTGTATCTAGACCTTGCCCTTCCTTAGGAAGGAGTATGTTCCTCATCGATATTGCCGAGTAGCGCACTTACACCATTATGACCCATATGCATCATCTGCATGAATGGATTGCATTGTGTGTGGTCATAGAGGGATGAAGTTTCTCCCCATGTGCACATTGAGTGCATGAAGCTAGTGCATGATTTGTATGTGTGACTCATGCATTGACATTGCATTTCATGATGATACTGCCCTTGCTTCATCAGGGCCTTGCCTCCACAGGGACATTCGTGGATGGCCGTATGTGTGGACACCGGAAATGTTACTTGAGCATATCGGGTGCATAGATGCCCATGGGTGAAATTTTCAGAACTTCCATGGTACCAAGGATCTACCCCAACGTCGTGACCTAGTGGAAACTATGAGCGCACGAGGGCCTTATACCGTTAGACCGTGACTCCCACTGTCGTGTAGTCGGTTGGGTAGGGGTGTGGCCTTACCGGTTTGAGAGGAAGAGGGCAATAGCTAGGTTGAGTTTGACTAGCTCGTGAATGGGTCCGCTACCATCGAGCCTTGTTGGTGATTGGCTGTCCACAGGTAGGTAGTGAGGTCTCTTATGCTCGTTTGACTGTGCGGGTGTGTAGAACGGTAGTCATTTAGCAGTGTACTGGACCTCGGTGATTTTTTTTATGATTGGAAATATACTTGATATGTGAATTGGATATGAGCACTGACACCACTTTGCATCGCATTCGCATCGGCTTTATAAGCCTCTTTATGCATCGCCTTGGTATGGCGCCTAGTACTCATTGCATTGTATTCATGACAAGCCTCGGTAAGGCTAGAGATGTTGTCATTGATCATATTTCCCTTCCTGTACCTCTTATTATTCTTCCGCGCACTATTGTCATACACACTTTCACCACCCTCTAAGCTTTCTATAAGCTTATGCATGATTGATGCGTGTAGGACATCTTAGGCAGGCGATGTAGCTAAAGAGCTTGGATTAGAGTTGAGCTGAGGACCCCAGTGTTACAGACTTTTCCCTTCCCTCTTTCTTTTATTTTATATATGTCCTTTTAGACCTTTTGTAACTTGTAAAAGTTCAAATTTATAGTGGATTTTGTGATGTGTCCCTTTGTTATTTTTGAGATGTTACTTGTTGTGATCTTGGGTATGCTCATATTGAAAATGGTTATTCGGTTATGGAAATCTTCCTTGTGGGATCCCAGGATCGGAACCTGCCTTAGGAGTCGAGAATGGGGTATTATGGAGGTTGTTGCGGCCAGAACTGGCTATCGGGTTCCTTATGAGTCCGATTATCGAGTCTGGGGAGTGACAGGAGTTGGTATTAGAGCATAGCAAGTAATTCTGGAATAACTGAGGATAACATCGCATGTCTGATGAGAGCATAGGACAAATGTGTCCCGAGATCATTTTTTTGCTTCGTATTGAGACTGTAATTATCCTGATTCCTTGCGTTGTCTTTATTTTGTAGACGATGCCGCCTAGACGTGAAACCCGTGGTCGTGGTGCCCATGGTAGAGGCACTCATGATACCTGTTCTACTCAAGCGCATCCCGCTCCCGTCGTAGAGGATCCGATTCCCGGGTCCCGATTCAGCCTGTTCCTCCAGTTGAGTTTATAACGCCTGTTCCTCTAGTTGCTCCAGTTCCCCCATCGATTCCCCTTCTCAGCCTGCTGTTCTGGTTACAGAGGCTCTTGTTCCGTCAGCAACACTCGTGCCTCCACCCGAGGCGAGTGCCACTCCTGCTTTTCCGATGCCTATAGGTGCCGAGCATTTTCAGCAGCTGATTCCGCTTGTCACTACCGCATTGCAGACTCGGCAGCCTGCAGCCATTACAGTTCATGATCAGGGTGATTTGCTGCGCACTAGCGCTCTTTTTTGAGAGTTTAGGCAACATAACCCTTCGAGATTCAGGGATGAGCCAGACCCTTCTGCCGCTGAGGCATGGTGCACTGAGATTACGAGGATTTTTGACACTATGCAGTGTCCAGCTGATCAAATGGTTTCCCTTGCGACCTTTCTTCTTCAGGGTAAGGCTCGTCATTGGTGGTCGTCCGTATTCAGGTGGCAGGGCCAACTTTTGTTTGGACTTGGGAGGAATTCGTGGTCCGTTTCGACCAGAAATTCTTTCCTGAGCATGTTTAGATTTAGAGGGCAATTGAGTTTGAGACCCTAGTTCAAGGTGATTTGTCGGTGTCACAGTATGAGGCCCGTTTCTTGGTCTTATTTAGGTTTGTTCCTCATCTCACTAGTGATGAGAAGATGAGGGCTCGTCGTTTTGTGACTGGCTTGCGTCCTCCTTTTCGTAGCCATGTGGTGGGACATTGTTTGGAGACGTTCGATCAGGTTGTATATCGAGCGTTGGTTTATGAGGAGGACTAAGCTATAACCCAGAGATCACAAGAGCAAAGTTTCGGTGGAGACTGGAAGAGAAGAGCACCAGCCGGCAGTTCCAAGCAGCATCGTCAGGAGAGACAGAGAGGCAAATTAGAGTTTAGACAGCCTATGGCTCAGTCAGCAGCTTCATCGTCATCATCAGTATAGCCAGCCGCTTCATCTTCCGACCCCTTCTCTGGTGTTTGCTTCGGTTGTGGATAGGCCGGCGAGCATCAGAGGCGAGATTGCCCTTTCCCCATACAGCAGTAAAGGACACCATAGTTGCCTCCTCCTCGTCCTCCTCAGCAGCAGTAGCAGCGAGCGCAGCTTCCAGCCGTCGCTCTTAGGGCTCCTCCTCAGTAGCAGAGGTAGCTAGGTAGACCTCCCCAACAGAGACAACAACAACAATAGCAGAGGGGATATTCGTATGTTCAATCCCTGAGTTGAGTATGTATTGCAGCTCAACAGGCGCAGACTCTGGATCTGCAGTCTTCCGGTTTGCTTCCCTTACCAGTTCAGGGCCGATTTCATTCCGTGCAGCAGGCGCCAGGCCAGGACCAGCAGTCATGGACCGACGGAGTTGTCGAGGGTATTCTTCTTGTTTCTGCTTATGTTGCACATGTTTTCTTTGATTCTAGTGCCTCCCATTCTTTCTTGGCCGAGCAGTTTTTGTCAATCGATTGGTATTCCTTCGGAGTCCGTGTCTAAGGCCTTGGCCGTTTCGACTCCCATGGAGAAGTCTGTTGTGTTGACCCATCGCTGCCCTTGTTGCCCGATGTTAGTGGGTGAGATATTCTGTCACGCCCCAAACTCGAAAATCGTGCTCACAAAATTTTCGATCGCTGAATCCGGTGCTAACATCTTGCATAGTACCCCATTCTCGGCTCCCAGCATACATACGCCAGATTTCGATCCTGGGATCCTACAAGGAGGATTTTCCAACGTACATTTATCTCGTAATAAGCATAACCACAAGATTACCCGAATCATAAAGGCAACATCATCATCACATATCCACTAATATAATCATTTGAATACAATGCTGAAAGGGAATTACATATGACAAAATCAAAGCTCCAAAAGACCGCTGCATGCTCCATGCTCAACATTGCTACAACCTAACGCCACCTGCATGCATCTATCATGCATAAGCTTATAGAAAGCTTAGTAGGTGGTGAAAGTGTGTGCACAAGGTAAGTGCTACGTAAGCAATATCAGAGAAATCAGAGTAAGCGGAAATACTGACAAGCTCATAAATCATAAGATGTTAGAGTAATGCGAAAACATACTGATAGGCCCATAAATGTCATCAGCCTTATCCAGGCTATGCGATATAGAAATATAATAAAAACAATATTATATACTAATGAAGCAATGTAGATCAGCTATGTAATGCGGAGACAATAAGCCAAATATTAGATGTCGATGATGCAATGCAATATGCAAATCCTGATGAGTCCATAAATACCGTCAGTCGTATCTAGGCCATATAAATGCATAAACATAGTAACCCAAAATGTCATATGCTGCGGATGTAATGCGATATGCGGTGTGAATGGAATGACTATGTTAGAGTGTGAAGTCGGGATGATAGTACGTAGTATTGCAGGCTATGGGTTCCATTACAAGGGACTTCTATTCAAACCAGTCCCATACCTAAATTTGGATAGTCAGACTCAATGTGGTAAACTCCTTATCTCAAGTTAGTCACGCGCCCCAACCAAAATCCTAGCCATTGCGAAGGTACACGTAATAAATAGTTGTGCACCACCAGCCCGAGTGGATAGTGAACGAATGAATGAATGAGTATGCAACTCCTTCTCAATAAGTCCACATATCAGTACTGTTCCTTTCTGAGAAATCACCAGGGTCTATTACACTCCAAACCAGATTGCCGTCTCATCATGCCCAATAAGGTGAGTGAAAGAGACTTCACTATCTGCCTGCCAATATCGGGCCTGACTCGTCGATAGCGGACCCATTCCTCGAGCTGGTCAGAATCAGCCGAGTATTGCCTCCTCCTCTCGGGTAGGTAAGGCCATACCCCCTTCCAATCGACCACGACATAGTGGGAGACGCGGCCTAGCGGTATACGACTCTTATGCACTCATGCATCCACTCGGTCTAGATTTGGAGCAACCTCTGGAACCAAAAGGGTTTAGGGACTTTCACCCAGGGATATCTATAGCACCCCATGTAGAACAGATTTTCGGTGTCCTATCTGGCTATCCACAAAATACCTGTGGAGGCTACGTTGTCGCTAGGGCGTACATTAATCACAACACACAATGCAAGATGTATGAGTCATACAATCCAATAATGCATCAATCCTATGTATACCGTGTACTCATATGAGACAATCTCCGCTTATCAGGGAGTCTCATAACAACATGCCCAATGACATATGTAATGGTCAACCATATCTCATAACAAATATGCAGATGATGCGTATGGGCATGTATCGTGATGCTATGTTGTCACATACTCATAATCGGTATCAATAACTGGCACCGACAATCGACATTGACAATTGGCCCCGACAATGTGGACATTTAACTAACATTGCCCCCAAGGAGTGGCTCACATAGAGCCTAACATATAGTGGACCCATGGCCTCACACAAGGGCCTAATACACATCACGATGGGCCTTAAATATGGGCCGAATATACATCATATTGGGCTTCAAATACGGGTCGCATATACATCATATAGATCTCGACAATCGGCCTCAACAATCAGAATTGACAATCGGAATCGGCCTCGATACTCAGCCTCAACAATCGGAATCGGCCTCGATAATCGGAATCGGTCTCGATACTCGGCCTTAACAAACAGAATTGGCCTATACAATCGGCCTCGATACTCGGCCTTGACATTCGGAATTGGCCTATACAATCGGCCTCGGCCTCGACAATCGAAATTGGCCTCGACAAATTGGAATCGGTATCGACAATCGAAATCGGCCTCTATAATTGGCCTCGATAATCGGAATCGGTCAATAATCGGCCTCGATAATTGGAATCGGCAATCGGTCACGATAATCGACCTCGATCGCTAATTGGTCAATCGGCCACGACAATCAAAATCGTCAATTGGCCACGACAATCAGAATTGGCAATCGGGCACGACAATCGGAATCGATTGATAATTGGACTCAATAATCGAAATTGGTAATCGGTCATGATAATTGGCCCCGATCGCTAATTGGTCAATCGGTCACGACAATCGGCCACGACAATCGGAATCGATCGGTAATCGGCCTCGATAATCAAAATCGACAATCGGTCACGATAATCAACCTCAATCGCTAATCGGTCAATCGGCCATGACGATCAGAATCGGCAATCGGCCACGACAATCAGAATCGATCGATAATCGATCTCGATAATCGGAATCGGCAATCGGTCACGATAATTTGCCTCGATTGCTAATCGGTCAATTGGCCACGACAATCAGAATCGGCAATCGGCCACGACAATCGGAATCGATCGATAATCGGCCTCGATAATCGGAATCAGCAATCGGTTACGATAATTGGCCTCGATAGCTAATCGGTCAATCGGTCACGACAATCGGAATCGATCGATAATCAGCCTTGATGAGAATGGACGGAACAAGGCCTAAGGGAAGGTCACAACGTGGACATTTAAACCATCATTGCCCATCAATGTGACCATTTAACCAACATTGCTCCCAAGGAGTGGCCCACATAAGGCCAAACGTACAGTGGGCCCATGGCCTCACATAAGGGCCTAATACATCACTATGGGCCTCACTCATGGGCCGCATATACATCACAATGGGCCTCGACGCATAGGAAATAAATACATCACATCGAGCCTTATTACATGGGCTGGAAATACATCACAATGGGCCTCATCATGTGAGTCGAAAATACATCACAATGGTCCTTAACGCATGGCCCGAAAATATATCACAATGGGCCGCTCATACGGGCCTAATATACATCATCACGGGCCACGACCTATGGGCCCCAAATACATCACAATAAGCTACATTCCATGGGCCTCAAATACATCGCAATGGGCCTCACTTGTGGGCCTTATATACACAACAGGTGGGCCCTGGACATGGCCCTCAATTATATATTAATGGGCCCTCACACTACACCAAAATCACCGAACTGGAACGCGTCAGAGTTTGGTTTGGAAACGGCTCTATGCCGTTTTTGATCGGAAACGGTAATGAACCGTATTCCAATTGCTTGTTGTGTTCCAACTCTGTTATTATTTACACTGTTTTATTGGTGTGTCCTAATTGAGTGTTGGATCTTCTTAGTTTTTATCATTTCGTTTTATTGTTTTATTTTAAAACAGATGAATGGAATGGATTCAATTAGAAACCTCTCAGTGGACCCCACAATCCCAAGAGGCACACTGCTCTATATCTGTCGCAACCTACCGAATCATTACCATCCTTTTCTTACGCCAAAATCCCCCAAAACCTCATTTCACATCCGGTCGTCTCCCTCTCCCTCTCCCTCTCTCGATCTCCCTCTCAATCTCCCTCTCTTGCGATCTCCCTCTCTTGCGATCTCCCTCTCCCGATCTCAACCCTCTCTCTCGATCTCCCTCTCCCTTGATCTCCCTCTCCCTCTTCCGATCTCTACTCTCTCTCTCTAGATCTCCCTCTCAATCTCCCTCCCTCTCTCGATCTCCCTCTCCCTTTTTTGGTGAGCTGTTGCTGAATTGATCATCTAGCATGCATATTTATGGTGAAGATGTATGGCTTGGATCCTGCAGAGTCCAGGGCACATAACATATGGTGAGCTGTAGCTCAATTAATTCATCCCTAGGGCTTGTCTAATGGCTAGTTTGTTATGGCGAGAATTTTCTCTATTGATCTTATTTTCTTTTATTTTGTCCATTGTCTTTGGTTCATTTAGTTTCACACAACTATTTTTCTTGATATTGTTCAGGCCCTAACTGAAGTGGTTCAGATTTCTCAACAGGTAATTATATCTACCTCCAGTTGTTTATATCTCTGCTGGCTATCTACCTCCACTTCATGCTCACGGATCCTTTAGATACCTGTTTCAATTCAGTAATGGTGTATGACATTGTATCTACCTCCAGTTGTTTATATCTCTGCTGGCTCTCTCTCCTAGCTCTGCTGACATATGGAGTGTTGGATGTACTGTCTGCTGGCTATCTCTCCTATCTCTGTTGGATGTACTATTATCGAGATGGCTACAGGAAAACCTGCCTGGAGCCAGCAGTACAAAGAGGTACACTTAAAAAAAAAAAAACTTGTTTTCATTTCCTTTCATCGACTCTTCATGGCATTTGGATTTTTCAGATTAACTTTTTCTAGGTTGTTGCTTTGTTCTATATTGGGACAACAAAGTCACATCCACCCATCCCTGAGCATCTCTCGTTGGAGGCTAAGGATTTTCTTTTGAAATGTTTACAAGAGTAAATACACACTTTTTTTTTTCTTTTCTTTTAGTTTTCATTTTTTTTTCTGCCTTGTGTTTTGGATAGTGCTGTTTGAGTGTATTCCTTGCTTTTGATGGAAAATCATTTATGTTGCTGTCATTAACAACCCACACATCTGATTATTTATTTTTTAAAATACAAAATCAATCCAGTAAGGGCCTGTTTGGTAGACACCTAAAATGAGACTCATTTTCATCAGTTTGCAATTATGTGTTAAGAGCCTTAGAGATCCAAATTTGGCAAGGATTAAAATAATCTTGATAACCAACAGTCATGATCTCTAAAGGCTGAAACTAACAACACATTTTAGCAGTGAACCAAGCTTGAGGCCATCTACTTCCGAATTACTACAGGTGAGATTGTGAGCTTTAAAAAAAAAAAAAAAAAAAAAAAAAAAAATCTTCCTTGTAGAGCTTTAGAGTGATAAGCAGTGACTAATTATCCAATCTCAAATTCAATCGAGTTGCAACTTTCCTTTTTTATTGTTGAATAGCCAAATCACATAATAATTTAGAGTTTTTTGCCTATTAATTTTGTAACCTGGATGCAGCATCCCTTTGTCACTAGAGAATATAAGGATCCTCATCCAATATTTCGCTCCTCTTCTCTGGTCAGTGTCACTATTTCTAGTTACTTTTGTCACTGGAGAATTAAAAGTTTGTTTATATAATAAGTGACATGGACTGACCAATTTATTACCTGTATGTTACCTGTCTCAATATTGTTTTTATCAGTCCATCCTGGATTTGTAATTGTGGTTTGAAAGATGAAGATGGATTCTTAATGGATAAGCTTCACCATGCTAGTGAAGGGCGAGGAAGTGGAGGCAAGGTATATTGAGCTTATTTATCGAAATGACCAGTTATGTTTATGAGGTTCTCGGTTTTTTGCAATGAAGATTAGTGGACCTACAATGTTGTTTTCAATAGATGCAGATTATTACTGTTTTCTTATTTTGTTGTACACCTTAGATTTAGATATGATTCATTTTTGGGATCCATGAGTATGTTACTTTGCATCTTATGTAGTTGAATTTCAAACTTTTTTGGATATTTAGTATCTATCTACTTGAACCCAGTTCATATCAACCGCAGCTATGGACCTGCAGAAATTTTTTCTTTCCTGCTATCCATTTTAAATGATGTTTTTCCAATTGTTTGTTCCATTTTATGGTTCCTATTCTGGCTTCCTCATTTATGAATAGTGTGAGATATTTGGATGATGTTTTCAAACTGTAGAATGAGGATGTTTTGATTTTATTTATTTTTATTTTTTTATTTTATACCAATCTTCAGTGTTTCAATATCACGAAGAGTTCCCATAATATTTTACTTGTATTAGTGTATTTATCTATGGATGCAATATGCTTATTCAAAGTGGGAGCAACTATTTAGAGTGTAGGCTCGGGGGTCCACACTCATCTGTTGGCCACACATTTACATTAAATGTCGACTGTCCATTCTTTTGCATATGTTTGGCTCACCAGATCTGTGACTGACCTGATTCTTGGACCCAAGGCATACGTTTTGGGTGAGGTTAGAAAAGTCCACACTTGTGTGGAGCCTTGCCAACCACAGACACCAAAATAGCATAAGGGTGTGAGGCAAGAGTATTCCATCAAATGGACCACTGTGAAGAAATAAATGGATGTCTAGAAGAAAACTGTATCAGCCATCCATTTCTTTTGTATTTTGTCCCCGACCTGAGAAGCAACACTGCCTGATTTTTGCACAAGAACATCCAATCAATCTGGTTCATCTAATGAAATTATGAAAAGCTAGGATCTCATACACATCTTCCATATTGGCATGTGTGGCTACATGTGGATGGGCACAACTCCACACACGTGCAGGCTTAGCAAACATCTGTTTCAGGTTTACTTAATATGGTATTGATTTGTTTGGTCCATGTATATGATATTTGCCTCTACAGCATGTGTAACTCTTAACTGCAGTAGTGTAATTTATGTCAGTAAGGAACTCTTCAAGGAGCCAGTACGTTTGGATTTGTTTGCAGCCAATCCATGCTTTGAAACCCATATCAACTGAGAATAGTAATTTCACATCCTAAGCTTAAATTTGGATTGCGTTAGTAATATTTCTATAATTTTACTAGTTCCCATTTTGTTATATATGACCCAACCAAATCTAATTGAAAGTTCCTTTCCATCCAATCTTTGGCCATCTTTTTCCTAGACAATTGATATTTATATTCTTTTCTTATCCGTCTTTTGTAGGACATTGACAGGCAGGTTAAAAGCTTCATTCTATAAGGTATTTTCACACATCTTCCATCTATGGCAGAGCTTATGAAAGTAAAGTTTGTATCTCACAACTGTTGGCTCCACTTGTAAGTTGTAATGTGTATCCCGACACTTAACCCAATGCACTTAGAACTTATTACTTCTGTTTTCTCCATGATTAGTTTTAGGAGTCATTTGGATGCCTGTAAGTTTTATTAGTACAGGTAACTCATGGGCGGTGTTTGGATAAGAAATTTCACCGTTAGTTACAAAATAGCATAAGCTCACTTTCAGGTGGAACTTGTTTGCAACTTAGCAAGTTACAGGCATCCAAACGACCACTTGAAATAACTATATGCCTTGATAGGCAGGTTTTACTTGACAAATTTGATTTTGGAAATATTGCGATGACCACTAGAATCACCTAAAAGGTGCGATGATTGGGATTGCATGAGAAATAAATTTCCATTGAAGGCTTACTTCCTAATTTAAAATACATGGAAAAATCATTTCAATTTGGCCATTTCCTCTTCATATAATTGAATTTTCACAATTCAGTATGGTTTTGCATCATATAGCATGTACTTAAGGTCGGTAGTGACTTTGAAATATAATATAGAATTTTCAACTGAAATTTGAAAAGATTTTGTAGATGGTTGTCAATTTCCCAATTTGATTGATGGAAACATGATGCATTTTGAAGAAAACAATATACAATGTTTGGCTACGCAGAACAGTCTGGTGGGCCTCATGTGGATGGGGCATGCTGTGAAAATCTCCAATGTTGGATGATTCGAACTCGTAACAGATCAAGTTACAGGCATCCAACTTTCTAGATGAATGGTTTACATTACCAGATGGTGGGCCCGGAAAAATAAAAAGCACCAGCTAGCTTGCCTTATATCTGACTCAGTAACCTGTTGTAGGTGATCATATTTAAAGAAACGAAACATGTGAGAAGATGCAGCTGGCCTAATTGACATGGCGCTTGGATAAACCCATCTATGAGATGCTACTCAGGGGCTGTTGTGTTTCACAGCATAGCTAGTAGAATCTTTCCTCTTTTAGTTTTATCATATTGTAGCCATACATACAGTCAATCATGTTCTTGTCTTGAATGTAAGTGATGCTCAATCAAAGAAAGCAATATTTATTTTCTTCAACAAAAATTGGTACAAGAGCCCACCTTTCTGCAACCTAAGCCTCTGATAGAAATGGGATAGACCATGCCTAGTATGTCCATGCTAGATAATCTAAATAATACCATAAAATAAGCTTTTAGAGCTGTAGCAGAATGCAGGATATCTGTAGTAGTGTGTTGGCAAGTGGCCTTATTAAATAAGCTTTTAGAGCTGCTTAAAGGGACTATCCTTTTGCAATAGTGTGTTGGCAGGTCATCTTCACTACGTTGGTGTTTTCTTTTTCTTGTTTGGATCATTGAATGAAAGGCTATTGAGTTTTATTGGACTATTTGTACTGCTATCTGTTATATCAACTCGTATTTTTCTATGAAATAAATGGGTTTGAGATAACGATATGAAAATTGGACAGCTTGGGTTGATCATTCGATTTTACTCTTTACTTTTTCTTTTTCTTTTTAAAATCAACTTGTATTGTTATGAAATATGTGTTTAGAGATGGTGGCATTACCCTTTCCCTTTTTGTTCTAAGACCGATAGTAGGCTAAGACAGAGTCACGCCTTGTTATCTTTCGGCGTCACATTAAGACCTAGATGGTGTCGTATGCTAGCTTCAACCTGGGTCTGATAGTAAAAGATGTAAAGCCTACATACTAGCTGAATCCAGACTGAACATAGGATTGGGTCCTTACTCATGCCTCAATGGTAGACTTACAAGAGTTTCAACACAGGGTCATGGGTTCGAGTACCCGTTGTGGTGAAAAACCACTATGGTGTGAGGTTGTGGATGTGCATGGGGTGTGAGTGCGTGTGTAATTAAAAAAAATTACCCATTTATATCTACGACTTTTCGTGACTCCCTAATTAATGAATAAACGATTTTATATTCTGCAAGTCAGTCATATATATAGTTGGTATCAAAATTACCCACGCATTCAGTTATGATGGATTTTATGGTATTATTTATTGTGTGGGTGAGTTAAATTTAGTTTAGTAACCTGCATATTAGTAGCAGTTGTTATTATTGTAGGTTCTCTTCGTGGATCAGATATTTTGACATGCATAGAGATGATCACTATGTGGATGAGCCTGCAATGGATACTATAAAGATGATGAAGGTAACAAGGCTAATGTGCAACTGTATGAAGCCTTTTTGTTCTACACTTTCAGCTAAGCCATTTCTCTTGCTTATGTTCTCTAATGATTTAGATCTTAATACAATTATCTGTTCTATGCAGCAGAAATGGTAAGAAGGCAAGCTTTATTTCTAGGTGACTCAGAGCTGCAGCAACTGCTTTTCGCATCTTCAGGTACTTCTTGAAGAAGTGCATTAAGGATTAAAAAATGGTTGTTTGACATAAATCATGTATGAAATGCTTGTGGGTTATCCACCATTTTACCCCAATGAATCAATGTCAACATGTAGAAAGGTAAAGATAAGATTCAGGATATTGTATTCGTGTTTGTTTTAAATTGATATCTTAAGACATGTTTCTTTCTCACATGCAATCTACAGAGCTGATGCATATTAGGATGAGTGACACTGATTTTTTTTTTTTTTAATTTTTTTGATTTTGGTGGCGTTGATTGAATCAAATACAGCAGCCCTAACTGTTTCATTTTGAGTGGGAGAAAGAAGAGAATGGATTGAAGAAAGATGGCCTTTTAATGAATTTCCACTTTGGTGTTGGACGTCTTGGAGAGACCAAACATCTGACTTTTTCTGATTCAAATTTCGGATGGAAAATCAGAAAAACGCTGGGATACTCCATTCCGAGCCAACCCCATGGGTTGTCCTCACATCCAAAAATCCTTGACAACATGTTTGTTATTTGTGTAGTGATTTGGCTGTAGCATCACCTGTGGAGGATTATTTTATATACATTGACGATCACCCATGCATATCCTGATAAGGTTAGTGCAATTCTCCCACCACTTGTTCTGTGACTTCCATAAGACTCCTCTGCTCATTGAAGATATGCCAGTGTTGTTTCTGCCCCAGTTGTTTCTTAGGATTATAACATCATATTTTGTAGGAAGAAGCTGAAAAAGTTATAGAGCCCTTTCTAGATCCTCTTGGTGATGATTATTCAGTTTGTTGTCAAGGTATGGATTATAACATGTGCTCTTATATAGTACCCAATGAATCATCTCCGTACTCTACGTTAAGTGTGCGTTAAGTGCTTGGATCCTCAATGTGCATCCTAACACAGGCATTGTTTTGCCTGGGACGATATGCAACATTACAGGTGATCCTCTAGTTTTAGTTGTTGAATTGTCACTCTTTTGTGTGTTTAGTTTTTGAATCTTTATATTATTTTTTGGCTAATCAAATTGCTTACTGTCTTTGTTTTGATTTTAATAGTTACAATGCAAGCCCAAAAGCAGCTCTGCCTGATATGCAATGCAAAGACAAGTTGCTCTTTTAGACTGTCATTGCAAGTCATGGTGCAACCATAAAGGACCATGTGTTTTCTCTAAGCGCACATCATGGAGGATTATTTATTTATTTTTATTGTATTCATGCAATAGTAAACTTACTGTTGTAAATATATATAATTTTTATTATAAAGTTGTACCATATTTGTTCAATATTAATTTTTAATTGTATATAATATTCTTTGGTTTTTAAATATAAAAACAAATGTACAGCTTTTATTGTCCATTCGAAATAATGAAAAATACCGTTCTGAAAATTAAAAATTCGACCGTTGGCAACAGAACGGTTTAAAACCGTTCCTAAAATTTTGTTCCTATAAATTCAAGTGACCGTTTGCAACCTTAGGGAACGGTATAAAACTGTTCCTAAGAGTCTGTTCTTAAATTTTGAAACGGTACTTGATACGGTATTGAACCGTTCCAAATTATTTACGACGCCTCTTTTAGGAACGGTTTAAAACCGTTCTTAAGGGATTTAGGAACGGTTTAAAACCGTTCCTAAATGATGTTTTTGGTGTAGTATCATTACATCTCATGGGCCTAATTATATCATATTGGGTGGGCCCTGTACGGCCAGTAGGTAGGCCTGCACCTTCCACATGGGCCCACTAAATGAACAACATGGATGCACAACACATATATAATGGTGTCCTTCGAGGCCGAATACAGCACAGATGAAACAGATGGACAGCGTGGCTAACAAACATGCATTAAGGTGGGCCATACGTCCATCAAAATGGACAGACAGTAGACAGTGGGGATATACCCATACATTATGGTGCGGCCCATATAGCCTGTCAGATGGATGACATGGAAAAATGGCACAACATCATATAGTGGGGTCCACACGCATGTGGGGCCCGCGTTACTGGACAACATGGATAAAATACATAAATTATGTGTGGGGTCCACTGCTTCGTCCAAGCAGTCCAACACCGTCTAGATAGTCTGGACGGTGTGGATGAAACAATTACATCATGGTCCCCACGAAATCGGATGGACGGATGGATGGACGGTCCTGCATACATGCAGCAAGATGGGCTCCCACGTGGATGTGGCCCCACCGTAACATACGTGTATATATATATATATATATATATATATATATATATATATATATATAATATATATATATATATATATATATTACACATCTGGTGGGTCTCACATGGGGCCCACCACACACCTTTATATATAATATATTATAGACATTATTATATATATATTTAAAAAAAACAAACTACTGTCCAGAGGTTAGATCATGAATGGACGGTTGGGTGTAAGTCACATATACCATTCACATGCACCGTCCCGGTGGACAGTGCTGGATAGATATACATATATGGGTGGGCCCCACCCTCACACGAATCACACGTGTGAGGTAGACCCACGTCCCAGAGAAATGGACGGTAGGTGTAGATACACGCATACATCATGCTGAGGTCCACCTTCCTCCAACGGATGGACGACGTGCATGAAATACATGCAACCCGGTGGATCTCCACGTGGCACCGTCTGTAGGTATACAATACATATACCAAGGTGGCCCCCACCTCACACGTGTACTACGTGTGGAGGGGTCCCACGTCCAGAAATGGCTGGACATGGACAGTGGGGATGGAACACATACACTACGATAGGTCCTCACCTTGGATGGACGGTGTGGATGAAATCCACACGTCAGCTGGATTCCGTCCAGCCATAGATCAGGTGGGTCCCACACACGTGGCCCATATATATGCATGGATATATATATTACACTATAATATGATGTATAATATTATAATATCCTCAAAGGAGCCAATATATATACGTATGATATAATATAATATATTATAATATTTTCATAGAGCCAAGCGTCCAGACCCTATGGACGCTTGGACGAACGGTGTGGATTAAAATCATGGACATCACGGTGGCGTCGACCCACCACCTGTCCAGATGGACGGTGTAGATAAATCACATACTTCATGGTGGTTCCACGTACAGTGGGCCGCACATCCGGGATCAAGCTGATATTTCTATTTTTCCCATTAGATAGCCATGCATGGCAGGCCCTATGATGGCAGCAAGGTGGGCCCACTCGGTGGACAATATGGATAAAATACATTCATGGTGGGCCACACACACCTCATTATCACCACAAAAAAAAAAAAAATGAGAGAGAGAGAGAGACGAGATGGAGGAGGGCCCTGCCACTATGGGCCCCTTTATACAATGCATACATCAACATGGGCCCCACCATACGTGGGCCCTCAATCCATCAAAATCACACAAATCGACTATAGAAAGTACCCACCTCAAGATCTCCTCTTCCTTCTTCCGCCTATAGCCTCTACAGCTCCAAGGTAACGTTTTTAACGGTTGAGATGGACTTTGGATGGTGGGATTGGGTGATAGAAAGGTGAGCCACACCAAGCTCTCTCATGGAGATTGGAGGAGCTTGGACGTTGGAAATTTTGGTGTTTTGGGTTGCTTGGAAAAGAAGGGAGAAATAAGAGAGAGAGGAGATGGGATGGAGTGATGGATGAGAGAGTGATGGCTGTGTAAGAACTTTATTGACTTTTAAGGAAATTTGTGTAAGAAGGGTAAGGGCTGTGTAAGGGTTTATTGACTTGTGAGGTTGCTTGGGGATGGGTGTGAGGTAATGTAAACTTGACCCTTGATGGAATTGATTAATTGATTGATGTGACATGTTATAGAGATTTTATGGGTTTTGTAACGCGCGGTGTTTTCCTCCAAATGAACACGAGCCCACATCTCCTGGCCTGGGTATTGCCTCAGCGCGTGAGACACGACATCGGAACCGCAGCGACGGCGCGGTTACACTGGTACAAGTCTTGGGTTGAGCCGACTCTAGAATACGGGACACGACTTGAGGTCGCGGGCAACTGCCAATAAAAGATCGTGGGTCATCGGAATTCGACCGGGAGGACCGCGGAAGCCTACGGAACGGTACGGGCTAGGATACGGATCTTACATGTTCCTTCCTGTCGATCAGTTCGTGATGCTGATGACAAGTTTTGATGTTATTCTGGGTATGAACGGACTTGCGGAGTATTATGCCATCTTGGACTGTGCCGCAAGGACAGTTACATTTCACATTCTGGGCTTTCTAGTATCTAGTTCGTCGCCGAGCCTAGAGGAGAACCGTTATCTAGTTTCTTGACCTCTGTCATTGATGATTCTATGGCAGGGTGTATTGATCAGCTGCTAGTTGTCTGTGAGTAGCCGGATGTGTTCCAGGAGATCCTAAGTTTGCCGCCGCGTCGGCAGGTGGAGTTTCAAATTGATTTGGTGCCTAGTACAACGCCTATCTTGAAGGCCCCCTACCGGATGGTACCGTTGGAGTTTAGGGAACTGCAGGAGTAGTTGGATGAGCTCCATGAGCCAGGTTTCATTCGGCCCAGCAGTTCGCCTTGGGGAGCCCTGGTATTGTTCGTAAAGAAGAAGGATAGCTTGTTACGGCTCTGTGTGAACTATCGTGAGCTCAACAGAGTCACCATCAAGAATCGATACCCACTTCCCTGTATTGATGATTTGTTCAACCAGTTGTAGGGTGCACAATATTTTTCTAAGATAGACTTATACTCTGATTACCATCAGATTCGGGTCTGAGAGGAAGATATTCCGAAGATGGCTTTTCGGACACGCTATGGAAACTTTGAGTTCTTGGTCAGTCGTTCGGACTGACCAATGCGCCTGCCGTATTCATGCAGCTAATGAAAGAGGTCTTGGCCGTTCCTTTATTAGTTCGCGGTAGTATTCATTGATGACATTCTTGTATATTCGAGGACCCGGGAGGACCATGTTGAGCACTTGCAGATTATGCTGGAGACCCTGCATGCCCACTAGCTAAATGCGAAGCTGGAGAAATGTGAGTTTTGACAGGAGGAGGTGAAGTTTCTCGGTCACGTGGTGACGAGGGAGGGTGTCACAATGGACGTACACCTCAAAGGTTGATGCAGTGCGTCAGTGGGGCCAGCCCATGAACTCGTCCGAGATCCGTAACTTCCTTGGTTTAGCGGGATACTATCGTCGGTTTATCGAGGGTTTCTCCCTTATTGCAGCACCGTTGACCTGGTTGACGCGGAAGGGCGTCGAGTTCGTCTGGAGTGATGCCTGCGAGGAGGCATTTACGGAGTTGAAGGACTGCCTCACGTCCGCTCTTGTTCTCACCCTTCCTGATGAGAGTGAGAGTTTTGTTGTATTTACCGATGCCTCTAGAGTTGGCTTGGGTGCTGTCCTGATGTAGCACGGGAAGCCTGTGGCGTATGTCTCGCGCCAACTCAAGGTACATGAGCAGAATTACCTCACCCACGATTTAGAGCTTGCAGCGGTTGTCTTCGTACTGAAGGTGTGGAGGCATTATCTATATGGGGTTAGGTTCGAGCTCTTCTCGGATCATAAGAGCTTGAAGTATTTATTTTCGCAGTCCGAGTTGAACCTGCGTCAGAGGCGATGGATGGAGTTGTTGAAAGATTATGATTTCGACCTTCAATACTACCCGGGTAAGGCAAACGTGGTGACGAACGCGTTCAGCCATCAGGCACGAGGCCTAGTGGCACAGATGATGGTTCGACAGTGGTAGGTCCTCGAGGATGTTTCAGAGTTTGACTTTGAGTTCGGTCTGCATTTTTCTATTGTTCAACTTTCGAGATTGTCAATTCAACCCTCTTTGGTGGCCAAGGTGATCGAGGTTCAATAGACGGACGAGTCACTTCAGGAGTACAGAGCAGAGGCCGCATCCGTGGAGTAGTTAGACTAACAGATTGGTTCCGATGGTGGATTACGCTTCAGAGGCCGATTGTGTGTCCTGGACGTGCCAGAGTTACCTCGTAATCTGATGGCCGGGACACCGATCGAGACTTACTATCCACCCGGGCTCCACGAAGATGTATCGTGATATGAGGATGAAGTACTTCTGGTAGGGTATGAAGCGCTAGATTGTAAGTTTTGTGTCTAAGTGTGACACATGCCAGCGTGTTAAGGCCAATCACCAGAGACCCCGTGGTCCCTTGTAGCCATTGAGCGTTCCAGTGTGGAAGTGGAAGCATGTGTCGATGAACTTCATCGCAGGTTTACCGAGGACTCAGTGCGGTCATGATACCATCTGGATAATCGTCGATTGTCTGACAAAGTCGGCTCATTTAATTCCGGTGCGTGCTTCTTGGTCTATGGACTGGCTTGCAAAGGTGTTCATTGAGGAGATAGTGAGACTGCACGACATCCCAGTTTCGATCATTTTTTATCGAGACTCCAGATTTACGTCTCAGTTTTGAAGGAGTTTCAAGCAAGCGATGGGGGTCACTTTGCACTCAGCACCACTTATCATCCACAGATAGATGGGCAGACTGAAATGATGAACTAGATCCTTGAGGATATTCTCAAAGTTTGTGTGATTAACTTTGCGGGCAGTTGGGATGAGCATTTGCGCCTCGTCGAGTTCGCGTACAACAATAACTATCAGGCGACTATCGGCATGGCTTCTTTTGAGGCAATCTATGGTAGACCGTGCATATCTCCTAGCTGTTGGAACGAGGCTGGAGAGCGTCGTCTCTTAGGTCCCGAGCTTGTGCAGCAGACGTCGGAAGTCATTAATGTTATCAGGCAGAGGATGTGCACAGCTCAGATCCGGTATAAGAGTTTTGCTGATCGTCGGTGTCGACCCATTGAGTTTGCAGTTGGGGACATGGTATATCTCAAGGTCTCGCTTATGAAAGGCGTGGTTCGATTTGGTGTCAAGGGCAAGCTTGCCCCAAGATTTATTATACATTTTAAGATTACTGAGTGCATGGGCACTGTGGCCTATAGGCTTGCCTTACCTCCTGAGTTATCCGCAATCCACGACGTGTTTCATGTTTCTATGCTGCGGAAGTGTGGGTCGAATACTATCCCTGTGATTGACTGACAGTTACTCGAGGTCCGTGAGGATGCTTCCTATATTGAGCAGTCGATTCGTATTATTGATCGGAACGAGCAAGTCCTTAGGACCAAGGTCATTCCGTTTGTGAAGGTACAATGGGGTCATCATTTAGAGGCCAAGGTGTCTTGGGAACGCGAGGCCGAGATTAGATAGCATTATCCTCATTTTTTCGATGATTGATTACTTGCATTGCTTATATTGCTTTCTCTTGTGATTGATGATTGAGATATATGATGATGATTATGCATTTTCGTTATTCTAGTTTTGTCAATTTCGAAGATGAAATTTCTTTGTTGGTGGGGAGAATTATAAGACTCGACCCGAGTTCTTGTGTGTGAGCATTTGTTTGTGTAGGTATGCATTTCATTTCTCTTGGTCCCGCAGTCTTACCAGTCAAATCCCGGTGGCCCGCGACCCTCGAATAGTGTTTGCGGTCATCCTTGAGTCTAGTCACATTGACCCGACTCGGATCAGCCTGAGACCTATGCCATTTTGTTCGCATCGTCGTTGCGGTTTTAACGACGCATCTTGTGCATCCATCTGATATATGGATCAAAAGTTATGAACATTTCATTGTATGACCCTTAATCATGTGGCTCATTTAGATATGATGCATGTGGACCACCACCCTTAGCACAAGTCCCAAAGTACACTACACACACCACACAAAAGTTTTATAACTAACACCACCCAACCCCACACACCATCAAGAAGCCTACCCTATGCTAAACATTGTTTTCTCCTCCCATAGGGAAAAATGGCCTTTCTTACAAAGCAATCATGATCTCTCTCTCTCTCTCTCTCTCTCTCTCTCTCTCTCTTCTCTCTCTCTCTCTCTCTCTATGTCTCCCTCCTTCTCATTTACCTCCATTACTAGCAACCTTTCTCCCCAATGTCCCAAAATTTTCCATCTCTCCAGCCCTCAAAACCCTAAAATCCTTCCAATCCCACCATTAAAAACAATTCTCAACCTTTAAAACCTCTCCATTGGTCTAAGATCTTCATGGTGTGGAAGTTTGAAGGTTTGCTTTGCATGTAGGTGATTATTAATTTCTGATTTCTTTTCTATCCTTTAATCTTTTTTTTCTTCATAAATGGATCATATCGGACCCACCAATCCATGGTGGGGATCCCATTTGATCCCATGGATGTGGCCCTTTGGCCCATCCTACATGCATGTCACGATCCATGATGGGGCCATTCTCCATGAACCCCATCATGATGTATTTTATGATCTACTCCATTCTAAGGTCATCTAGACCTTAAATATCATGTTGGGATGACATCTTAACCATCCATTGTAGTTATGGATCATGCATGCATTAGTTTCATGTTGCATGTACAATCAATGTAGTTGTATGAGTATGATTGATTCTTGGGAGGGCCCATTAGTGGCGGGGCCTTATCCTCATGGCCAGATTGCCTTTCTTCTCTTTTATCTTATTTGTGGATGATGATGTGTGTGGCCCACTTGGTGGGCCTGGGACGTCCTAAAAATCTAGCAAGGGTGGGACACCCCTACCACCCTTATTCCATGATTTTGGGTACTTTAATCAATGCATGCAAGTGTCCTGACCTTAGTTCTTGATCTGGACATGTGTGGGGCCTATTAAGGAAGGCCACACATCCTTTATTTGCTGTATATATCTAGATATAGGTTAATATGTCCAGCCATATATAGCAGTCCAAAAATCTGGACTGTTTGCAGGGACTGCTATAGTTGATGTTTGACATGGATTTGGACTATGATTTCCACTATTTTTCTCGATGTTGTAGGGTGTAATATGAAGGAGTGGACCCCACCTTGAAGTGTGATGGATCACACCTCAGATGGCCCATGCAATGGCACCCAAAAGGAGGCCCAAAGGGGGTGGGCGGTCCACCTTGCTGGACCGTCCAGCCCTATTAATGAAGGGGAAACATATTTCAGATTGATTTGCTGTGGGGTGGGCCACTTTTGTGGACCCACCTTGCTGTATTTTATGGAAAAATGTCAAACATTCATTCCTCCCCTCCTAGGTGAAGTTTGGGCCCACCTTTTGGTGTGTACATTGTATGGACATCAATGTTTTATACAACAGAATTTTAAGTTTCTAACTTGTTGTCCATGAGATTTCTCCATGATTTGCTTGGGCTTATGGTTCTCCAAATGGCCCATCTTGTGGCCCATCATGTTGGGACCCACCTTGGGGATATGGGCCACCAATTTCACCTCAGAAAATAGAAGTATGGTTGCTGGGATAGCAGCCCATAGGTAGACGTTCCAGGAGGGCTGGCGTCCAGCCATGGGCTGGCCGTCCACCCTTCTAAGGCCCACTATAATGTGTGTTTTGTCCACGCCATTCTCCATGTTGTAGACCACATGTGTGTGGCCCATCTCCCTTGTGGAATGTCCACATGTGGGACCCACCTTGATGTGCTTAAAGGGAGGGACGTCCCAGCCCTTGGACCACCCACTATGGGACGCCTAGCCCATTAGGCTGCTGTTGGACGTCCAGTCCAGCAGCATGGCCCACCTGATTTATATGTTTTATTCACTCTTTCATCTGATGGGACCTTTTGTGACTTGTATGGGCCACTAGAGATTAAAATAATTGTATAAATAATTTTTTATTGAATTTCCAGCAAGCCTAGATAGTGGGTGGGCTGGAATTTCAGCAATAGGCCCAAAATTGCTGCCCATAAAAGGATGTTTGGAGGCAGCATGGCCTACCAGATTTGGGAATATTATTACACTTCTTACCATATTTTTAATTGAATTTTGGGCTTAATTAGTACACTCTTAAGGCCCACTTTAGTTGGGTTTTATTGGGCCAATATTCATAGTTGTTTGTTGGGTTTTCTTAGGCCCATTGTCCTGGAACTTTCTTGATAGGCCCCAGACCTTTGGGCCTATATTTAATACATTATTTTGATTGGTTTTATGGGACAAATACTCAAGTAGTTGGGCCTTTGGTTGCCCAATAAATTAACCCCATACATGGGCCAAGATATGAGGCCCAACTCACTTGTTATAAATGTAAGAATTTCTCATATGTTTGGAATAATGGGCTGCCCATTAGGCCCACCACAATAAGTGAACTCATGATCTTTATGGTTGGACCCAAACCTTGCTTGAGGGCCCACTATGTTACCTAAGTGTTGGGCCTTGAGTATAGCCAACTAGGCCATGGATTGCCTAGGCCTTGGATCTTGCTTTACATGCGTATAGTTACCGGGCTATCTTTTGGGACCCAGTTGAGGTTGGATGCCCTCCTTGGTGACTCTAAGGTAGGCCCATAGGGCCCTTACAGGTGGTTGAAGGCCCACCTTGGACCTTTTTAGGACCGCTTCTTCCTCAGGCTTTTATGACCCTCTTAGCTTGTGGGCTATCCCAAATATTGGGCCCCCACTAGAGGACTTTGTCCTTAGAGTACATGTCTATGTATGTAGACCTTGCCTCCCCTTGGGAAGGAGGAGTATGTTTCACATCGATATTGCCGAGTAGCGCACTAACACCATTATGACCCATATGCATCATCTGCATGAATTGATTGCATTGTGTGTGGTCATAGAGGGATGAAGTTTCTCCACTTGTGCACATTGAGTTCCTGAAGCTAGTGCATGATCTGTATGTGTGACTCATGCATTGGCATCACATTTCATGATGATACCACCCTTGCTTCATCAGGGCCTTGCCTCCACAGGGACATTCGTGGATGGTCGTATGTGTGGACACAGAAAATGTTACTTAAACATATCGGGTGCATAGGATGCCCATGAGTGAAATTTCTAGAACTTCCATGGTACCAAGGATCTCCCTCAACGTCGTGCCTGAGTGGAAACTATGAGCGCACGAGAGCCTTATACCGTTAGACCATGACTCTCATTGTCGTGTAGTAGCTTCGGTAGGGGTGTGGCCTTACCGGCCTGAGAGAAAGAGGGCAATAGCTAGGTTGAGTTTGACCAGCTCGTGAATGGGTTCGCTACTGTCGAGCCTTGCTGGTGATTGGCTGTCCACAAGCGGGTAGTGAGGTCTCTTACGCTCGTTTGACTGTGCGGGTCTGTAGAGCGACAGTCATTCAACAGTGTACTGGACCCCAGTGATTTTTCTTATGATTGAAAATATACTTAATATGTGGATTGTATATGAGCACTGACACCACTTTGCATTGCATTCGCATCGGTACTATAAGCCGCTTTATGCATCGCCTTGGTATGACGCCCAGTACTCATTGCATTGTATTCATGACAAGCCTCGGTAAGGCTAGAGATGTTGTCATTGATCATGTTTCCCTTCTTGTACCCTTATTATTCTTCTGCGCACTATTGTCACACAAACTTTCATCACCCTCTAAGCTTTCTCTAAGCTTATGCACGATTGATGCATGTAGGAGATCCTAGGCAGGCGACGTAGCGGCAGAGCTTGGATTAGAGTTGAGCTGAGGACCCCGGTGTTGCAGACTTTTCCCTTCCCTTTTTCTTTTATCTTATGTATGTCCTTTTGGACCTTTTGTAACTTGTAAAAGTTCAAATTTATAGTGGATTTTGTGATGTGTCCCTTTATTATTTTTGAGATGTTACTTGCTGTGATCTTGGGTATGCACGTATTGAAAATGGTTATTCAGTTATAGAAATCATTCTTTTGGGATCCCAGGATTGGAACTTGCCTCAGGAACCGAGAATGGGGTACTATGGAGGCCATTGAGGACAGAACCGGCTATCGGGTTCCTTGTGAGTCTGGTTATCGAGTCTGGGGCGTGACAATTCCTAACAAAAAGGTGGGACATCCCATCTCACTTATATAAGGATTAAACATCCCCCAAAGTGAGACCCTTAGCTAAAGAGTGTGGGGCCTAGTACAAGGTGTCAAAGAGGCCTACATGCAATACAGTTAAGTACTAGAAAATTTTCAGCAAACAGAAAGTGTAAAGGGAATGAAATAGATCCAATGGCAAGTGGGGCCTACATACTAGCAAACTATAAATAAGAGACATAAAAATATACATGAGTTCCTAGATTGGATGAACTAATAAAATGGATAAATCACAAGTGATCCCACACCCAAGTGGGTCAATGAGAGGATAATTGTTATGTATAACATAGATCCAACATATTCATCAAGTAACACATGAAATATAAATTGATGAAATCTTTATGATCAGATTCTATGTTGGAAGATTTGATCTAATGGATGGTTTGGAAACAAGTTATTCAAGCCGTTTGTAGGTTTCCAACCATACAGAGCCTTGGATCCATCTGGACCACACATAGAAATTTAAGATTTGTCCTCATAGAAGTATCTATCGGCCCAAAATTTTTCAAATTTATCATGAAAGAATTTGACCATAGGGACCATACATATCAAATACAAATACATCTCACATTATCACTGATATATCATAATAAAATACATCTTTTGTACAAGGCCAACATCTCAACTGTCCGAACTCCGATTGAGGCTTATTATATACCGTTGGAAAGCTGGTTCGATTTTCTACGAATCCAACGGAACGTATATTTTAATACATTCATTAAAAGAGTTAAAAATGAGTCAATTTAGACAAATTGAAATCCTACATGTGCTGCTGGACAGCAACCAAGTAAACTTGGTGTTATGGATGATTGGACCATTGGATGGCTGCGAAATTTGGTCCAGAGTTATCATATTGTGATTCATAACATCCTTAAGTTTCAACTCCGATCTTAGCATGGTTGATTTTATATGAATTTTAGAACTTGTTGTCCAGAAACAAAAACATGATTACAAATGAAGGGTGTAGATATGATATTCATCATGGTGGACCATACTGACATGGGCCACTTTGCTAACCACCATAGATATAAATACATGTACATAAGAACTCCACACCAGTAAGGCCCACACATATCAAGAAAATACAAAGGGGAAGAAAGAGGAGGATGAGGAAGATGGAAGGAGGGGTGTAGACTCACTTCAATGGATAGATGGTTGGATGATGATGTATGGTTCACTCCCTCTTGATCAATGGTGGGCCACACCTTGGCCCCACTCTCTCTCACTCTCTCTTAAAATCTCAGAATTTTTTCAAGTATAGGAAAAGAATAAGTGCAAGAGAGCTCTTACTCGGAATTGGGGGTTAAGGTGGCAAAATGATGTGGCAAGTTCATGGGATCTCATTGGTGCTAAAAGTAAGGTAGAATGTGATGTATGGTATGGGTAGTGAATGGATGAGGTGGATGGTGCTAAGCATGCATTGGCCATGGTGGAAGAAATCTACACATACATTGACTAATGGATGGATAAGGGTTATGGGTTGTAAGTGATGCATGGTGGATGATGAAGTGGAGTATTGCAATTGGTTGTTTGAAGTGATGTGGCACAAATTAAGATATGCATTGGATACATGTATAGGATGAGGTGGACATGAGCCATGATTAATTTCTAAGACATGAGGAGAGAGCTAATGATGAGTTTTGGGATAAAATCCAATTTTTTCTTATAGTGCTTGTCTTATATGTGCTAGGTTCTTATTTTGTCATGTAACAATTGTCTTATTTGTTGGTAATTTCCATGTTCTAAAAGTGGGCTTTAGGCCCACATGGGCTCAAGTCCAATGGGCCTAGCATAATAAAGGTTTCTTTTGTTACTGGATACATAATTTGGGTCGTACATTCGATGGGTCATATCTCATTAACGGAGCGTCGGATTGACACACGGTTTTCACCATTGTGACCGCAACAACGACGCGGTCCACATGATAGAGGTCTCAAGGTCATTTAAAACAAATCACTTTGGTGAGTTTTCTAGATGCAGTAGGATGCAGTGTATGGTCTATCAACGGTACGAGTTAGGACACATGTGGACACGAGCGATGTTACAAAAGACCGGGATCCCATAGTTTTCAACTTTCAAATTTTCTTTTTTAAAATGATATATATTTTTTTCAAAATCTCGGTGTTTTTATAAATTACTTTTTCTTTTAATTTCAAATTTTGAACATTTTCAATTATTTTTCAATATCACAAATTTTTTTCAACTTCTTTATTTTCCATTTCAAAATGTCTATTTTTTGTTAAAGTATCGATTTTTTAATATCGGTTTATCATAAAATTTTCAATTCTTTCGAACTTCTCCATTTTTTTAAAGCATTTTTTTTTCAAACTTGTCAATTTTATGGAGCTTGTCAATTTTATGTTATTTTTCAAAATACAAACTTTCATTTTCTTTTTTAAAATATTTTCATTTTTCAACATTGTCAAATTTTTCACATTTTTAATTTTCTTTTTCAAGATATTATTATTTTTTCTCGAAATCAAAATTTTTTTTTTCAAAATTATCAACTTCATTCAATATTCTTTTTCTTTTCCCAAAAAATAGACTTATTAAATCAAGTTTTTTTTTTTTTTTTTTTCAAAATCTCTATTTTTCTCAAACATTGTTAAAATTTTTAAACTTCTCAATATTCTTTTTCATGTGATATTACAAATCATTTAAATATTAGTTTTAAATTTTAAAAAATTAATAATAATGTCCACTCATTTGATATAAAAATAAAATAATAAATTCTTTGCATTCAATCAATTGTTAAAAAATAATCCTAGATACAAATATGTACAATTAAACCACTGAAGTTCTATTAAAAAATAATTCTTGGACTACAAAAAAACATAATTTTCCATCATATTCTTAAAAATAAAAAAAAAAAAAAAAAAAAAACAAATGTTTAAGGCGAAAGTCCTTTTACGATGGACCATGATCTATCGTAAAAGCAACAAAAAACCATCGCGAAGTGCTATTTTGGGTGGGAATTTGCAACTGATCATATTTTGTCGCAAAATCAAAATTTGTGACGGATTTACTCCATCGCAAATTTACGACGGACCACAATCCGTCGTAAATCAGATTTTAGCGGCGGATTTTGGTCGTCACGAAATTCCTCGACTTTTGAACTAGGATTTTCAAGAAAAAGGAATTGGTGACGGACATTTTCCATTAGCGACGGATTAAATCCATCATGAAACCAAGCGATTATCGTCCATCGCAAAATCCGTCGCAAATTCGCGATTTTGGTGTAGTATGTATACTCCCACCGGAGGCTCCCATGAGACTAACAAATACATACATGTGTCTGGTGGCAGTCCTACAGAAGAACCTTTCGAGTTTGGGTCACAAACTTTATACTCAATCTATATAATGAAAGAATATATGCACTATAAATTGACAATGTTATCGTATTGAGCCCCGTTAATGTACCTTCTTGAGATGTATCTTCACTTCTTCAATCCACTTTTCTTGTGCTTCCCTAAGCTTTGAAGTCGATCTTCTTCCGCTCAAAGAATTGGCTATCAACAACATTCTTCTTTTAAGATACTATGGTAATGGGATATGGTTTGAATCTCCTACAACTAATGATTTTAGTTGGTTCCTCGCAAGGATTCATGTATCTGGGTGTTCTAGAAAATTTAGACAAGTGTTTTCCTATAAGTTTGACGTCTAATCTCTAAAAAAATAAAAATAAAAATGGAATGAACCAAGTACATCTTTATAAAAGAGGTTGAAATCCTTATTAGAGTGATAAATCACAAACAAGAAGACTTAGATCACTTATGTTTAAAGCTGAGAATGGTTGGAAAAGAGTTGCAAGGATAAAAGCTTATACACTAAAAACCCATCAATTTATCTAAGGATCGAATGCCCATTTTATATAGAAAAGTTTGTAATGGCTATAAAAATAGCTAGTATAATGGCTCTATTGATAGGATTGAAGGAGTCTTCAATACAATCAAAGGTCCTTCAATATGATCGAACTGGCCTTTAATCTAATCGAGAAGATTGAGAAATTTTCAAAAATGTATAGTTTAGTTGTTGGATTGTTTCTTTGATGCTATTGAGGAGATCCTCGATCATATGGAGTCCTATTGACAGGCTGTCGATAGGATCGAGATCAACTCGAAACTATTGTTTTGAGTTGTTTGTTTTACAGCAACTTAGCACCTCTAAAGCCTATCTAATTAAGATCAAATTAAGATCCTAATGATATGGGATGATCAAACAAATATTTACCTATTTAGGAATGGATCATATAAAAGCTAAGGTTGTTTTGGACATAAATAGGTCTAAAGTTAGGTCACTTAGGCACCTTAATTTACCTGTTTCTTCACACATTGATGTTCAACGTCTTCATGTCTTCAGTATTTAGCTTTCAAGGGCTCAACCAATTTGCTGACACACTAACACATGATTGGCAAACAAGTGCACTTACACTTCCTTGGGTTCCATAGTGATATTTATATGCCACATTCATTACCATTCATAAGGTCATTCCTACTAGGATGAACTAAAAACATGAAAATATTAGACTGATCCAAAACTTATGTTGCTCTACAAAATTTTCATCGGTGAACCTTTGGTCCTCATTGTTTCCTTGTCATGCATCCCACTTAAGTTCTGGATCTTCCTCATTTTTTAGACCATATCATAACATGATCTGACAAAATTGATGGACAAAAAGTAGATTTCTCACAAACACCATAGTAGGTCCTATGTATATTTTTGTTGCAGGAAGTTCCCGCAACAAGTAGTTGTATGCAACTGGCGGCCGTCATGGAGATGCGAGTTTTGATGGGGCGATAGTTATGCTTGACATCTACTTCCCCCTATAGGGAGCTCTTGTAACTCAAAACTTTGTGGGGCCACCACGATATCTAACATCGACTTTGTCTATCATTTTTCATGTCCCATTTTTTATTTTAAGGTTCAAAAGTAGATAAATCTAAAAGTTAAGTAGGTCACACCTCATAGAAAAAGTGGTGATTGGAATGGTCACAATTGAAACCTTTCCAAGGGCTTCTTTAATGTATATTTCCAACCTGTTCATAAGCTGACCCTGTTAAAGTCCTTTGATATACACTGATACACTATCCTTTGACTGATCAAGCTTTTAAAGCCAGTGGTTGTGTATTAAAGTCTTGTATTCGAACACCGGAGAAGTAAGCATACCTCCTAATGTATACCTCCCTAATATATTCTCCCATGGGAGCCATCACCCTTGCCCAGTACATGCCCTTGAGCTGACAACTTGAGCTCTTAGAGGGAGTGCATGTTTGGGCCAAAGAAGTTTTGTTTTTTCAAACGCACACACTCTCACATACCCAGACACAAACCAAAATGGAAACTCGAACTCATGATATGTGTTGAAACTCATGCGAGTCTACCACTGGGCCACGAGTAAGGAACCCTAGAGAAGGTTTCAATGATAAGCATCCAATTCCCACTGTTTTCTTTGTGTGGCCTACTTAGCTTTTAGATCAGCTGCCTCATTTTCAGGCACACATCTTAACATAATTAGCTGACGAAACTGGTGGCCAGACTGGATGCAGATGGACATCTTGGTGGGCTTCACATGGCTTTGGGTTACAGTAGCTTCATATAAGAGGGGTTGCAGGAAACCTGCGCCCAACACTCACCGTGTGGCACTGCCAGACCATGGTCACACGGGTCTTTACATATGCCCTGGTGGTAGACTCACGAGAGTTTCAACACGCGGTCATGAGATGAAGTACCCCTCATGGTCTCACTGTGGTGTGAGTGCGTGGGTATAAAAAATAAATAAAAAATAAAGGACCCTGATCACACGGGAGTGGTTTGGCTGCAGCACCGGATATCAGTCCGCAGGCACGACAAGGTCCAAGGCTTAGTTGGGCCACTGTGATGTATGTATTTTATCCTAGCCATCTATCCAATTTTACAGCTCATTTTAATACATGACCCAGAACATGATGCAGATCCTAAACTCAAGTGACCACACCACAGAAAACACTGGGGATTCAACGCCCACCAATGAAACTTTCTAGGTTCCACCGTAATGTTTTATTTGCCATGCAACCTCTTTATATCATAAGGTCACACAGACCTAGATCAAGAAAAAAACACAAATATTAGCTTGATTCAAAACTTGTGTCCCCCGAGAAGCTTTCAATGGTGGTCGCGTTTAATCCCCACTTTCTGAGGTGTGGTCCACTTGAGCTTTCCATCAGCATCATGTCGGGGCTCATGACCTCAAATGAGCTGGCAAAACAGATGGATGACGTGGATAAAACGCACACCATGTGAGCCCTACAGAGCTTGGGCCCATCGTGCCACAGGGATATCCCTGTGAACGGGCGATGCAGGCAATCTGCTTCTGATCACAAATCACGTGTGCCGTTCCGGCACGTGCCCACGTGATGGGCTCCGGAACTCGACTGAGAAATCCAGTGATAAATTGCGAATTCCCTTCGTACTCAATCACCAGCGATAAATAGCCGCGAATCACGAGAAGTTGTCGGGACCTGTGGGCCCACTGGACTAGAAAAGCTGACCACGCCGTAAATGCAAGGACAACGGAAAAGTTCAGATTAAAAAATCCCCTTTATCAGGGGCATCTTCGTCTTTTCGAAAAAGGCTTGGAGGAGCCGTTTACCGGACTGCCATCGGGCATGTCGGGTCGGGTTTTGTCTCATGTGCGGCTATTTCCAACGTTCCTTTTCAAATTTATTCTCTTTCTACAATACAAAACAGTAATGTCCATGCCTAAACCATCTCTCGCCACAGTCAAAAGCTCATCTGAGAGATGACCGTTGGAATGTGGAACGATAAGTGCACTCGCTTCCTACGTGGGTAGGAAGAAGACGTGTGAGAGATCAGAACCACCCCTCAGGGGTCCCCACTGGGTGGATGAGCCTGATTTGATCAGTGGATAGGTCATACATGCACAGAATAAATGTATAGTTTGTATAGATTCACTACCGGTCCAGATTCTATGTTTAGGTGTGGCCCATCTGATTATCTTACACTGATGATTTTTGACAAGTGAAATTTCCACAATCGGGATTTCTCGATCAATGGTCCTGATTTTCAAAATGTATGCCTTGTGTCCAACGTGTGAGGCGAGTGCACTTAGCATTTCTTCTGTCGACATGGAGTCCATATGAGCTACTCGAGTGGCTCTTCCACGGCTCGGCTCATATGCATCTCTCATTTTTTCTCCATGAGGCCAGTTCCTCTACAGCGTTTGCAGAATGAATTTGCTATGCAACCCAGTGCATCGAGCTCACCACAATGCATTGGCAGCATCGAATCCATTCACTGGTGCGCCATTCAAGTTCGCCCTGGTGGACGTTTATCAGTTTATCAGACCGTTGAAAAAAAATAATAATATTAAATAAATCCAATAATCCTATTTGAACAAACAAGTGTCCACATATCAGAGGTTACCATTGTTAAACCAATCTCATCGTGGGACCATGACTTAGCAACAGTGGTTTGTACAATATATTCCGTTTAATTTGAGTTAAGGTACGCCATGTATGCCATTTCTCACTGCCTGTGTATCAAGTGTCGTATTCTGCCAGAGTATAATAACTCCCCAAGCACAAAACCCAGTTCGACTCGGTCTACTCAAAGCCGACCCGACCCGAGCCACTCTACAACCACGACTTGCCGATAAAACAAAAAACACGACCGTTAGCCCCCCCTCTCTCCCAATCCCAATATAAATCAGTCAGCGTTTGCACCCTAAAAACACTTCTCTCCCCATCTGATCCAAGACATTCTCCCTCTTTGCATTTATTCACGATGGGCCATCTCAAGACCTCCATCTTATTCTACTTCTCCTTCATGCTTCTGGTACATAAGCAAGTACCACCATTCATTGTTACTGCCAATGTCCTCAATTCAACCACAACCAAGAATCATCACAAGTGGGTCGGGCCCGTCGGCTGCCGTGTGATCACAGTCGACGTCCACGGCTTCGGGGACTTCCTATCCGTCCAAGCAGCCATTGAATCGGTCGCAGAGAACAACCGAGAGAATGTCATTATTCAGATCAACCCCGGATATTACATGTAACTTTTGAGTAGTCCTTTCTTTTTTGTTCATTAATTTATGTAATGGGATTTCCTTAATTTTGCTTAATTTGCTGGTTTTGGCAGAGAGAAGGTTGTGATTCCTGCTACGAAGCCATACATTACGTTCCAGGGGGCCGGGAGGGATGTGACGGTGATCGAGTGGCATGATCGGGCCAGTGATCGTGGATCGGACGGACAACAGCTACGCACTTATCACACTGCTTCTGTTACTGTTTTTGCTAATTATTTCACTGCTAGAAATATTAGTTTCAAGGTGAGGGCTCCTTTTCTTTTCCCCACTGATTAGTTGGTCATGTGGGCCCCATATTGGCTGTGAACGGTTTAGTTGGTCACGTGGGGTCCGCATTGCCATAACAATGACACCATTGAAGGGGCCACTCATGGCCAACGGTTGTTGATTTTACTCGCTTGTTTTGCATTCTATGATCTGGGTCATGGTTGTGAACTAGTTTTCATTCGTTGCCTCTCTATTGTGAATATGGTTGTGCTGTTGGTTAACCTGGACCGTTCATCTAGTGGGCCATATGGTGAACCGCTCCTGTTAAAGCGTCCTATACAGGAAAGCAATCATAGCTGCCGGATTTGTGTTTTCAAGGTTGACGGTGGAAATAAAAACGGATTGATAATGTAGATTACTCGGGAAAAGACTATCAATCGATAATCATTCTTTGATTAAGAAGGGCCCACCATATTCATGATGAGGATTGACCAATAGTACAACCATGTGCGGTAGATTGGCAACTCACCAACGTCGATTCTCTGGGTGGCGAACCTAAAATGTGAAGTTGTTATTACTGCAACTGGTCTCCATCAGACGGTTATCAATCATCGAGCGGGGATGTGTTTGATATATACACCTTTTAATAGATCATGAATAGCATCATGATAAGGTGGTCCACTAACCGAAAATACATGCACTCAGAACACAGCCCCGGCACCAATGCCCGGCATGGAAGGATGGCAAGCAGCTGCATTCCGCATCTCTGGGGACAAGGCATACTTCTCCGGGTGCGGCTTCTACGGTGCTCAGGACACTCTCTGTGACGACGCTGGACGCCATTACTTCAAGGAGTGCTACATTGAAGGTTCCATAGACTTCATATTCGGCAACGGAAGGTCCATGTACAAAGTACGTGCAAGAAACGCCAATTTCAAATATTTGCTAATTGGTTTCATTTGAATTCTATATATCATTATCAATGCATTGAGAACTCGTCCGAGTCGACTCGGACTTAGTTGGATTCGATCAGGTTCAGCACCAAGATTCAGTAGCGTTGAAAATATGCCTGATTCAGCTAACTTGGACAAGCCATCCCTGACTCGGCTGAGTCCCAACTCGATCCTGGACTTTAGAGAAGTCTTCAATCCATGTCAGTTTACAAATGTTATTCTACTAGATTCTACGCGGATTGCGTCCTACCCCGCCCTTCTCCAGCTGGGAACGGGTATGAGCTTCGAGTCGCCACTGTGATGTAAGGGTCTTATCCACACCTTCCATCCATTTTTTTCGTATCATTTTAGGGCATAAAGCCAAAATTGAGGTAGATCCAAGGTTCTAGTGGACCACACCACAGGAAGCAGCAGTGATAATGATTCCTACCGTTGAAACTTGTTTAGGGTCCAGAGTGATGTTTGTTTGCCATCCAACCTATTTATAAAGTTACATAAACCTGGATGAGAGAAACAACAAATATCACCTCCATCCAAAACTTCTGTGGCCCCAATAAGTTTTCAACTGTAAGAGTTTATTCCCCCATTGTGTAGTAGATTCGAGCCTTGGATCTGCCTCGTTTTTGGTATTAAATCCAAAATGATATAAAAAAATGGACGGACGGTGTGGATAAGACCCATACATCACGGTGGCCACTCAAAGCTCTTTACCGTTGCAAGATGGAGACGGGCGGGGTAGGACGCAATCCGCGTCCTTGCGTGGGTGTGAGAGGCCAATGCCAGTCATCCAGTGTGACCCACTCGGAAAACTCTCCATCTCCGATCTCATACTCTCATCAAAGTGCCCACACGTGTGTAAGAAAAGTGACCTTTTGAGAACAAACAAGGACAGATGTCTACATTCATCGGACACGTGTGGTCCAACTGACAGGTAGACAGCCCTGATCTTTGGGCCATTATATGTACAGTGTCTAGCGCCACCTGATGAACGCCCCAGATCTCGCCACACCGGAGCTGCTACGAAGGGAACGGATGTAGGTGCGGTCCTGACGGTGGGGACCACCTTGATGATTTATTGTATATTCCCGCCGTCCATCGGTTTTTCCAGATGATTTTAGGATACTAGACCAAAAATTAAGCAGAGCCAAAGCTCAGTGGACCACACCACAGGAAACAGTGGTGATTGACTATTAAAAACTTCCTGTGGGCAACAAAATTTTTTGGATCAACCTGATTTTGCATTTCTCTTTTATCACGAGGTTGGATGTCAAATAAATGTTACAGTGGGCCCTAAGAAGTTTTTAATGGCGGGCGTTTAGTCACTACCGTTTCCTGTCGTGTTGTCCACCTGAGATTTGGATCTGTTTCTTTTTTGGCTCATGCCACAAAATGATATATAAAAACGGATGGACGGCGTGGATAGACAATACGTACATCAAGGTGGGCCCCACGGTCAGGGCTGCACCGTCTCGTGTGAAGCCGGGCCGCATCTAATCCGCTCCCTGCTATCCTACAAATGGCCTTTCTCCATTTTGGGACCTTTTAAAAGATTCTTTACTATTTTTGTACAAAAGTAACGGGTCTTTCACACGGGTAGTCCTTTTACGATAAAGTTCGAGTTATCGGCGATTTACTAAAATACTCCTAACTCTGCGAAGGTTGTGTGTTAATGCCATGTGAAACGATCACTTTCATCCTATGTCCTGCTAAGCTGTCATGTGCAGGACATTTCAACCGTTGGACCACAGCATGAATGAAGATCGTCTAGAGCGAATCCGACCTAACGTTCGAGTGTGCCCCACCTAATGTGTTGATCGGCTTTATTTCCACAGAAGAGGATTTCATGGTGTGGTCCACCATTTGCATGGTTCTGGTATACGTGATCTTTTCAGGCAGCAAATGCCTAAAACGCCCTCGAGTTTTTCAACTCGTACGAGAAACGATGTTAAGGTTGTTTTCGTCATTTTGTCTTTTCTGCTTGGTTTTTGTGGGTGAAGGATTGCGAGCTACACTCTATCGCGACGAGGTTCGGTTCCATCGCGGCGCAGGATAGGAAGTCGCCGGTCGAGAAGACGGGATTCGCTTTCGTGCGCTGTAGGGTGACAGGAACAGGCCCGCTCTACGTGGGGCGAGCGATGGGCCAGTATTCAAGGATCGTCTTCTCTTACACGTACTTTGATGACGTGGTGGCCCACGGTGGATGGGATGACTGGGACCACACCAGCAACAAGAATAAGTAAGCTCGCTCTTCCTTTCATTTACCATTATTACCCTCCTGCTACTTTCAGTCTAGTCCCCACAACGAAGGTCATTTTTGTCATTTAGTAATGTGGGCCGCAGTTTTACCGTCTGATTGTACAGCTACAGCGCATTTCGAGAATGAATGGACGGGAAATAGTCGATGGGGGGTCTCACATGCACACGGATCGCCTACGGACACTGCTGTAGCAACTCGCTACTGGACGGTGATCATTTTAGGCTGATCAAAATCTCAGGTGGACCACACCACAGGAAACAGTGGTGAATGAACGGCCACCATTAACAACTTATTGGGGGCACAAAAAGTTTCATGGACTGCGTGGATAAAACTCATACATCATTGCGGTCCAGTGGCGGAAACGGATTGGCTACTCCCCCTGCCACCAGCTAATGGCTAGTGGTTGGTGTTCTGTGGGCCCTGTGTTTCATCCATGCCGTCCATCGTCTTTTCTAGATCATTTTAAGGTATTAGCCCAAAAATAAGATATATCTTAGTCTCAAGTGGACCACATTATAGGAAACAGTATTGATTGAATGTTGACCATTAAAAACTTTTTGAGGGCCATAAAAGTTTTAGATCAAGCTGATCTTTGCTTTTTCACTTCATCTAGGTCTGTATGACCTAATCAACAGATTGGATGTCAAATAAACAGTACAGTGGGGCATTAGGAGGATTTTAATGGTGGATATCCATCACTATTGTTTTCCTGTGGTGTGGTCCACTTGAGATTTATATCCATCTCATTTTTGGTATCAAGCTAAAAATGGATGAAGGGCGTGGATAAGAGACATACCTCATAGTGGGGTCTGCAGAGAACCGACCACCAGCCACCGGGCTTGTGGCAGGGGAGTAGCCAATCCGTTTCCTCCAGTGGCAATGTGTGTCAGTGTGCAATTTTCGTCCGTCTCACATGTGTGAACCCAAAAATTAAGAAAATCAGGACCAAAACGACAGGTCCCACACCTCTCCAAAATTGGAATGATCAGCTCACTGGGTGGACCACACCTCTGTATTGAGTCCGACTGTTGATTGTGCATTGATTGCAACGGTGTAGCCCAGTCGATGATGGCAACGGTTTGATTTTCAAGCCAGGTGATCATAATGGTGAGGCTTTCCATTTTCATGGTGCTGATGTCATGCACAAGTGGCATGTTGCTGGAAAAGATGATACAGCACCACAAGTCGTGTTACCTTGGTGGATCATGGGTTTCACTGCTGGGCCAATATGGGTCAGGCTTAGGGAGGGCCATCAACGAGCTAGGCCTGAAATTGGCTTAGGACCGGCTTTTGAACTGTTCGGACTGGGCCAGGTGTTGGCTTCAAACCAGATTTTGAACTGTTCGGACTGGGGCCGGGAACAATAATGCATGGTTATAAGACTCAATGACTCAGATCTAGTCGTCACTCAGCCGAGTTTGACCTAGACACCCCCTATTTTCAGTTTTGACTTGGGTGCCAGACCGATCAGGTCCAACCAAGTCGGGGTCGACTCACACAAGTCATACAGGACTCAGTCCCGGTCTTAAAACATAGCGTTTATGATGTAAATAGGTAGGCTTGGGCATAAAGCTAGAATTGGATCACTAAACAGTCCGGCCGGGGTTCGTTTTTAAATCGGCTCCACTAATCATGGGTTAACATGGCACATGTTTGTAAAATCCGGGACATTCATCAATTGATGGGTGTCATGGTGAATGTATCTTGGCGTTAAAAGTCAGGCCACTCCACTCACATATGTAAATTCTAAAATTTATATACATGGCCCAAACGATCAGCTATGGATCTCGCACACACGTGTGTCACGTTGTGGGTCCAACCACGCTGATGGTTTTTATTGGCAGGACGGTGTTTTTCGGGGTATACAGGTGCTGGGGCCCGGGAGCTTCAGCGGTGCGAGGCGTGTCATGGGCCAGAGAGCTCGACTATGCGACCGCACATCCATTCCTGGCCAAGAGTTTCGTCAATGGACGGCATTGGATTGCACCATCAGATGCTTGATCAATCACTTCCTTTCTTCTTCTTCTTCTTCTTTATTTCTTCTTATTATTATTATTTTAAAGAGCCAAGTCAACCAGGCCTTAGCCCGAGTCGGGCAAGTCAACAACACTAACAAGACCGTTCCCAGCAGACCTGACAAAATCGTCCACACCACCTCAATGCCCCGGTTCGGCACAAGCCCTCGTTACTGAGCTCGGCGATCAATCGCTTCCCTTTCACACTCACAAATTCATTGATTTTTATGTATGTACGAATTTTGGAAATTTCCATTCATAACTTTTCTTGTATCAATGGCCATTTATATTTCATTTATATTTATAATGTTATAGGTTGGATTCTTGTGTGAAATTTGTGTAATGTTTAGGTAACTCTTGTGGCAAAGAAGGCACACGTGTGTAGATCGGATCCGCTCATCAAGCCGTCCATACCATGTAGTTATATCTTATAAGGTGGCAACGTACGTGTACAAAATAAATGAATTGTTAAAGATAAACCCAAAAAGATCCACTTCCTCTGTTCCGCCAGATGATGAGATCAATCCGAAGCAAGGAAAGTAGTGAGATAAGATACAATCACGACACCTTTGGCAGGTGTGCTAAGCTGAGTTGCAACGTGCACTCATAGCATCTCCAGAATTTTTATTTTTTATTTTTTAAATTTGCTCCTCTCTTTTGAAGATATGAGCTCGCTAGACTAAGTGCGCTCTAAAGATGGAACTGTCTTTATTCGTTACATGTATCCAGACCATCCAATACCAACACGCATGCGTTACTATTTGCTGATGTGGATGAATGACTTAATGCGGATGAGCCCAATCCGTTAGGTTAGCCACCCACGTCAGGCCTTGATTTCGCATATTACACTCATTTGTAAATGCAATCGCCTCACCACAGTAAACAATGTAAAACCCACGTAAACATCTAAATTCATGTGGTGTCACTAAAAAAGCATGTCGTTCGTTGAGTCCTGTCTTTTTTCATTGACAGATTTAGACTGTCCATAAATTCTTGATGGTTAAATCCTTCGAGTAAGAAAACTAAGTTTAGGTTATAGGTTTTATAGGTTTTAGTTTAGGTTAAAGTTATAGGTTTTGGTTTAGTTTATGGGTTTAGGTTTATGTTTTAGTTTATAGGTTTAGGTTTTGGTTTTAGGTTAAGGTTTAGGTTACAGGTTTAGGTTTTTGTTTAGGTTAAGGTTATGGGCTTTGGTTTAGGTTTTTGATTTATATTAAGGTTATAAGTTTAGGTTAGTTTTAGGTTATAGGTTATAGGTTATAGCTTTGAGAATTGAAAATAGGTTAAGGTTTAGGTTTAGGAAATCGGGTTTGCGTTCAGGTTCGGGATCGGGTTTAGGCTTGGGTTTTCATATTTAGGTTTAGGTTTAGGGAGTTGAGATTGGGATTTGGTGTAGGTTTAGGTTTAGGGATTTGAGAATAGGTTAAGGTTTAGGTTCAGAAAATCAGGTTCGGGTTCGGGATCGGGTTTAGGCTTGAGTTTTCAAGTTTAGGTTTAGGTTTATGTTAGAGAGTTGAGATTGGGATCAGTGTAGGTTTAGGTTTAGGGATTTGAGAATAGGTTAAGGTTTAGGTACAGGTTTATGTTTAGGTTTTAGGTTATAGGTTTAGGTTTTGGTTTTAGATTTAGGTTAATGTTATAAGTTTAGGTTATCGGTTATATGTTATAGGTTATAGGTTAAGGTTTATGTTATAGCTAGGTTTTATTTTAAGTTAAGGTTATAAGTTTTGGTTTAGGTTATGGGTTTAGGTTTAGGTTTAGGTTTAGGTTTTAGTTTATAGGTTTAGGTTTTGGTTTTAGGTTTAGGTTAAGGTTATAAGTTTAGGGTAAGGTTTCGGTTACAGGTTTTGGTTTAGGTTAAGGTTATAGGCTTTGGTTTAGGTTAAGGTTTAGGTTTTGAGTTTATGTTAAGGTTATAGGTTTAGGTTAGGTTTAGGTTTAGGTTATAGGTTATAGGTTATAGCTCTGGGAATTGAGAATAGGTTAAAGTTTAGGTTTAGGAAATCGGGTTCGGGTTCGGGATCGGGTTTAGGCTTGTGTTTTCAAGTTTAGGTTAGGGAGTTGAGATTGGGATCAGGTGTAGGTTTAGGTTAGGGATTTGAGAATAGGTTAAGGTTTAGGTTTAGGTTTTAGCTTATAGGTTTAGGTTAAAGGTTTAGGTTTTGGTTTTAGGTTTAGGTTAAGGTTATAAGTTTAGGTTATAGGTTAAGGTTTATGTTATAGGTATTAGTTTAGGTTAAGGTTATACGTTTTGGTTTAGGTTATGGGTTTAAGTTTAGGTTTAGGTTTAGGTTTTAGTTTCTAGGTTTAAGTTAAGGTTATAAGTTTAGGTTACAGGTTTTGGTTTAGGTTCAGGTTATAGGCTTTGATTTAGGTTAAGGTTTAGGTTTTGGGTTTAAGTTAAGGTTATAGGTTGAGGTTAGGTTTAGGTTTAGGTTATAGGTTATAGGTTATAGCTTTGGGAATTGAGAATAGGTTAAGGTTTAGGTTTAGGAAATCGGGTTCGGGTTTAGGTTCGGGATCGGGTTTAGGCTTGGGTTTTCATGTTTGGGTTTAGGTTTAGGTTAGGGAGTTGAGATTGAGATTTGGTGTGGGTTTAGGTTTAGGGATTTGAGAATAGGTTAAGGTTTAGGTTTAGGAAATCGGGTTCGGGATCGGGTTTAGGCTTGGGTTTTCAAGTTTAGGTTTAGGTTTAGGTTAAGGAGTTGAGATTAGGATTAGGTGTATGTTTAGGTTTAGGGATTTGAGAATAGGTTAAGGTTTAGGTTTAGCGTATAGGTTTAGGTTTTGGTTTTAGGTTTAGGTTAAGGTTATAAGTTTAGGTTATAGGTTATAGGTTAAGGTTTAGGTTATAGGTTTTTGTTTAGGTTAAGGTTATAGGTTTTGGTTTAAGTTATAGGTTTAGGTTTTGGTTTTGGTTTTAGTTTATAGGTTTAGGTTACAGGTTTTGGTTTAGGTTAAGGTTACAGGTTTTGGTTTAGGTTAAGGTTTAGGTTTTGGGTTTATGTTACGGTTATAGGTTTAGGTTAGGTTTATGTTAGGTTTAGGTTTAAGTTATAGGTTATAGGTTACAGGTTTTGGTTTAGGTTAAGGTTATAGGTTTTGGTTTAGGTTTTGTGTTTATGTTAAGGTTATAGGTTTAGGTTAGGTTTAGGTTTAGGTTATGGGTTATAAGTTATAGGTTATAGCTTCAGAAATTGAGAATAGGTTAAGGTTTAGGTTTAGGAAATCGAGTTCGGGTTCAGGATCTGGTTTAGGGAAGAGAGTTGTAATCGTAGCACATGGGGGGGGAACCCAAGGCTAATGATGGGTTTCTAGAGAAGGTAGCCTACTACCTAGGCTAGGGGTAGGTATGATAGGTGCTAGAGTAGGGTATATAGATAAGGGAGTTAGGTGGGACCCACTCTTGGAAAACGTGTGCATGGGTAAAGTGGGCCCATAACATGGGTCCAAAAATGGTGCGGGCTACAACTTTTGATGGACACGTCGGATTTATGCACGAGACGCGGCGTTGGAACCACGGCGATAATGCGGTCGCATTGGCATAGGTCTCGGGTCAATTCGAGTCAGGTTTACATGACCGAACTCAAGGATGATGCAAACACTACCCGATGGTCGCGGGTCATCGAAATTTGACTGGTAGGACCGTGAGACCAAGACTAACGAGATGCATACTCACACACGCGCATGCACACATGGGGACTCGGGTTGGGTCTCACAGGTTGTGAGGTCTTTGCCACTCGCTGGGCCACGCAGCCGGCTGGGGCGGTAGCCAGCTTGGAGTGTACTAGAACTCGATGATGATCCCAGAGATGTATAGTACTGATACGTGGACTTATTGAGTAGGAGTTGTATACTTATTCATTCATTCACTATCCACTCGGGCTGGTGGTGCGTAACTAATTGTTGTGTACCTTCGTAATGAGAAGAATTTCGGTTGGAGCGCGTGACTAACCTGAGATCAGGAGCCTACTACATTGAGTCTGGCTATCCAAATTTAGGTATGAGACTGGTTTGGATAGAAGTTTCTCGTGATGGACCCCATAGTATGCGATACTACGTACTATCACCCCGACTTCACTCCAGATTGGTCATTTCATTCGCACAACATATTGCATCGCATCCACAACATTTAGCGTTTTGGGTTGCCATGTTTCTGCATTGATATGATCGTTAGCATTCATGCCTGCATCGCATAGCCTTGGTATGACTGATGACACTCATGGACTTACTAGTATATTTCTGTTTACTCTGATATCGTATGATTTATGATCTTGTCAGTATTTCTGCTTATTCCGATATTGTTTGATTTATGACATTGTATTGCATATTTGGCACTTACCTTGTGCACATACTTTCACCACCCACTAAGCTTTATATAAGCTTATGCACGATAGATGAGTGCAGGTAGAGTTAGGTCGCAGCAATGTTGAGCTTGGAGCGTACAACGGACTTTTAGAGCTTTGATTTTTGACATATGTATTTTCCTTTCAACACTGTATTCAATATTATATTAGTGGATATGTGATGATGATGTTGCCTTTGTGAATTGGGTAAACTTATGGTTATACTTCTTACGAGATAAATGTATGTTGGAAAATCCTCCTTCTAGAATCTTATGATCGAAATCTGGCGTATGCGTGCTGGGAGCTGAGAATGGGTACTATAGAGGCTGTCAGCACCGGATTCGACGATTGAGAATTTTGTAAGCTCGGTTTCCGAGTTTGGGACGTGATAGTATCCAAGCAGTTAGACATTACTCAGACATTGCTTAACTGATATATAAGTCAAATTAAATGACTTGAATTATGGTCCACATTTAACATGAGCAAAAATAAATAAATATATGCTTATTTAATTACTAGGTCGGGGGTATGGCACATGCAACAAACATGGACTGATGGAATGGAAATTGGAGAGGAAAATAGTTGGTACTTGGAGTTTCAATAAGAGAAAGTCGGCACCTAGAAGATGGGAGAGAAAAAGACGAAGATAGAGAGATGAAGGGACAATCTTACGTACACACAAAACAAAAAAAAGAAAAAAAAAAAAAAAAACGAAGAAAAAGATGAAGGGACAATCTTACATGACAAACAAAAAAGAAACGACGAAGATAGAGATGAAGGGACAATCTTACGTGCACACACAAAGAAAGAGAAAAAAAAAAAAAAAGAACAAAGAAAAAAAGAAAAACACAGGGCCGCATCTCGAACGCATGCGCGCTTAAGATTGACCAAATATTGCGGTGACTTTTGTGAAAAATTGAGTCCTTACTCATGCCTCAGTGACAGACTCACTAGGGTTTCAACATGAGGTCATGGAAAATTCAATATAGTGTGTTGTGAGTGCGTGGGGTGTGCCGGGTGTGATTGTGCGTTTAGAAAAATAAAAAATAAAAAACTTTTGTGAAAATTTTAAATTATCCTTTTGTAAAAACTACATTTTCTTATGACATATATTTGCCCTTGCAGATATGGTTTATGGTAAACATTAATAATTATTGCATCAATTGTTAATTATTGGAAGGTCAAATCAGCCCATGGCCCACTTTCAAATCGTTCTAGTGCTTTCGTTCAATAATGCTAATATATACCTATTCCGTGCTTTGATGCATCGTTGTTTTTAGTTTAAAAGAAGACCATGGGAGAAGCAGCGCACAAGAAGGGATGGTCCCTCCAAGGAATGACTGCCCTAGTCACCGGCGGCACCAAAGGAATTGGGTTCTCTCTCTCCCTCTCTCTTTCCTCATTTTCAGACATTTGCATTTCCCTGCCCTTACTGTTAGGAAATGATGGGATCGCCCTCCCCTTTTGAAGTCAACGCGGTTGGTTGAGATCCAGTTCATTCATTGCATACGGCCCACTGCATGTACACCACACTATTTAGAGATCTCATCCATTCATCATGTGGGGCTCACTAGACGTACACCACTATTGTTAGAAATCCAGTTCCCAAACCACTTTTTTCTCTTATGTGGCCCACTTGAGCTTTAGATCTATCTGATTTTTGTGATCAGAAATTAACATCATCTGGTGAAATTGATGGAGGGAGTGGATTTTACATAAACATCATAGTGGGCGCCACAACGTTTTGTTACACAGGCTCTTGAACGCTAGCGTATCACGGTGTCTGAAGATACTATACAAGAGTTGTTTGATATTTTCTGCCCTGATGCACTAGTATTGGGAGAAATTTTTTTTTTTTTTTTTTATAAAAATCAAGAATAAAATATGATTGATTTGATGATCCTAACCGTTGATCAAAGGATTGGACGGTTGAGCACTTATATTTGGCCCTTCATTTGCTATGGTTCATATGCCAAGATCATCGAATTTCTTGGATCTTCAGCAACTTTGCTTGGATAGTAGACCTCACTAGATGGATAACTCCAGGGACGCACCCGGCCTGTCCCTAGAACAGGATAGGGCTTTGATCAGGAAAACCTTTCACAGGAAGTTCCTGCCCAAGGATGCTAGGTGGGCCTACAAAGATGTTTTTGATAAATTAACTACGTTCATCTGCTTGAGAGCTCATTTTAAGACATCCCACCAAAAATTATGTGTATCCAAAACTTAAGTGAGCCACATGACAGGAGAAAGTGGGGATTCAGTGTGCATCGTTGAAACATTTTTAGGGCCATAAAATTTTTGTGTCAGGTAATATTATTTTTATTTTTTTTTCTTTTTTGGTATTTTCGCTTCATCCTAGTGGTTATGACCTTATAAATGGTTTGGTTGACATACAAACAACGAGGTGGAGCCCAGGAAGAATTCAACCTTAGAAATTTCTTTTCCAAATTTTCCCTCTCGCGTTACCAATACACATCATTTTTGGTTGAATTATCTAAAATGAGCTTTCAAAACGGATGAATGGGTTGGATATCTCGTAAACATCTCTGTGGGCCCCATCCAGCGTCCTTGCAAAGGAACTTACTGCGAAAGCCTTTTTGGCAGGAAATCCGGTCCGGATTTGAGGGGCCACCGTGATTTTCGTGTTTATTAATATGGTATATTCAGAGCTCCGACAGGCAGGTATGGTAAATAATCCACGTCCTCGGAACCCGAGCCTGTTCTGAGCTCGGATAGGTTGGATTAGGAAACGGATCGGCTACACACCCCGGCTAGTAGTCGGTGCTCTGTGGGCCCCACCATGATGTGTTTGTTTCATCCATGCCGTCCACCCATTCTTCCAGATCATTTTATAGAATGATCCCAAAAATGAAGTTATACGAATCTCAAGTGGACCATATACAGTGTTGATTAAATGCCCACCATTAAAAACTTATTGTGGACCATAAAAGTTTTGGATCAAGCTGATATATTTTTGTTCACTTCATCCAAGTCTGTATGACCTAATCAACTGGTTAGATGTCAAATAACCATTAAGTAGGCCCTAGGAGATTTTTAATGGTGGAAATTCAATCACAACTGTTTTCCTATAGTGTGCTCCACCTGAGATTTATATCTACCTCATTTTTGGGATCTAGCCCTAAAATTATCTTTCAAAATGGATGGACGGCGTGGATAAAATACATACATCAGGGTGGAGTCCACGTAGCACCGACCACTAGCCACCTGGCTGATGGCAGCGTCACTAGCCAAACCACGTACGTTGGATTAGTACCTAATCCGCGTCCCTCTTCCGGTTAACACATCACCCTGTCACGTGTACCTTAGGCAGATGACTCTACTCCATTTGTGTTTTTCCCGCTATTTTGTATCATCCGGACGCGGATTGCTTGCTCAACTTGTTACAAGATGATGCCCGGCGGGCCCACCATGATGTATACATTTTGATTGAACTGTCATTTATTTTAGGGCATGATCTAAAAATTAAGTGGGTTAAAATCTCAGGTGAACCAGGCCAAAGTAAACCATGGTGATTAAATGCATTATTAAAAACTTCCGGTGGGCCATAAAAGTTTTGAATCAAGCTGATATTCGAATTTTCCTTTCATCTATGTCTTTCAGCTTAATCAAAAGAATGGAAGATAAATAAACATTACACCTTAGGAAGTTTTTAATAGAGGGTGTTCAATCAAGCACTGTTTCCCACGGTGTTGTCCACATGATATTTTGGTTTACCTTTTTTTAAAAAAAAAAAATTTTGTTTTATAGTTTCATAGGCTAAATTAATGATCCAAAATGGATGGATGACTTTGATATAACAAACATCATCGTAGGGCCACTAGCCACTTGGCTACTGGCAGTGTCAGTTCCTAATCCTTTTAGCTATCAGACAGTTCAATGTGGGTTCCACAACAATGAATGTATTTTATCCACACCATTCATCCATTTTGGATCATTATTTTTGGCCATGAGCCCGACAATAAAGCAGATCCAAATCGTAGGTAGGCTACACCTCAGAAAAATAGTGGTGAGCAGCCACCATTAAAAACATCTAAGTCCTACTTTAATGTTTATTTGCCATCCAACGTGTTGATTAGGTCACAAAGACCTCCATGAAAGGAAAACACAAACATCAACTTGATCCAAAACTTTTATCAGTCCTAAGAAGATTTTAATAGTGGGAGTTTAATCACCATTGTATTTTTATGATACGTTCCACCTGAGATTTTAATATGCTTCATTTTTTTTTAATTTTAATATGCTTCATTTTTTGCTTTTGCCCTGAAATGAGCTGATAAAATAGAGAAATAGTGTACATAGATAAAACACATCAATGGTGGGTCACATATATAGCACCGTCCAGTAGTGCAATGTCAGTAGGCAATCCCAGTCCCTTTTCTTTAGAAAACTGATATATCAGCCAACCGTTGATTGGTCCATCAATGTCTAGGCTTGCTACTGTGGAAGAACTGGCTGGGTTTGGAGCGACCGTACACACATGTGCCCGCAACAAAGTGGAGCTGGATCAGTGCTTACATAAATGGAAAGAATCAGGTTTCCATGTGACGGGTTCTGTTTGTGATGTAAAAGTGCGTGCAGCACGTGAGAAGCTGATGGAAGAGGTCTCCTTGTTATTCCAGGGGAAGCTCAACATTTTCGTAAGTTCACGAATGTCCTTGTAATCTTAAACGTGTCAGGCAACGCGCACAGGTTGGCTGAGAGGCTCTGTGAACAACTTAGCCCAGCTCTATTAATAAACAGATTTAAAAGTGTAGGTCCAGGCCTGACTAGACCAATTCAAAAACCAGGTCTGAACCAACAGTAGCCCCACCGCCGGTTGTTATGCCTATTTGTGGTTCACTGGTTTTAGCCAAAAAATCAACTTGGCCGGACTCATCATGTGGTCATCACTTTTGTATATGTTGAATTGAACATGGAAAATTGCCATTTCTGTCCGAATCATCTGCTTACTCACACAATGTGGTCCAACACGTTACATTCAGTTTTCCATAGTTTTGCATGTCTAATTTGTTGCAATATTTGGTTGAATCAAATAGACTATTAAAAAATTGAGAAAGAAGACTTATTGAATTGAGTCGAGGCGTGACATGAGTCACTAAACTTGAAATCGAATTTGTTCCCTTTAGACAACATCCCAAGTACAACAGGTTTCCAGAGCAATCGACCTCCGGGATACAACAACTATGACCCGGTCCCAGCGGTGCACTTACTTTACGCGAGCTCAAACCATTTGCAGCTTAACCCAAAAGTGCTGAATTAATTCGGTGATGAACTCAGCAGCAACAAAACTTATAAACCAGAATAGAAAGGAACTTTCATAGTTTAGAAATTGAAACAGAGTCTTTATATAAACTCTAAAGTGATGCATTAAGAACTTTTTTGAAAGGGTTTAATAAAGTCCCACGAGTATCCATACACATACCCATGCAAGTACACTTGCACCGGCACCCAGCCAGTCTCGTCTCGTCCCCTCACATCCCGTCACGTCACGCATGCACATGTGCACGTGCACATGGACATGAACACGGACTGGCGCGGGCATGGCTCTGCGCGGGTGCGCGTGGTCAATGACTTAAATTAGAGTCAGTGGCATACCCCCCCCCCCCCCCCCCCCCCCCCAAAAAAAAAAAAAAAAAGACCAAATTCACATGCTCCCTGAATGGTGCTCAAGCCCTAAGGAAAAAAGTTTACCTTATATACGAGAATATTTTCTTTGGTAAATCCAATGTGGGACAAAATCCACAACTAAAAGACATCAGAAATTTCAACGAGGGAAACCAAAATATTTGAAATTTTAATTTTAAGATAAATTTTGAAACAAAATACAACAATCCCTGTATCTTTTAAAATAAAAAAGTCTTTTGAGTTAAAGCGTAATAGTGGTGCAATGGTATCGGTGTCACTATAGACTTGAACCGACATTAGAGTAATCAAGACAAGCTTACAGGAATTAGGTGAGACCATAGTCTTAAACATGAATCCTTTTAGTGTAAATCGTAAGTACATGTCACTCACACAACTCTTCATCTGCAAATGATTTTGTGGTTCAGTGCTTTTTTGTCACACACCATTACCAAGATTTCATGAGTGCTCTAGAGAATTCGCCTAAATTCTCATAGGAAGCGGTCTCCACCTCCATACCTATATAGGTGAATTTCATCAAGTCACCATTACCAAGATTTCATGAGTGCTCTAGAGAATTCGCCTAAATTCTCATAGAAGCGGTCTCCACCTCCATACCTATATAGGTGAATTTCATCAAGTGTATGCAGCAACTGTATATACCACCAAATATATGGATATGTATTCATTAAGAGTTCTAAAAGACTCATCATTTTGCGTTGCTGCTCACACTGCTACACCATAGAAGGGACTCATTTATATCAGAACAATCGTCTACCTCGTATCTTATTGTTTACTCATTGAACTTATCTTATGAGATCTCCACTTGTATAGGCTGGGTTGCCGATACTGACAGCTCATATATTAGGCTTAGCCCCATTCTTTTTTATGTATCATTGACTAATCTTTTAGATATATAGTCATTTGGTCAGAGGATCTGCCAGATTCGTTTCTGACCTCACAAAGTCAATAGATATATATAACTCCATCACACAACATGTATTTCACTATGTTGTATTTTAAGTCTAATTTGTCTGCTATTTCCATTATATATATTACTCTTTGCTTTTGCTATAGCTGTTTGACAATCACGATGAATAGACACGGCTGATATAGGCTTTGGCTACAATGGTACATCAGTTAAAAGATTTTTAAACCTCTAAACTTCTAATCTAGCCTTTCCTAAGGTAATAAACTCAGATTCCATAGTTGACCGAGCGATACACGATCCATAGTTGACCGAGCGATACACGATTGTTTGGTAGACTTTTAAGAGACTGCTCCTCCTCCCAAAGTGAAGAAATATCCGCTAGTAGATTTTGTCTCATCTGAATCAATGTTCAGTTAGCATCGCTGTATCATTCTAATATAGCAGGATAATCATTATAATGTAAACAATATGTCATACTGCTTTTTAGGTATATCGAAATCATAGACAAGTCATTCCAATGCTCTTTTAATTTCTAAGATTATGTGTATATCTATTTAGCCTTCGTACTGTGAATGATATGTCTAGTCTAATGCAGTTTGTTAGATACATGAGTCTACCAATTATTTTGGAATACTCCGATTGAGACATACTACTACCTATATTCTTCATGAAAATCACACTGTAATCATAAAGTGTACTGACAGGTAAACAATCAAAATGGTTAAACTTTCTCAATAACTTCTCAATGTAATGAGATTGTGATAATACAATAACATCATCTGTCCTGGTTACTTTAATACCCAAAATTACACTAGCCTCTTCTAAGTCTTTCATGTCAAATTTAAATGACAAGAATTTCTTAGTTGCAATAACTAATTTAATATTAGTTCCAAAAATAAGCATGTCATCAACATAAAGGCATATAATAACACAATCATTTTCAGAAATTTTACTATATATACATTTATTTACATCATTTATATAATAATCATTTGATTTCAAAACACCATTAAAATTTTCATGTCATTGTTTAGGATCCTGTTTTAAATCATATAGTAATTTAAGTAGTCTACATACTTTTTTCCTTTACTTGATATCTTATTTCCCTCAGGTTGCTCCATATATATTTCTTTGTCTAAATCTTCATGTAGGAAAGTCGTCTTAACATCTATCTGGTGTACCACCAGTTTATATATGGAAGCTATCGTTATTAAGACTCTAATAGTTATAATCATACTTACAGGAGAATAGGTATCAAAATAATCTATTCATTCTTTTTGTTTAAAACTTTTTTGCTACTAGCCTAGCCCTAAACTTATTAATAGTCTCATCTAATTTTAATTTCTTTCTAAACACCCATTTACAGCCTATTGGTTTGTTTAATTTACAAGTGGTAGGTCTATAAGTTCTTAAGTATTATTAGATATAATAGATTCCAACTCATCATTTATTGCTTCCTTTCAGAAGGTTGTATCTGGAGAGTTAATCGCTTCTGTATAAGTTGTAAGATCATCTTCTAAAAAAAGAAAAAACATCTCATAGGTTAGTTTTTCTTCTAACTCTAGTACCTTTTCTTGATTATATCTCTTCTACTACTTTCTCGTAAGCACTTTTACTTGTAGACGCGATATCTAATTATCCTGCTATGGACTTAGATTTCATAGGGAATACGTTCTCAAAGAACTCTACATCCTTAACTTCTACAATTGTATTAAGATATATAATATTATCCTCAGTCTTTAAAATTAGAAACTTGTAGGCTGCATTATTTTGTGCATATCCTATGGATATACAATTGGTTGTTGTAGGGCCTAACTTTCTTTTCTTAGTTTTGGGCAATCCTACTTTAGCAAGACACCCCTACGCTTTAATATATTTATAACTAGGAACATGATTCTTCCAAACTTCGTAAGGTGTTTGTTCAGAAGACTTATAATGAATTCTATTTAAGATATAACAAGCAAACAAAATTAGTTCTCTCCACATATTAGAGGGTAAGCCTGAACTGTTTAACACAACATTCATTATCTCTTTTAATGTTCTGCTATTCCATTTTGTTCTGGTGTATAAGGAGCTGTAGTTTCGTGAACTATTCTGCTCTTTTCACATAATTTTCTAAATTGTGAAGATTCATACTCACCTAGTCTATCTGTTCTAAGTCTTTTAGTTTTTATATTTAAGTAATTTTCAACCTCAGTTTTATAGTTAAAAAAATCATCTAAAGTTTCATCTTTGTTTCTTAACAAATAAACTCTAATGAATCTATAATAGTCATCCACAAAAGTTGTGTAATATCTTTATCCACCTCTAGACATATAATTTCTAAAATCAACTAAGTCATTGTGTATCAACTCTAGCAGAATAGATGATCGTTTTATTCTTTTAAAGGGTTTTCTAATGAGTTTTTATTTTACACATGTTTCACATTTATTAAATTTTCCATTAAATATATTAGGTAATAAACCTAATATTTTCATTTTGTTTAAAGATAATACATTCACATAACATAATCTATCATGCCATAGATAAAAGAATTCAACGAAATAAACAGAACTGAATATCTTATTATTATTATTATTATTATTATTATTATTATTATTATTATTATTATTATTATTATCATCATCATTGGATACATTTATAATGAATAGACATTAACCATGAATACTTGTTCATCATTTCCTGATACTTGGTAGGAGGTAAACATGCTACGATCCTTTCACATGTGTCTACTTACAACAGTGTCTAGTACCCACTCCAAGTTGTTTATAAGAAAGAATTCTGATACCACAACTACTACCATGTTAGACTCATTGCCTATTTCTATAAAATTAGCCTGCAATTTATCTTTATTTTTCTTAAGCCTGCGGGTTTTAATGTGATGCCCAGGCTTTCCATAGTTATAGCAATTTCTCTTTTTTCATGAATTGATTGTTTATATTCTTCTTTTTGAGCCTGCATTTATTGACATAATGTACATGTTTGCCATAGTTAAGACATTTGCTCTTTTTTTTTTCTTATTGTTTTTCCAACTTGATTCGACAAGATTAGCCTTTAAATGTATCTCACTTGCATTTTTTTTGTCCGTATTTCTATTGGCCTCCTCTATTCGGATGTTTACGATTGTAGTTTCTAATGAAACATCGTTATTTTTATAATTCATTTTATTCTTATATTCTTTCTAGGAATGCGGTAGCTTTTCTATCAATGCTCCTGATAGAAATGTTTTATCTAACTTAATTCCTTCTGATGATAGTTCATGAATTAAAATTTGAAAATCATGAATCTGATTTGTGACAGGTTTATCGTCTGTCATTTCATAATGAAGGAAATTAATGATTGCATGTTTCTTAGCGCTTGCATCTTCTAGAACGTACTTCTTTTCTAAAGCAGTTCATATATCTTTAGTAGACTTGTAAAAAGCATACACATCATATAGTTCATTGGACAAAGAAGTCATAATATAATTTTTACAATTACTTTCATCTACTACTTCAGTTTGATTTGCTGGATCTATAATAAATTATTCAGACGGTATATATGAAACTTTAAGAGTTGTCAGTGCGAACATAAGTTTCTATTTCCATTGTTTAAAGCATTGTCTAGTGAACGGTTTGATTTTGGCTAACTCGGCAAAAGCATTTACTATTATGGTAGTCATAGTGTATTTAATTTAACAATTCAATTTCAAGATTATTGGAATATTTTGTTCAATCAAATATAGACTATTAAAAAATCAAGAACCGAAAAAGAAAATAAAATTTGAAAAGGAAGACTTATTGAATTGAGTCAGTGCGTGACGTAAGTCACTCAGCTCGAAATCAAATTTTCTCCTCTTGGACAACGTCCCAAGTGCGACAGGTTTCCAGAGCAATCAACCTCCAGGATACAACGACTATGACCCGGTCCCAGCGGTGCACTCACTGTACGCGGGCTTGAACAACTTGCAGTTTAACTCGAAAGTGTTGAATTAACTCATCGACGAACTCAGCAATAACAAAACTTATAAATCAGAACAAAGAGAGTTTTATAAGAGGAAAAATAAATTTTCATAGTTTAAAATGAAAAGGCGCAAGTATGGGTACACTCTCATAAATAAAGTCCTGCAAATACCCATACACACACACACGCACGAATACGCACGCACCCGCACCAGCGCCTAGCCTAACCCGTCGCGTCCCGTCGCTTCGCGCACGCACACACAAACTCTGCTCGGCGCGTGCACATGTGGTCAATGGCATATATTAGATCTATTGGCGTAGCCCCCCGATAGAATCAAATTCACATGCCTCCTTAACAGGGCTCATGCACCAAGGCAAAAAAACCTATCATATATACAAAAATATTTTCTTTAATAAATCCGATGTAAAACAAAACCCACAACTAAAAAATATCAGAATTTTCAAATGAGGAGGGAAACTAAAATATTTGAAATTCCAATTTTCAGATAAAATTTTAAACAAAATACAACATAATTCTCCTTTTATGTTGTTGCAATTGCCATCTCTGTTATTAGCACTTACAACTAGCAACGTGGCTTTTTTTCTTCTTCTTCTTTTTTTTTTTTTTTTTTTAAGAAAGATGAGCAGGGCCCATCAAATTCATATATGGAGCAAAACAAAACAGCCTGAGGTTTCAGGCAAGCAACTACAATTCAGCTACCCACCTATCATATGCTATAGATACAAAGGGAGATTTTTAAAACCTAATGGAACCAATGCCCACTTTGTCTAAAAGGAAGCGGCCCTTAATCAGCTGGGGGAGGAGGGAGACACTCCGAAAGGACTTGGAAGGTTGGGACAAGCTGCCCTCTTTAGCTAACCCATTAGCTGGCGCGTTGGATTCCCATGGAATATGGGAGAAACTGAAAATACCCCTCCCACAAATCCTTCTGATTCTAGCCACCCAATATTTCCACTGCCAGGAGACGGTGGAAATATCGGTCAAACAATCCACTACCCACTTTGAATCAAACTCAATGATAACCCTGTCAAACCCGGACGAAATACACATCTTCAACCCATCATACACTGCACGAATCACGACCATATTAATGGTAGCATTCCCATAACCCCTGCAATAGGCGAAACACAAATTTTCTTGGGAGTCTCTGCAAATACCACCTCCGCCTGCTAGACCCGGATTGGACAAAGCGGAGCCGTTCACATTGAGCTTTGACTAGCCACCTGGAGGGCGGAGCCACTTGACCACTTCTACGACCAAGGGAGGGGAAGGGGAAGGGAACGATCTGCAGCCAGGATCAGCTGGGAGTAAAGATGAGGTGGCCCGAGCTTTGGAAGCTAGAGGGAAGAGTGTATCCAACCGCCACGAAATCTTCCCCTTCACTCCATCCGCTGAGAATGTCTTGCCATTTTAACCGGGCACTATTTCTGCATTTCCAAATTTCCCACAGGGCCATAGCTGGGATTAAGCGAAGATTGATCAGGATTTTCCAGATCGAGAGGGCTTTAAACCACCACCAGATGAGCCGATCTGAGATGGACGGGTGGGAAGGGAGGAAAATCCCAAAAGAACTAGTAAGCCAAGACCAGACAGAAGACGCTAAACTCCCTATAAGAAAAAGGTGGTCCGGTGATTCTGAGTAGGGGGAAGAGCACTGATCGCCTTCACAGCAAACACATTTCGAAGCTAGGGGGATCCCCTTCCTTTGGATACATTCCTCCACTAGAAGAGCCCCCTGAAGAAGCTTCCACACGAAAAGAGAGATTCTCGGGGTAATTTTGGGGTGTCAAACTCTCCTCGCCCAATCTTTCTTGGATCCATGAGCTCTAAACCACACGAAAAGAGAGATTCTCGGGGTAATTTTGGGGTGTCAAACTCTCCTCGCCCAATCTTTCTTCAACCCATGAGCTCTAAACATATCCATAGCCGACTTTACGAAGAAATTCCCAGTAACGTTCGACTACCAGATTAGGATATCCTTCGAATCAGAAGTGCAGAAGCCCCCTCATTGGATATGGTCTAATACGTACGCCAGCAGGAAGAGCCATAGGAGGAAGCAGCAACAACCCATCAATGCCAATGAAGTCTGAAACTCTCAAAGATCTGTGAATCTGAGGAATTTGGATGGAAGGAAAAGAATCCAAGCATCCTAACCCTGATCAATTGAAGCTCCACATATTGATTTCACCCCGACCCACTGCTCATTGGGTGGAAATGTCCAACACCGGGAAAAGACGCACCATACGTTTCCATATAGGCAAAGCCCCTGCTGGAATCAAGATTGGAGTCTCTGCAGACCTATGAAACTTGTAATTAGAAATCATAAAATCAGCCCAGAGATTGCCGCCATAACCAAACCTGATCACCCAAGACATCTTTAACTGAAAAGCCGCCATAACCTCCTTTAGATTCCTGATCCCTAGACCTCCCTCCTCCTTAGGAAGAGAGAGAGAGAGCATCCCACTTCTTCCAATGGAGTTTCTTTTTACCCTCCCTCCATCCCCAAAAGAAGTTTGCAAAGGATGAGGCCAAACAGGATAGGACTTTTTTTGGAAGAATCGTAGCCGCCAAGGAGTGAAGGGGGATAATACTCAGAACTAAGGAGATGAGAGTTAAACGACCCCCCTGAGAGAGGATTTTGGCATTCCATCCCTGAATTCTGGAGGCCACTTTATCTAAAAGAGGCCCAAAGAAGCTGCATCTAATCCTCCCTTAAGCGATGGGCACGCCCAAGTAGACAAGGGCCGAGGACGATCTACTAAGACCAAGGGATCTCTCTAAGAAGCGGACCCTGGAGGCTGACAGCATTTGAGAGCAGAAAAAAACGCTTTTTCTCAGATTTATTTTTTGCCCAGAGACCTTCTGAAACTCAGAGAGAAAAGAGTGAACTACACGAATGGAACTTTGGGAGCCGTTCACAAATAGCAAAGTATCGTCAGCGTAGAGCAGGTGTGTGACCTGCAAACAGCCCTGCTTTAGCTTATACGAGAGACAAAAGCCTCTGTCTATCAACTTAGAAAGCCTTGGCTAAGAACTTCGGCCGCTAGAATAAATAAACTAGGTGAGATTGGATCTCCCTGCTGCAGCCCACGAGAAGATTGGAAGAAACCTTAGCTTTCCCCATTTATAAGAACCGAGAACCAGTTATTATTCCAGCAAGATTCCACCAGCTTTACCCAGGCGGGGCAGAAGCTGAACTTGATTAGGACCTGTTTTAGAAAACACCAATGCACCCGGTCATAGGATTTCTTCATATCTAGCTTCAGGACAATGTTGCCTCCCCTAACCTTTCTACCGATGTCCCTAAAAATCTCTTGGCAAGTGGCAATGCTTTCTGCAATAGAGCAACCTTTTACGAATGCCCCTTGCTCAATTGAGATCAGCTTGGGGAGAATGGAGCTGAGCCTAGAAACAATGATTTTAGCAAATATCTTATATATCACATTACATAGGTTGATTGGCCTGAAATCAGCAAAACTTTTCGACCCCAGAAATTTTGGGATGAGATATATAAGAGTGGTGGAGAAGACTCTGGAGAGACGAGATCCAAGAAAAAAATGCTTTAATTTCCATAAAGATATCCATCCCCACAATGCCCCAACAGCCTTTGTAGAATGCAGCAGAAATTCCATCAGGCCCAGGAGCCCCATCGCTGGGAAGAGCGAACAATGCTTCCCTAACCTCTTCCAAGGACAGGACCTCCATGAGATGGGCGTTGTCAACTGCTGACACCATGGAAGGAACATAGTCCAAAAAACAACTGACAGCTACCGAGGAAGAAGGAGAAGGGACCAAGGAGAGCAGATCTTTCATAAATATATTGGACACCTTCAGCCTTGATATCATCTTGGTTGGTTGTTGTACCACCTGAAGCAAGCTGAATCTGTTGTATAGAGTTCCTTCTAACTCTCTCAGAAGCTGCAAGCTGAAAGAACTTCGTGTTTCGATCTCCCTCGGTAAGCCAATTATTATGAGCCTTTTGCTTTCAAAAAATCTCTTCGGCTAGTTCCAAGTTGGTGAGCTTCTGCCTAGCTACCGCAATATTAACCTGGTTAAGTGTGAAGGGAGGGAAATTGCGTCCTGGATTCAGCTTGGGCCATTTCATGTTTTGCATCTTTGAGATCCTGGAAAATATTTCCGAAAACTTTTCTATTCCAGGTTTTTAGCCGCACCTTGTGTCTCGCCCTAAACTCGGAGAACGGGCTCACAAAATTCTTGATCACCGAATCTGATGCCGACAGCCTCCGTAGTACCCATTCTCGGCTCCCAGCGCTCATACGCCAGATTCCAATCCTGGGATCCTACAAGGAGGATTTTCAGTATGAATTTTTTTATTATAATGGGGCATAACCACGAGCATAACCAAGTCACAAAACAACATCACCACATATCCACTATATCAAAATTTTTAAGTACAATGCGAAAAGGGAAATACAGGGTGATCAAAAAGCTTCAAAAAGATCTAATGCGCACTCCTGCTTCAGCGCTGTTGTCCAACGGCACCTACACGCAACGGTCGTGCATAAGCTTACAAAAGCTTAGAGGGTGGTGTAAGTGTGTGCGTAAGTCGAGTGCCGAGTGTACAATATCAGAGTAATACAGAAATATGAGGTAAGTCCATGAATGTTATCAACTGTACTAAAGCTATATGATGCGGGGCATGAATGTTATCGGCCATACCAAGGCCATGCGATACGAGGCCTATATAGCTAGATGTCATATGCGAGATGCAAAACAAGCATGCTAGTACTCATCAAGTACACATATCAGTATGGTTCCTCTCTAGATATCACCGAGGTCTAATACACCTCACACTGACTGCCTCCTCCCTAGCTGCACAATTAAGCAAGTGGAAGAGACCACACTATCCGCCTGACCAGTAGTCTGCCAATACCTACCCAGCTCGTCGATAGCAGACTCATTTATGAGCTGGTTAAACTCAACCTAGCTTATAGCTCCCTCACTCGGGCGGATAAGGCCGCACCCCTTTCCAACCGACCACGACACAGTGGGAGTCGCGACCTACTAGTATTCGGCACTCGGGCGCTCGTGTATCCACTCGATCTAGATATTAGAGCTCCCCTGGTACCAAAAAGGTTCTGAGATTTTCACCCAAAGACATCCTAAGTGCCCATAATGCTAGAGCCAATATTTCTAGTATCCGATACAACCATCCATGATGTGTCTGTGGAGGTCACGACCCTGATGTCGTTAGGGCGTGCAGTGATCAAGTCACACATATGCGAAATGCATGAGTCACATCGTCAAATCATGCAGCAATCCTGTCTTATAAGGAGTCCCGTAAATGTCTCAGCCCAACGGCTTATGTTATGATCAAGCATTCCTCATATCAAGCATACATAGATGCGTATGGGCATGAATCATGGAATTATACTAAGCATGTTATAAAGTAATAAAATATCCTTACACTGAAGATGGGCCTAGACAACCTACACATAACCAGTATGGGCCTATCAATGGGCTCTAGGGAGATTTATAATGCGGACGTTAAACCAACATTATTCTTACAATGTGGATGTCAAACTAACATTGCTCCCAAGGCATGGCCCACCATAAAGTATCATTACACAAACCATGGGGAATCACACATTGCAATGGACCTATATACACCTCGTTGGGCCTTGACCCATAGTCCTCAGATACATCAAATGGGCTGCCTCATATGGGCCTTATATAAATCAAGTGGGCCGCATCAATGGAACTTATGTACATTGCAATGGGCCATATCCAATGGGCCTTTGAAAACATCACAATGGGCCTCGTAACATGGGCGTCATATATATCAAAGTGGGCCTCGACAACGGGCCACAAAAAATCAAATGGGCCTAATCACATGAGCCTTATGTATATCAAATGGGCCACACCAATTGGGCCCCATATGTACATCAAATGGGCCACAACCAAATAAGAGTGGTGATAATGATTTCCACCATTTAAAGTTCCTAAAGCCCACCATAACATATGTTTCCCAACTAACTTGTTCATAAATTAACATAGTGATAGATGAAGTGGAAGCAAATATCAGCTTAGTAGGAAACTACAATGGCCCCTTAGAAATTTTGAATGGTAGACGTCATTGTCCACTACCTAAATGGTGGGGTCCACTTGAACTTAAGACCTAACTTATTTTTATTCTCAAGCCTTAAGACGGGATTTCAAAGTGGTTGAACGGCTTGGATGCAACACATGCATCATGGTGGGGGTCCACTTGAAGGCCCACCATCATGTATATTATATATAATATATACAATATTATATATAATATAACAATACACACACACACACACACACTGCAGTCCCCCCACACGTGGGGATCCACCGTCCACAGCAGTGGATGGTGTGACTAGAAGACATACATCATTGTGGGTCCCACGTGGGGCCCACCATAACGTTTATCTTCCATCCAATCCATTTATAAGGTCACACGTACCTGGATGAAAAAGAAAAACAAATGTCAAACTAATCCAAAACTCCTGTGGCCACAAAAGAGTTTCAATGGCAAACGTTCATCCACACTATTTCCCGTGACGTGGGCCACCTGAGTTTTGGATGTGGCTGATTTTTGGAGGGGGCCCACTTCAAGCAGGGGCTCACCTAATGAACGGTTTGGATGACATACACACATCATGGTGGAGCCCACGGCTGGGGACCGTGGGTCCCTGCCATCCGCCTGCCAGCAGCAGGCGCTACCTGCACCTCTGATAGCAGCAGCGTCTGCTGCATGTATTTGTTTTTTTTTTTTTTTTTGCGGTTTTTCATGCATGGGGCCTGCATCTTATGAATCCAACCCAACCATTGGTCGTTATGGTTCAAGACGAGCCAAATGAGCCCAATATACGATGTTTTTTGGCACATAGAAATATCAGGTGGCTTTTTAACGGTGAAAACCACCGTTTTCTATGCTATAGCCCACCAGATACTGGGATCAGATTCATTTTTCGGCTCGACGGGTAAAATGATCTGGAGAATGGAATGGGTAGCGTGGATTAACAACATGCATCAAGTTGGGGCCTGCATGAGTGGCCCTTCCCAAAAAGCTTGAAATCAAGCTTATATTTGTGTTTTCCACCCAACGTCCAGCGTCCCTGGACACTGGACAGTATGGACATAATACATACGTTGAGGTGGGCCCCACCTATGGATGTGGGCCACCAAAGAAGGGGTTGGAGGGCATGGGAAATACATACATTAAAGTGGGGTCCATCCAAGTGGGCCACACGGCCACATCATTGCATACAATAGAAAGAAAAAAAAAAAAGAGAGGGAGAGAGAGAGAGAGATTGAGGGACATGAGTGATGGAGGGCTCCGCCACTATGAGCCCTCCCTTGCATTCAATCATACATTAAGTGGGTCTCAAATACATGTGGGCCCACCAAATCCAAAATCAACGGTGGAGATCCCTTCTCCACCAAAATGGAAGGTCTAGATGACCCCTTATTATGCAAGGAAATTAAACATCATGATGGGGTCCATGGAGAATGGCCCCATCATGGAATGATCATGAGAATCAATGTGGGCCATCGGCCAGACTTAGGGTCCCAAGTGAGATCCATACCATCAATCGGTAGGCCTCACTTGGCCCTTCATCAAAACATAAAAATCTAGCCTAATAAGCACCCACCGTCCGATCTTCTTGGTCCGATGGAAAGCCGATCTCCTTGTGTCTCACTTTGATGGAAGGTGATGAGAGTTTAAGGGTTAGGATGAAGGATTTTGGGAGAGGAAAGTGGGCCACACGACACTCTTTTCTCACATGGAAAAGCTTGGACGTGGGATTTTTCCTTGTTTAGGAATGTGGGTTTGAGAAATAAAGGAGAGGGAGAGATAAGGGAGATGGAGAGTAGCTTGTAAGAGAGGTATGGGTGGCGAGCAATAAATGCTTGTAAGAAGGGCTAGGGGTAGGGTGGCTAGCCATAAGTGCTTGTAAGAAGGGTTAGGAGTAGGTAGGGTAGCTATAGCTAAGGTAGGGTGACTATAGCTAGGGCAGGGTGGCTATAGATACGGTGATGTCATCACTCTCATGATTTCCTAGGGATTGGTGCCACATGGAGTAGGTGGGTCCTGCAATATGTGGTCCACGACTATTATAATAAACGGTCCACATCTTATGATCTAAGCGTCGGATTAGCGTACGAGACGCAACGTTAGAACCGCAACAACGGTGTGATCGCAATGGTTTAAGTCTCGGATTAAGCTAACTCAAATCTATAGGATATGACTTAGGGTCGCACGCAAACATCGATTATAGGTCGCAGATTGTCGGACTTCGATGGGAAGGATCACGAGAGTCGACGGAACAGTACAGAATAGGATACGGGTTTACACCTTGAGCAACTTAGATTTTAGAATCAGGTTTAAGTATGGCTGATCAGACTGCCTTTGGCTCCAAACTTCTTCCACGAGCTGCGCAAAGGAGCCATCCAATAACCACATCTGCTGAAAGCGGAAAGGCCTGGGGACGGAGGGAGTTGGGGAAGGAAATGATAGAAGAATAGGCGTGTGGTCTGAGTTTAGCCTAGGGAGATGCTTAACTTGGAAACCGTTGAAGCTGTTGCCCCATTCTGCATTACAAAGGACCCTATCTAGCCTGGCCCACACCCTAGTTCCGGTAGCGTGGTTGTTACACCAAGTGAACCTGTTCCCTTGAAATCCAGCGTCCAGCAGGCCTGTCTTGTCCACTGCCTCCTTGAATTCTGCCGAGCTGGCCTGATCGAGATATCTGCTTCCTAGCCTCTCATTGGTCAGAAGAACAGCATTGAAATCTCCACTGACTACCCACGGCCCTCTGGAAGAAGCAGCAAGAGATTCCAAAGATGCCCATAGAAATCTCCTGTTGAACCTAGAACATTTGGCGTAAACAAAAGAGAGATGACAAGGGGCAGGATGGTTTGGCAAAGAGACATGAATGGATATTATTTGGTTAGTCATCCCTACAATTGAAATAGGGAGATTACCTTTGTGAAAAGCCCATATGTTACCTCCAAATTCTGTATTGGATAACGAAGAATGGTAACCAAGTTTTAAACCAATCCCCACCCTCTTCCAAACGGGCCGTAGCCGCATTGGCCACACCACGGGCGTTCCACGTGAGGATGCTATCCATCAGACAAGTTCCCAGAGAATATAGCCCTCTTCTGAAACTGCTTTAGCTTTGTCTTCCATACCTCAGACTTTGAACAAGGGACTCCGTCCCTGTTCAGATATTGGACTCATTGCCTAGCACCACAAGGCAAAGGGGCTTCTCTAGGATCATCAGGGGGACCCTCCTGAGCAGAGGGGTATAATCAGTCCCTGGGGGAACTGAATCCTGAGAGGGTCGGCCCTCCGAAGGCATAGCAGGAGGAACTTCCTGCCGCCTTTGATGGAAAATCCCTGATTCGCTTCGATGAAGATTATAGGGAGATAGATCAACAGATAGGTCTAATTGTCTATACACTGTAATACACCCATCAGTGAGCCCCTTGATAGATGAGGATGGCCTCTCCCCGTCTATGTGGAAAGAGGGGGTGAGGCAAGGGGAAAATACCTCATCCGCTTCCTCCCCAAAACCCTCACTGGATAGCGGGGACTCAAGGGAATGACTAGCTGATCTGGAAATTCCATAGGCTATCCTATCCTTATCAACAGAATAACGAATTATGGCATTTGAGAGGGAAAGAGATACTGTGCCACAGGGGCTAAAGATTTCTCGACTTGAGGGGAGCGCACCTGATCTGGAAAAGGAGGGTCTGCGAGCTGATGAGGAGTTGTGTGGCTATCAAAAGGTAGCCTATCTATAGTCTGAAGTCTTCCTTACAAGGGTGGCTCATGAGGTCCCTTGTCTTGGCATCCTTCCAAGTGAGAAAGCAGCTTCACGCCCATTGTGGTCTCTGGGACCTTTTCTGAGAGAGAGACCAGAGCTGGGGTTGCTGAAACACATCTAACTTTGGATGGCCTCCCCCATAAATGTCTGAAATGGGAAAGGCCATTCCCCTTTATCAACATTTTCCCCTGCAAAACTATCTTCCACCCAAACTACTGTGCTTCCTGAGTGGGTTTGACGAAAGTGACACCCTGCATCAGAACTACCTACCACAGAGGAAACCTCTTGCTGCGCCCGAATCTGGAAAGGGACTCCCCCACCATTAGAGTTTGGGACGACAGGGACGAAGAGTCTGGCAACAGCTTTACCTTTACCCTTGCGAATTTCTGAAAAATGCCGAATCGTGAGACTATCTATCTAATCCACCTCTCCATAGGCTGCACTCAACTCCCTTATAATTGATTCTTCCCAAGCGTGAGCTGGAATCCCGAACAATCGGATCCAAGTAGCTACTCAGTCGAAATAAATCTCAGGAGACCATGGGAAAACTTCATCTAGTCCCAAACTCTTCCAAAAGGTTGGGTCAGCCACGAAGTCTATGAGCTCTGCTTTAATCTTGAAGGAGATAAGGAAAACGGAGTCTGATATTCTCGCAACATCAATAGTAGATGCCTTGAATCTGGAGGCCCTAAGGCCATCAATCAATTGAAGAATGGACGTCGGCCTACTTCCTGAATCCCCAACCAACCCTAGTTCTAGCTCCCTGAGCCTCTACCTAACTACACCTGGGTGTGCCATAATAAATCCAGATCTATGTTGGAGGGGAGCTGTTAGAATAGGAGGTTTACCCCAGCCCCTGCGAGGATCTCTGGCAGGGGTATTGCCTAGATCTCTCTCTGTGCCCTGAGTAGTTGATCTCTGATGCTCTGAAGGAGACGATTGAGTTTGAGGTTTGGACCTAGCGTCTCTAACAGCAACTATTCTTCCGTCGTTCTTATGGCCGTCTAACACTCCTTTGGCAGCTCGAAAGTCATCTTCGTACATGAAGCGGACGAACCCATATCCTCTGGATTTACTTGTCCCTGGGAAATGGGGAAGATAAACTTCTGAAAGCCTCCCATATTTCTGAAAAATCTTAAACAGATCTTCTATAGAGCAGTCGAAAGGCAGATTTCCGATAAATAGGGTTTTACGGCAGCCGGCATCCGCCCGGTTCTTTCTCCTAGAGGGGGCACGGCCCTTCGAGCGGCCCTCATGAAGACGCTGTTACCCACTCACATCGTTCCTGAGAAAACCCCCAAATCTGTCTTGAAAACGGCCTGAATCCGATCTGAAATCGCCCTTCAAATCGCCTTGCAATCGCCCTTCTCCCTCTCTCTCTCTCTCACTGGTAACGTGGCTTGCTGCCAAGTTTGACCATCCACCGTCCAAACGTGTATAACACCGAGGATAATGTGGCTTATTGTGTGCAAAAGACCTGGCACAAAAATCTAGGCTATTCCACTCATACTGAAGGCCATACCTATACGTTGAATGTGGACCGTTAGGCCGTTTTCTTAAACAGTCCTGTCATTTTCATATGTTGGTTGCTCCACCTGGTGAATAGAATGACCTGAATTTTTGGCACTAGATGTCTTCTTAGCAATTGATTTCTTTTATTGAACTTGTAACATATATAAATATATATTTGATGAACTGTGCTTGGCACACTTGAGTTTTCAATCTACCTTATTTTTTGGTCTCATGTTCTCACGTTCTAACATGAGTTGGCGGAACCTAATGAATGGAGTGGTTGTCATATTGGCGGCATTTTAGGGGGCTACTTGTAAGGGGCCGGAGTTACAATATATTCATATGTAAGGCTCACGTAGATATCTGTGTAACATCCACCCTATCTATCATTTTAGCCCTCTCATGTTACAACATGAACCAAAAAATAAAGCAGATCCAAGAGTGTGGATGGAAGCAAACACTGTTGAAACTTTCCTGGACCTACCATATGTTAATATGCCATCCAAGCCGTTCATAAGGTTTCTAAGACCAAGATGAACAGAAAACTCAAAATCAGCACAATCCAAAACTGTTGTGGCCCCGTTATCCTGTGGCATGGCCCAATTGAGTTTTAGATCTCCCTCATTGCAGGATAAATGCATGTGCTTTTTGGAACATAGTAACTAATGCTAGTTGTGCTTGTCTTCTTTTAGATAAGCAATGCTGGAACGTTCATCTGGAAACCAACGGTAGATATTACTGCTGAAGAATTCTCATTTGTAATGGCCACAAACTTGGAATCGGCATACCATTTAAGCCAACTCGCTCATCCGCTTTTGAAAGCCTCGGGACAGGGAAACATCGTATTCATATCTTCGGTTGCTGGTTTGGTAGCTACAATCGTCGGATCCGTTTATGCAGCGACTAAAGGTAATTTTCATGGAAAACATGGGAACCTCCCACTTGTGCTAAGCATTTAGATTTCAAGCCCCCCATTATGCAGGTCCGACCATCTAGAATCTGTTGGCTGCTCGGTCTGTTTTCAATTCTACGGGCATGCCAGAATAAATACACCAGCTCCAAGTGCAAAAATAAGTAGATATATCCAATATGATCGTGTATGACTAAATTATGAGAAGATTGATCTCGTGTATGCATATGGTGCTTTTTACAAGTGATCTATGTTAACAATGAGCATTATTTGATTGGAATGACTTGTTCACATATGCAAATTACCTAGATCATAACATCGATGTAGTAGGTTAACCCACTTTTTAAGTAATGTACAAGATATACAAATTGCATTCTAAATTTGATGTGTACATATGGATATAGAGGATTGTTTACAATGATCGGGTGGTCTAAATTCGAAATAGATAGCCAAATGTCTTCATCTGATGATGATAGGATATTTTCACAATTGGTTTTGATAATTGGGTGAGAATACTAGAGTATTTGGGGTTTGTCCTATTAAACAATGGTCAATTGACTTAATCCAAGCATGAGAAGTACTCCCTAGGGTTTCGATTCAAGCTAAAATATAGATAAACAATTAAAATTAATGTATTTACAAGTGTAACCATACATTATCACGTACAGATAAACTTGCACCCAAAATTTCGAGTTGTTACAATTTTATAGGGAAAATAGTTTTCCTTTATTGCACTGCAATCCAAACAATTGTAAATGTCAAGAAAAAATAATTTTAAGAAATGAGTCATAAGTTTGATTCCCACCAACAGCTTATTATATATTTTTATGGGTTATGCGAAGTCGTTTCGAATTGATTGAGTAGGCAAGCCATCTCGACAAATCATGCCTAGTATGACTGAGTTAAGCTCGCTAATGAGTTTCATGAAGATTCGGGGTTTCTTCCTAAGTCCTGACTTGCTGAGTTTCCAGTTGAATCACCGAGTTTTAGAACTGTGGGCCAGGTGATCTACATGCTCTTACCCATTTGATGGATAGCTTGGATCTTGCACCTGAATGTCGATCAGGTTGGCATGTTAGGGGCACGTATCACTATTATTAACCCTACTATAAAGTCATAGTGCTCCTAGTTCCTTCAGTTCACTTGGACAGTCCATTCGATCAACATGAACTATTCATTAAGTTCACGACACATTAAAGAAGCTATCATACAAAAAGACCATACTAATTAATAAGATAATCCAATCTGACCTTGTTTTTCCCAACCATCCATTTTTAAGCCATGGATGGAACTGTTGTAATTTCCAAGAAACATGATTATTTAGAAACATAAGCAATCCATTATAGGCTCTTACAAATAGAAGAGTCAAATTGTTGACTGGACCTATTTAATTTAAAGGAAATTATCACTTCTGTCGATATTAAAGGCCATTCATTAAATGACTGGTGTTTGTCAAATGAGCATGATGTTTGCATTGTAGTACCTAAAATGTGCTTCAATAGATTGGACTGTTTAAGTGTCCCAATGCAAGTAGGAGAGCACTGGAGAATCTCTCTTGTTTGTAGATACAATCATTAATGAAATATGATGCACAAACTTTCTAATTTTCCATGTTGTTTTTACTAGGAGCATTGAATCAGCTCACGAAGAATCTGGCGTGCGAGTGGGCAAAAGACAATATACGGACTAATGGTGTTGCACCTTGGATAACAAAGACTCCCCTTGTGGCTGATGTAAGTTTCTCTCCTCTGATATTCTATTCACTTGTAGATGAAAGAGTCCATGTAAACAACTATGTCTGAGGGGAAGAGGAGGTAATATGGACTTGAACATTGAGCCCCTCCCAAGTTGAGGGATCGGAATCATCTACAACACATGTTTTATACAATGCATGAAACGTGCAAAATCCATTTAGTCCATCAAGGCAGAAACCTTAAATTTCACTGTATCACTGAGGAGCATCTGATGGGCAGAGTGCCGGAATGTCATGGTAACAACATGACGGGCCACAGCTTTATTATTGAAGCGTTCTAGAGGATTCCGGTCCCATGTTAAGGTCTAGATGTCTCAAGGACATTGCGATGAATTTGAATTCTGCCATGAATTTGAATTTCTAGATTACATTTGAAAAAAAAAAAAAGGATGGTGTACTGAGTAACTCTCTGTGGGGCCCATCGTGATTTATGTCTATATGCATACTGTCTATCCATTTTACCATATCATTTTAAAGTATGTGCCCAAGATTGAAGCATATCTAAAGCTCAAGTGGACCATATATACCATAGGAAACAGTGTGAATTGACACATTGAAAAATTCTTGGAGGCAGAAGTTTTGTATCAGGCTGATATTTGTGTTTTCCTTTCATCCGTGTCTGTGTGACCTTACGAGCAGGTTGGATGACAAATACACATCATTGTGGGCCCTATAGGAAGGTTTTTAAGGGTGGATGTCATTATCCCTACTGTTTCCTGTGGTGTTGTCCACTTGAGCTTTGGATATGCTTCAATTATAAGCTCATGTATCCTAAAATGAGCTGGAAAATAGATGGATGGTGTGGATAGGACACATAATCCAAGGTGGTCCACATAGAGTTTACTCAGAAGTAGGCAGTCAGCTTCCAATTGAAAAGCTCTCAGGCTCACTTTCCACACAATGCTCAATGACATTAAAGGCCTATTTGTTCCAATTAGGATGGTAAATGGGGATAAATGGGCAATGATTATTTACTCTCATAATTCTGTAGTGACATCACGTATATTAGACTACACCGATGACATTTTTTTTACACACTATACGAGCATAGTTGTTTCACCACAATGGGTACTCAAAACCATGACTTCGTTTTGAAATTCCAGTGAGTCTATTACTTAGGCATGAGTAAGGATCCAATGATGACTTTGTTACATTGTTTGTTTCACCCCTAAATTATTGCAAAAAATGATAATTTTATAATAGAAAAATATAATAATCATAGTTTACTTCATAAGTGTATTTGATTGTCCATATACAAGCTATAATTCATATATAAACAAACATATGAAAATGATATGATGACTCAGTTGCATTTCATTTCATAGAAAATTGGAAAACCAAATAGGCCCTTAAGAAAGAGAAGCCTAGAGTACATGGGTAGCAGTATGCATTTGTTTGTTCATGTTCATATGAGCTAAAATAATAAATGGCTATGCCAACCAATGGAAACTCAATAATTAAAAATTGTGATTTCTATGTCAAAGTTCTATAGAAATTCAGATTTTGTCAAATAATGCCTCCACTAGTGGAAATCTTTTTTTTTTTTTTTTTTTTTTTTTTACACATGCACACACACCCACACACGCATCCCATAATGGAATTTCACCACCTATGGGTACTCGAACCCTTGACCCGGTGCTGATAACTCCTTAGAGTCTACCACCCGAGTAAGAGTAAGGACCCCACTAGTGGAAATCTATTAGAGGGGAGAAATTACCAAAATATACTCATTTATTTATTTTTGGTCTTGAAATATTTTTAGTGAAGTCAAGAATTATGGGCCCCTGTGCGTGTCATGTGCATGACATCTAGCCTATTCATCAGATGCACCCCATCACAGTTATCAAAGGAAAAAGCTTAAGTGGATTCAATCATAAGGTGGTCCACACGACAAATAACAACATACACCAATCAAAAGCATTCAAATTCACATGCATGTAGCCTATCTAACGATTGATCACTAGTTTTTTGCCTGGCATGATCATCATGCTGGTAATCATACGTTCCGGGTTGGACTCCACACACTAACCATGTAGGCCCCACAATTCTCGACTATATCACTTTTAAAAGAAAAAAAAAATGAAAATTTGGAAATTTCTTACCTAAAAAAAGATGACAGGTAATTTTTTATTCCTAAAGGCATTATTTGGTAAAATCTTAATTCCTAAAGATTTTTGTGGAAGAACCTTTTAGGGTTTAGCTAGTAAATGTTAGGGAATCGCAAAAGCAAACCCCAAATTCAAATCAAATAAGAAAGAGATAAATCGTAGACAAGCACTACAGAGAACACATGATTTTTACATGAAAAATTCTTGCACGAAAAATATCATGACACAAAGCAACAAACAAATCTACTATAATAAACGAATTATAAGAGATTGATGCAATTACACAAATAAGAACTCTTCAAAAACCATCTCCAAAACCATAGCTTTCTCTCTAGAATTCCTTAATGATGCAATATTGGAATACCCTAATCTCGATTACACCCGATATATATAATGTTACCATCGAAATAAGAAACAAATCATGTAATTAAGCAAAATTGTGCACGTCATTGACCTAAGGATTGATCGAGCAACCTTTGATCGATTGAGTAGTGAGTTCGACCAATTGAACATGCCCAAAAGTGTTCAGAGAGTTTAGAGGGATTTTCGACTAGTATCAATCAATCAAGTCAATTAATTGACCAGGTCCAAAACTTTCCAACGAGCAATTTTTACAATCCGAGGTAATTTCAATCGATTAAGTTAGGCTATCGATTGATCAAAATCCTCCATTTCAACATATATTGAAGACATCCAAACAACAATCTCTACCATGGATTTAATTTGCATGCTTCATTGCTTCAAGCTGTCAATATCATCTCTAATCATCCTCCATGATAATGTTATTATTACTTCTCGTGTATACTCCGTCTTTATCAAATCTTTGCCAGACCCAGAGAAGTCGCACGAAATCTGAACTTCTCTTTGGGAATCACTTTTGTAAGCCTGTCCGTGGTGTTCACATTTGTGTAGATCTTCTCGAGAATCACACCGCCTTCCTCAAGCACTTGTTCGATAAAATGATGACAAACATTAATATGTTTAGTTCTAAAATGGTAAACCGAATTCTTTGCCAAGTTGATTGGGTTTTTGTTGTCACGATTTATTGGCACGGCCTCCAACTGAAGCTCGAGTTTATTCATCATCCCTCACAACCAAATACCTTCCTTAAATGCCTCCTTCACTAATGTCATGCTTCAAACTCAGTAAACGGGCTCACAGAATTCTTGAGCTCTAAATCCGGTGGTGATAGCCTCCGTAGTACCCCATTCCCGGCTCCTAGCTCTCATACACTAGGTTCTAATCCTTAGATCTCATAAGGAGGATTTTTATGGTGATTTTTTTTATACATGAGCATAACCACAAGTGTACCAAAACTAAAAATATTATCGTATTTGCACTATAATATCAGTTTGAGTATAGTGCTAGAAGGGAAATACATAATCTAACAAAAGTCCAAAAGATCAAGCATATGTTCCTACCTAAATGCTATTGCGGTTTAGCATAACATGTACATAAACAACGTGTATAAGCTTACTATGAGGCATAGATAATGCGTGTGTGTGTGTAATGCATGCGCCAAGTATATGAATATCAGAGTACGAGAAAATAATGGAGTGATAAACTAGCAAGTCCATAAATGCTATCAGCTATACCTAGGCTATGCGATTCAAGAGCTTACATGACCAAATGTCATATACTAAAGATGTAATACAATATGTCAATCCTCCACTAGTCCACATATCATAATAGTTCTCAATTGGATCATCACTGAAGTCTAGTACACTTCCAACACTAACTATCACCCATTGGTGCAAGACCAAGCGAGTGCAAAAGACCTCACTATCCGCCTCGTCAGTAGTACATGGAAACCACCAAACCTATCGATAGTGAACCCATTTCATGAGTTAGACAGACTCAATCCAGCCTATAGTCCTCTGCGTACCCAAGCAAATAAGGTCAAACCCCCTTCAAACCAAACCTGATACAATGGGAGACACAGCCTACTTGTATCCAACCATTGTGCACTCATAAATCCACTCGATGTAGACATTAGAGTATCCTACTGGTACCACAAGGTTTAGGGACTTTCACCTAGGGACGCTATGATGTCCTGTAATCTGAATAGTTTTCAGTATCCATAAAATCATCCGCCCGTCATAATAGGGCTATGGGACTACTTCTGAAGTCACCGAGGAGTAGATACAATGTGTCATAATGATGCATAATGCATGAATCAAACTATTCAAAACATGCATCAATCCTACATATGCCGCGCGATCATGCAGGACTACCATATTTGGTCTACGTCCTCTAAGTATCTCAAGCCAAAAGGCATATGCTATGATTAGAGCTGGTCATCGAGTCGAGTCAGACCGAGTTAGGGCTGACTCGACTCGATCCGATTTTGAAATAAGCTTGACCCGAACTCGATCTAACTCAATACCGAGTCCAACATGCCTGACTCTATTCGAGTTCGGTCTAGCCTGGACTGATCCGTACTGAGTCTGATCTAGTCAGAAGTAACGAGTTGGGTCGAGTTGGCACCAAGTCGGATTGAGAGATGAGGGAGGGAGGGAGTGGAAAGGAGAGAGAGGAGGAGGAGGAGGAGGAGGAGGAGGGTGATGGTGGTGGGTGGTTGTCGGGCTTGGAAGAGGGAGCGAGGGAGGGAGTGGAGAGGAGAGAGAGGAGGAGAAGGAAGAGGAGGAAGGTGATGGTGGCAGGTGGTTGTTGGGCTTGAAAGAGGAGGTTGGATGAGGGAGGGAGAGAGAGAGAGAGGTTGGGATCGGGTCGGGGTAGGGTTAGAGAGTCGGGCTTCGGATTGAGTCGAGTCTAATCGGATCGAGTTTCGGGTCAAGTTATTAGGTAACTCGAACTTGACTCGGTTTGAGTTCGGATTGGGCGAAGTTTACTCAGTTTGGAACGACTCACCCATTTGGTTTGGGTCGATTCGGATCGGAACGAGTCAGACGAGTCGAATTAGCTGAATCGAGTCGTCCCGTGCCCACCTCTAGCTATGATCACCCGTCACTCATAGCATGCATACAGATGATTCATATGGTATATGAGTGGGCATAGTACCCATCACACTAAGCATATAATCGGTAGCAACCTAGCAGGCTAAGTATACTAGCAGGTTATCAAACATATCATATGATAATCGACCTTAAATGGCCTGACATATAGGAGTAAGACTCGATCAATGGGTCCCTTAAGCAATGTAAATGCATGCGTGGTATGTCCCACTTAAGACTAGAATCGGCCACATACCTGGGCCTTTGCATATAACATGCACCTAGTAAAATGGATGACCAGTATGGATATAACATATAAATCGAGGTGAAACCTACTTGGGATGGTATAAACAAATACATGCACCATGGTGGGGTCCACATTAGGACCCAGGGATAAGTTGGATGGCAATAAACCTTACAGTAGTGGGTTTGTGGAAGTTTTCAATGGTAAGCACCCAACTCTTACTATTTTTTTTTTTTTTTGAAAAGACTTTTTTTTTTCAAAAAAATGGCTTTGTTCATTTCCAAAAGACGTCCTATACAACAGGGACTCCTTTACATAAAAACAGGAGACCCTACATGAAAAACGACAAAATACTTTTAGGAAAGCACCACCTGGAATCACACCATTTTAATAGATCCCAAACCAACTTTATCTAGAAAAATGAAACCACGAACCTGACGAGGAAGCTCTGATTAATTGTCAAAAAAAGCACAAGACTGAGAGGCACTTCCTAGGTGAGCCATAAAATCTGTCGGTGAGTTCCCTTCCCTGAGGACGTGCACCACTCTAGTTGTACCCCTCCTCCTCAACTGATTGATCCTATACAACCTAGCTTTCCATTTCCAACCTGATTGCGCCACACCATTGATCAGGTCTACAACCAGCCGCGAATCCGACTCAATAATAATGTGGTTAAAACCCCTCTAAACACCAAACAATAGTGTTTGAACCAATACATAGCCAGTTGAAAAAGTAAAAATGAAATCACCCCTATCGCCTCTACAAATTCCGCCACCACCTGAATTCCCCAGATTTCCTCTGGCAAATCCATCTACGTTAACTTTCACCCATCCGCTCAACAGCCTCTCCCACTTGATCACCATTGGCCGGTTATCAGTTCTGGAAGTAAAAGGGTAAGACACCACCTATATCTGGCCCCCCATCCCATACGAATAGCTGCCACTGTTTGACCCGTTGAGCAGGGCGGTCCACCATTTGATTTTGTGTATCACACGATCCGAGGACACTGGTCTACTATAAAAAACAGCAGCATTTCGAGCCTTCCACAGTTCACAAATAATGATGCAGGGAATCAACATTTTGTTTTCAGATCTTCGCTGCATGGAAGAAACTACCGCCCACCACTGATGAAGTCGTGCTTCTATCGAGATTGCTCACATGACGTTGATCCCCATCCAAGATCCAATAGCCAACCATACTGTCTGTGCCAAAAGGCTGTTTACGAAAAGGTGAAGAGGAGTTTCAATGGCAAAGGGTTGGGAGATCTGAAAATTACAGCAAATACACCTGGACGCAAGCTGCACTCCTCGCGATTGTACTGCACCATCCACCGGGACTGCATTTTGGATCACTTTCCAGAAGAGCATGGAAATTTTAGGAGGAAGTTTCGTATGCCATACCCAGCGTGACCAGCTCCGACTCGGATGTGGGACCCTGGTGATCGACTAAGCTGACTTGACGGAAAAACACCCTTGAAGGCGTTAACGGCTAGAATGACAAATCTGCTTCCTCAGAGATACAGTAGCCTGCCTAAAAGAAGTGATCAATGACCCTCTGAGGGATGAGAAGAAACGCAGCTGAGGGGGGCAGGGGACCAAGCAGTCCCACCACGTCACAAACTTAGGCATCCTGCAAACTGACCGGCACATCTGCTTCAGCCAGCAGGTGGAGAGGACCCTGCCCAATCCAATTCACCAACTAGAAATTGCATTTACCTGCACCAATCTACCATTGAACACGGGATTCTACTGTAGGAATAAGCTCCCTAATTCGATTCCAAAGGAGAAGCTGGCCGGCTTGACATTTGCAAACCTCCGGAAGACGCGTCGAGAGGCTTCTTATCTGTCATAAATGATTTCCAAACATTTCCCTCCTTCCGAATTTAACTGTCCATGCCATTTTAAGGCGAAAGGCCCTCATTATGTCTGCAAGTTTTCTAAAACCAATACCCCCTCCTCCTTAGGCATGGTCATTGAATTCCAAGCCTTAAAATGACACTTCTGTTTCCCCTCTGTCCAGCCCCAACAGAAATTCGCCATGTGCCTCTCTATTGACTTTAGTACCTGGGCATGAATATGGACCGCCGCCATAGAGTGAACTGGAATACTAGTGAGAACATGCTTTATGAGAACCACTCTCCTTGCTTGGGTTAGGATACGGGCCTTCCACCCATTAATTCGCCCCACAACTTTATCCACCAATGACTTAAGCATACTTGCTTTTAGATGCCCTTCTGCTATTGGACCTCCAAATAATTTAGCACAGAAGGCGACTTGCTAAAACTAAGAATTCCTTCGATAGATCTGAGACGAGAAAGTGACATCTTGTTGGAGCAATAAAAGGAACATTTTCGCAGATTAATTCTTTGACTCGATGAACTTTAGTAGGCATCCAGGAATTTCTTGATCTCTTGTAGAGATGCTTTGCTACCATTTGTGAAGATTAAAGTATCGTCAGCATATAGTAGATGAGAAATATGAGGACAACCACTACATAATGCAAAAGGTCGGCTAACCTGACTGTTTATCATGCTTTTAATTTCCCTACTAAGGACCTTAGCTGAAATAATAAACAAACTTGGAGAAATCGGGTCCCCCTGCCTTAAACCCCTTGAAGACTTAAAGAAACCAGCCATTTCACCATTTATTAGAACTGAGAACCAACTATTCGCCTAACGTTTTTCGACTATCTCAATCCAACGCTTGCTGAATCCAAATCGACTTAAAACCTGGATTAGAAATTCCCAACTAACCCTATCATAGGCATATTCCATATCTAACTTTAAGACAATGTTTCCCCCACAGACTGACCGATTCAAATCCCTGAACAATTCTTGGGTTAAGGCAATATTCTCAACAATCGATCGGCCATGCATAAAAGCCCCTTGCTCCGGCGAAATAATCAAAGGAAGAAGCTGACTAAGTCTAGATGCAACCACCTTGGAGAAAATTTTGTACAAACAGTTGCACAAGCTGATTGGCCGAAAATCAGAGAAACGCTTAGGAGAGGCTGATTTCGGGATTAAACAGATAATCGAAGATGTCATTAAGCTTGGGAGATTTCCGCCTTGGAAGAAAAAGGAGACCGTTCTACGGATATACTGACCAACCACCTCCCAGCAAGACTGAAAAAACCTAGCAGAAAAACCATCAGGCCCTGCCGCACTATCAGTCGGGATGGATTGAACAGCTAAATGAACCTCCAACATTGTAGGAAGCTGCATTAACTTGTCATTATAAGTCTGCGTTACCGTCTGGGGAATGCTTTGAAGGATGTTTAGATCAATCTAACACGGCTCAGCACTGAAAATGTGTTGGAAATGAGCCACCGCAACTACTTTTAAATCAGCCTGATTTTCGACAATTTGCCCGGATTCCAGCTCCACTTGACGGATGATAGCACGCCTCTGTTTTTCCATAATCGTAGTATGAAAAAAATGTGTATTTCTGTCCCCCTCCGTCAACTAATCCAACCTCAATTTCTACAGCCAATCCACCCTCGATTTCTGCTTCTAGAAAATTTCCTGTATAAGCTCCAAGGATGCTAACCTTGTTAAATTGGTGTTTAGCTCCTACTGCATTCTGATAAGCTGATCTGTCGGACCTGTAAAATCCTGAATCTGAACCTCCAGGTCAGCCACAAGCTGCTCCGATGTCCTTATCTGCTCAAAGATATTCCCAAACTCTTCTTTATTCCATATTTTTAGATCATTCTTCACCTGCTTCAATTTAGAGATCACATTATAGATTGGATGTTTTGACTCCACCTTGTTCTACGCTCTCCTGACCACATTGAGAAAAATTTTGTGTTTCGTCCACATTTGTTAGAAACAGAAAGGTTTTTGAACATTGGACTGCTGCTCTAGGAAACTCAGGAGGAGAGGTGAATGGTCTGAATGAACGCGAGGCAAGTGGAAAACTTGGAATTGAGGGAAAAGCATGGACCACCTGACTTTGATAAGGACCCGATCAAGCCTCGCCCGAACATGAGAGGTCCCCACCTGATTAGTACTCCAAGTGAACCTATTGCCAGAAAAGCCTGTATCTAGGAGACCCGCCAATTAATTACATCAGCAAATTCTGAGGAGGAAGCTCTATCTGCAGCCCTGCGGCTTCTTCTTTCAGAATCGTCAACGATTGCATTAAAATCCCCACATACCGCCCATGGGCCTTGAATCGAAGATGAGAGGGAAGCCAGGTCTGCCCAAAGAGTTCGTCTCAACACATGAGCACACCTATCATAAACAAAAGTAATATATAACGGAGCAACACTATTGTGTACTGTTACCACAATCGACAAACATTGATCAGATTTAAACAGTAAAGTAGCAGAAACTTGGGACTTAAAAAATAACCAAATCTTGCATCCCTCATCACAATTTGAGAAAGATGAGTGAAAACCCAAGGAAAGACGACCTGTGTGCACCCTTTTCTCATCACTAAGCATTGGTTCAAGCAGTGTCACAATCCCGGGGTCATGGGTTCTGATAAGCCTTTTAGCAGTCCTAAAAGATTTTTGGTTGCCAATTCCATGAACATTCCACACCAATATCTTATTCATCCATCACACATCCTGTATTTATGGCCCTTCTCTTCAACTTCAAAGCCTTGAACTCCAATTACCTTTAACGTAAAGAATTCTGTGTCTTCTTGACGGCTTCGTAGTTTTGTCCATGGTATGCATTTGTTATCCCTCTTGCAGCCCTTGTTCCGCCAAATCCTGATGCCTGACTTCCTAGTTAAAATCGTGATCCATTTTTTATCCTTGTGCCTGATCCTGTCCCACACGTAGATTGGCAGGTGGGCTCTCATACTCATCTTCCGGGTTCCCATCAGATTCACTAGGTGGTCTGAAAATAGAGGAAAATACGAAGAGTGGTCCACCTCGAGGTCAGCTCTCCCCTGCAAGGTTTTCCTTCGATCAGAATGTACAGTTGGATAGGAATATCTGCAACATCTTGACATAGGTCTGCATTCACCGAGAATACACACTGCAGTTCTGTTTTCACTATTCTTCATCACCTCAACCAAATTGCATGTAGTAACATCCCTAAGCTGTGGTGGGAAATTTTCCTTTCCACACACATGCCTCATTTCCTGACTCTGAACCTGAGATTGCTGCGAGTTCCTTGTGTTCACTGGAGATGTTGCGACATTCCTATCCTCGAAGTCATCAGGGTGTATCATATCCAAATGGCTTACTGTGAGAATTATGTTTTGTTGTTGCTGAACATCGCTACAATCCACCCAGCATATCTGCTTCACCTTGACTGACAGTAACTTGGTCCAAATTCAGATAAACAGGAAGAGGCTGCAAACATCCATGTGTGTCATCTAGATGACACTCCTCACGCAGTTCCCCATTAGCTTTGTCATCCTGCCTACGGGGGTCTTCTGTTCTAGGTAGAAGAGGTATAGGCACAGGTGGGCCGAGTTGAAGGACTTGACCTGAATTTTCTCTTCCTCCCCCATTTTGTTTAAAGCATTCGCACCAACATCCATAGCTGCCTTACAGCCTGTGCTGACATTTTCACCTGTGTTAGCAAGTTGACTAGTAGTGGCATTTTCACAAACACCTGTTGTAACTGTACCCCTTGCACTAACCTTTTCACACACAACTGTTTTAACAGTTCCCCTTGCACTAACAGTGTCACAAAACCCCGAGTCTGCATTAATTCCAACTTATGTATTCACAATTCCACAATCAACTGAATTAATTGGATCACCTTTACCCACAGTGTCATTTGTGCCAGCATCTGACGGATTGCCCGAAATTCCTTTGCTAGTATCTTCCACCCTTACTGAAGCATTTCCACAAACAACTGATGGGGGCCCTGAACTATCATGAAATCTTTTGAGAACCAATTCCTTGGTGCTCTCCTTCGTAGCTTGTTTGATGGATGAAGAGCATCTGAACTTGAACAGCGGTTCCATCTCTGCAATAATGGGGTATTCCTTCCCCAGAACCTTTAAACACAGAACATGGTTGAAGCTAGCTTCCGGTCTAGGAAGGATTTTGATCCGCGCAAATGCCTAGAAGAATCTGAATCTATAGTTGGAATCAATTTGAACGATCTTCCCGAAATAGCTAGGCAGATCAAGAAGGACATACTCAATCCAGGCATGGGCTGGAATACCGAATAGCCTGACCCAGACACCATCTCCCCCAATTACCTATTCCGGAGAGCACTTATCAAGCGACTGGTGCCCCATGTCCTTATGCAAAGCAGCATTTCTACTGAAGGCGTCAATCTTTGCCTCAGATTTAAAAATAAGTAGAAATTTCACTACTAAGATTCACACAATCTCCACTTCTGAGAACTTCGGATTCAAAATTTTCAAAGTTCCTGAGAGTCTGTCAATGCGAACATCTTGGTATACCACTGTCCCCACCATGGCAAGATTCAACCTATGAAGGCGATTCTCCACTGCTCTCGAGTCTGCGATAGTGTTGACCCTTGAACTACCGTCCGTGAAGTTAGGTAAATCCGGTTTAGATCGGGTAATCGCATCCACAAACGTTTGATCCAAAACAGACATTTTCTATTGGTGTTGAGGGTAAGAGCATGAGGGAATGGGTACCATGGTGTCAGATTGCTCTTTCGTCCAAGCTATATGAGCTACCCTACCATCAATTTGCCGATCATGAAGACAATGGATGGCATTGAGCGCATCCTGTTCATAACAGAAACGGATAAACGTGAATCCACGGGATCGGTTTAGAAGACGATTCCATGGAATGAAAACATCCAGTATTTTCCCAAAACGGCCGAAAATATGAAGCAGATCTTCTTCCGTGGTGTCAAATGTTAAGTTTGCTGCGAAGATGGAGAAATGGGCTTTTGAAAGCCAGATTTTCGGGCAGAAACCCTCTCCCACAGACCTTCCGGATCGTGCTCTCCTTGCCGAATCCGCTCCCGTTCTCGTTCCTTCATCTCACAGCGAAGATGATTTTCTTTTCGAACTCTTACTATTTCATTTGGTGTGGCCCTTGACGGTCTGATCGGCCTCATCTATGAGTTCATGACCTAAGCTGATATGGAAAAACATATGAACATTATGGATAAAATAGGTACATCATGTCAGTTCCTGCTATCAGAAGGGCAGCATGGATCACATACAGACATCATAGTGGCCCTTGGGAAGGTATCAACGGTGGACACCATTCTCCCACTGTTTCTTGAGGTGTGGCCCACCTAAGACTAGATCAGCCTCAAACCAGGGTGGGCCCCTTAAGGTTTCCCTTACTGGACAGTGTGCACATGCACTCTGTCTGCATGGGTCCCACGTGTGACCCCCAAGATGCTCTAGATTAAACTGATATTTGTGTTTCCTTGTTCATCCAAACCTATGGCACAGATTGGGTGACAATTAAACCACATAACAACCCTCAATGCCCCGGCCGGCAAGTGATCAACATATGGACTCAGGTACAATATGGGCATATGGACCCAGGTCCATTCAGGTACAATACGGGCATATGGACCCAAGTCCATTCAGGCCCATGGCCTAAAATAATTTAGCAGAAAGGATGGACGTTGTGCATTATGCACAAACATCATGGTGGGTCCCCCGAGTTGGGCCACCTGTTGGCTGCAGAAAAAGAAGGGGGCAGCACCCCTGGGAGGCTTTAATGGTGGGCATTCTTATCTCTGTTTCCTACGGTGTGGATCACCTAAGGTCTAAAACGGCCTCATTTTTTTAGATCAGGCCCTAAAATAAACTGGAGAACCATATGGACGGCATGGATGAAACAAATACATCAAGGTGGGCTCCCATGAGTGGGTCACCTCCAACTACCTAAGGGAGGCAGCGTCACTCACACACTGAAGGTGGCTACCACCCCTTTTGTCCCCAGTGATGCAGTCCATCTGAGTTTGGGATCAGGCTGATATTCGGGGTCAATGCCTAAATGACCTAGTGGAGAGGATGGACGATATGGATGAAACAGATGCACCAAGGTGGTCCCCCACAAGTGGCCCACCAGTTGGCTGCAGAAAGGGGGTAGCCCCTGGCCCACTGTTTCCTATGGTGCGATCCACCTAAGATCCCTATTTGGTTGATTTTTAGGCCCCTATAGTAATATGATCCGTTAAAGAGGATTAACGGACATCATGGTGGTTTCTACGACTGCGACCACCTCTCCTACCTAGGAGGGCTTCCACTACTCTCATGTCACTGGGTAGTGACGTCCAGAAGTGCGGTTCCTCTGGACGAGTCAATGCAGAAGCGCGGTGTTCAGTTAGCATCCTGCTGTGATTGTAGCTCCAACCCTACCTGTCCCTGCAGAACGGTGGAGACTTTGAATCATGTCTTCATTGGTAGCCCAGCTGCGGCTGAGACGTGGGTGTTTTTAAGACGTTTGTTTGACATTAGCAGCCCCTCCAATTCCAGAGTCGGTGGAATGATGTCTGCTTGGTGGAACGCATCTTGGCCCCATGGTAGAATTTCCCACCTCTAGAATATTGCCCCATGTATAGTTCTCTGGCAAATCTGGAAGGCCAGGAACTCCGCCAAATATGACGGTAATCGGATCCATGCGTTGTCCATTAAGGAAAAGGTGAAGCGAGACTTGTCTTCTCTTGCCTCCCTTTTCCCCGCCGTTCTCCGTTCGCCTACCCTCAGTTTTCCCTCGGTTGATTTTCAGATTTCTTTCATCCGCCGCAACATTGGTCCCCCTCTAATTGTCAAATGGAAACTTCTGCTTCCGAGGTGGTGTAAACTCAACGTAGACGGTTCTGCAAGAGGAACCCGGGCCCCTTAGGTGGAGGCGGTATTTGTCAAAATCATAGGGGAGATTTCATTTTTGGTTTCACTGCAGCCTACGGGCCAGGCTCCAACATCTTTGCTGAGCTACGAGCAATTCATGACGGACTTGCTCATTGTTTTCATCTAGGCCTTCAGAACATTGTGCTGGAATCCAACTCCAAGCTTGTTGTCGACTTCTTGAACGGTTCAACTCAGCCCGGTTGGAAGTGGGCTTACTAGGTGTCTCACATCACGAGGCTCATATCATTCGGCCAGGTATGCTTCTCTCATATTTTCAGAGAAGGTAATGAACTGGCTGACGGGATGGCCCAGCTAGCCAGTGACTCTCAAATGTCCACTCTGTTCAGGCAGTTCTCCCTTCTTCCCCGCCGCGTCAGGGGTAGTTTCTTCCTTGACAAAGTGGGACTCGGTGCGATTCGTTTGGACCACGATAGGAGTTTCACTGGCTTACCTAGTCCCAACTAAATCTAAGTCAGTCTGGCCTTTGCTTTTGGCGATTTTGTGCCCTATTGTACATGATCGTTTCCGTTTACGATAGGTCCTTATTAGATTTTTAGCTGAAGGAGCCTGAATGTCCTACTCATGTAATCAGTTCGTTTTTATATGAATAGAGCTTCACTTGTTTATATATATATCTATAAAAATGTCCATGCACGTTAAAATAAATTTTAAAAAAAAAAAAAAAAAAACAATCTGATGAATGGGTCCACACTAGGATGATCCGCACCATCCATCTTATCGACCAACTCACGGTGGACCTAAGGAATCTAGACTTGGGCGGGTTCTATGGTATACGCACATCACAGTGGGCCTTGAAAAGTTTCAATAGTGGGTGTCATCATCACCACTATTTTCTATGGTGTGGCTCACCTAAGATCTGGATCGCTGATTCTTGGGCCCGGATTCTTTCATGCTGTCTCTTCCAGATGGGTCGGATGGTCCGAGTGGAGCTTGGGAGAGATAATGATCAAAGTCCCAGATTATTTTCATCGGATCCCTACCGAATGTTGGAGTGACATTTTTCCACATGGGATTTCAATCTAAATTTGCAGAAAAAAATCCCGACGATCTCAGTGTTCCCATTCTTTCTGGACTCCATGCTTGGATCAGAATCTTCTTGTTGGAGTTTGGGGTGGTTTGGATTTGGTAGAAAGGAGTTCGTTTGGTGCGTTCATTGCATCCGAGTGGTGGTGGTTTCTTGCGTGGGATTGCAACGATCCTTCCATCTTCGATGATTTTGCGGCATGTGTGGGATTCTCTCGGCTCTCCCCGAGGTTGAAGCTTCCGCTTTGGTTGATTTTTACAGATCAGCGGGGTCCACTTGTGATGATTTCTTGAGAAATTCACTCCATTGGTTTTGTAGGGTCATGTTAGGCTGTGGGAAAAAAGATGGAACTAATCCAAGTATTTGGTGGCCACTAATTCAAGAAATGTATGAGTGACACCGTTAAAGCCTCCTTACCATGAAACGTGTGTTCGTTGTGACATTTGTAATTTCACGTAAATTGAATTCTTTTATATGGAGTCCACTATATTGCTTGTAGTTGCATGATGCTCTGTTCATTAAATTTGATAGCCCTGTTAGGATAAGGGTCTGAAAATGGAATTGATCCGTTGATCGGGTGGGCCATAAGGTTCAATAGGGCGTGAGTGTGGCATGTAATAGTATTAGGTATTTACCATTTTACCATTCATTTCTAAACAAATTTATAACGTTTGTTATGTCGAAATGCATCGTCCAAATGTTTTCAAATTTGGCGGGCATTCTTCATTTTTCGTGCTCTTTTCATCTGTCTAATTTAGGCCCCGATCTCCCAAGGATGTCCAAGATATTCTTTTAAATTGCTAACACACTCCGTGCTTCATAATCATAGTTGTACACATCTAATTGAAACATTATCCGGTGGTTTGAACATATAACTTAAGATCTTTAGAATAATTGAATTATCCGAATACTCGGATGACTCGTTTGGGGGATCCAAATATGATGGACGGCCAGATGACATGCTAAAAATAGGAATACTTGATGGTTGATACCCTAATCATGTATATAGGTGTATGTGCGATCGGTTTTGTAAACGGATGAACACGAGTGGGTTTTTAAAGTGATCAACCGGTAGAAGATATATATTGTTAGATTCGAGTGACTTGTTCACATGTGTAAGTTCTTCGGATTGTAATTCTAATGGTGGGTTAAGCATATTCATAAGGGGTGATCAAGATGAACAGATCGGAATCTCAATATGATGTGTACGGACAGATGTGGAGATCAAATGTTAGTTTACTATGATCGGATGGTCCAAAATCAAAGTGGACGATTAGATGTCTCTATCTAGCAGTGAATATTTGATTGAGTAGTTAGTTGTGATGGAAATTAGAATACTTAGATATATGATGGTCTTATCTTCAAATCTACGGTCGAATGTCTTGATTTATGGATGAAAATTATTTACAACGATTAGATTCATGTTGGAGAGTAGATGTAAGGTTAGAATAGCTAGATTGATATCGTACACATATACATACCAAATTAAATTTCATGGTAACAATCGAGAACTTTCAATACTCATGTATTGAAAAGTTCGGAGTGTTACATTCAGTCAGACTGAACTAACCTTAGTTGGGACCAAACAATCTGTTATTTCTATTAATAAATTGTGTGATTTTTCAGTCTTTTCTTCATTTTTGATACTTGGTTTTCTTTTATCTTTCATATTCAAATTCTCAAATACTATCATCCAATTATTCAAATCTTTATTTGACCATTTTTTAAACTTTAATTCACCCTTCCTAAGCATGTTCATTTCGTCTTTGACTTCCGAATTACCTTACATATAAAAAACATATGTTAGTAAGTTAATTTAATACTTAAATGCATGAAAATTAATGCAATCGAGAGAATAAACATGCAATATTTAGGCTTGATAACTTGTTTCAACATAAATTGAAGACATTCAAACAACAGTAAATCCCCCAATCATTTTGATACATGTTTTGTTTTTCATATGTTTTTATTCTCTTTCTCAGATTCTGGCTAACAAGGAAATGGTGGAAGAAATGATCTCCTATACTCCCGCTAGACGCTTTGCCGAGCCCAACGAGGTTTCATCTTTGGTGGCATTCCTTTGCATGCCAGTTGCTTCGTACATCACTGGCCAAGTCATAGCTATCGATGGAGGATTCACTATCAATGGTTACTACCCATCAAAAGACTAATATACATCAGTCACATAGATCGATGCAAGTGATAATAAATGTTTCATGAATCTCGTGGGATTAATACTAGAATAAGGACAGCTTTAGTGCTTGGTTAGAATAACAGCATCATTAATAAATGATATTCGCCTTTTCTTTATATCTTAATATTTTAGAATACTTATTTTTCTCCTTTGAGATTGTCTTCATTTTCAAAAACTATTAGACTGGGGATTTTGTTGGGTTGTCTAAGTTATTGCAGTTGGGTTGTAAATCCCACACCTTTTGCTGACGAGTGGCTACAGCCACCTCAAAAAAGAATCGTATTGACACGGAAATGAATACACGGTGCTGTTATAGGCTTTTCTTATTACATGAAAAGACTAATATATCCCTGTCTAGATACATCCCAGGGGCAGCTAGAGAAAGAAAAAAATCTAGGAAAAATCTACTGTTTATCTTCTCCTAGCTAGCAGACTAAACTTAGAAAAATCTCACAGCTAGAAAAATCTCACAGCTAGCATGCACAGCTAGCTAAAAAAAAATCCTTATACGGTTTTGGATTTGCACAAATCCTCCACCGTATCCAACACTCCCCTTCAAACAAAAACCGGCTTCATTCCGAGCATCGTTCTTAGCCGTTTGAATGCATCTGTCGGCAATGCCTTTGTGAAAATATCCGCCACCTGTTCCGTAGTATGACAATACTCTAATTTCATCGTTTTCTGCTTCACATGATCTCTCAGAAAATGGTATCAGGTATCAATGTGTTTACTTCTTCCATGCTACACTGGATTTTTAGCTAGCTCGATTGTCGACTTGTTATCCACATATATGACTGTGGATTCTTTCTGCGGATGCTTCAGCTCCTTTAGTAGGTTTCTCAACCAAATTCCCTCACAGACGGTGGACAATGCTGCCATGTACTCTGCTTCACATGTGGACAGGGCGACCACACTCTCCTTCTTCGAATTCCATGTGAATGCTGTCGACCCAAGATAAAAAGCATAGCCTGTGGTGCTTTTTCTTTCATCTCTGTCACCACCCCAATCACTATCAGAGTATCCATACAGCATTGCCTCATCATTGTATGGATAAAAAAGACCAAATTCAATAGTCCCTTTGATATACCTCAGTACTCGTTTTGCAGCTAGCCAGTTTGACTCTTTTGGGGCTTCCATATACCGGCTTAGAAGCCTAGCACTGTAGACTATATCTGGCCTAGTGATTGTGAGGTACCTTAAGCTTCCGATTAGGCTCTTGAATAGGGTTGAGTCGACGTTTCTTCCTTCTCCATCTTTCGTGAGCTTCAGGCCTGTTGTAATAGGTATATTTACGACTTTACAGTCGGCCATCTGAAACTTCTCAAGAAGTTCCTTTGTATACTTCTTCTGGGATATGTGAATGCCGCCGACTTGTTGCTTCACCTCAATGCCCAAGAAGAAAGACATCAATCCACCATCAGTCATCTCGAACTCTTTGAACATAGCCTGCTTGAATTCTTCAAACATCACCTGACTGCTTCCAGTGAACAACAGATCATCAACATATAAACAAGCGATAAGCATATCACCACGGACATTCTTCTTTGTGTAGACGACATGCTCATATGGACATTTGATAAAACCATTCTCCTGAAGATAACTGTCGATCCGTGCATTCCAAGCACGAGGAGCTTGCTTCAACCCATATAGGGCCTTCTTCAGTCGACACACCTTGTGTTCCTCCCCTTGCATGACAAAGCCTTCAGGCTGGTCAACGTATACTTCTTCTTCTAGTATCCCATTTAGGAATGCAGATTTCACATCCAGTTGGTAGATCATCTAACTGTGATGAGCTGCAAGGGAGATAATCATTCGTACAGTGTCAAGGCGAGCAACTGGGGTAAAAACTTCTTCATAGTCTACCCCATATTTTTGTTTGTAACCTTTTGCTACGAGCCTTGCTTTATATCGTTCGATCTTACCATCGGCATTCCGCTTGATTTTGTACACCCATTTGAGACCAATGGTCTTCTGGCTTTTAGGGAGTGAGGTCAACTCCCATGTTCGATTCTTCTCGATGGCATGAATCTCTTCTTCCATAGTCATTCTTCAACATTCTTCATTCACAGCCTCCTCGAATGTGAGAGGCTCGTGGTTCGCATACAGGCAGAGTAAATTCACTTCCTCAGTTTCTGCATAGATGTCGTTGAGGCTTTTCATTTTAATAGGAGCCAAGGGTGATGAAGATGTATTGGATGAATTCTGATTTGATGAAGTACTTTCAGGAGATATGGAGTGTACTCCTGAACTTCTGCGATCCGAAGGGGGTGATGTGGGTGTCTGCTCCTGATTCACATGACTCTCTTCTTTATATTCTTCGGCCTCAACCTGACTTTCTTTGGCTGAATCTTCCTGGTTCCACTTCCAAGATTCTTCCTCGCAGAACACTACATCTCTACTTACCACTAGCTTATTAGTTAGTGGGTTGTAGAGCTTGTATGCCTTTGACTTTTCGCTATAGCCGATGAAGATGCACTTCTCGCCACGATCATCCAGTTTTTTCCTTCTCGCTTCTGGAACTTGAGTGTAGGCGACACACCCAAAGATCTTAAGGTGCGCCACGCTCGGCTTGTATCCACTCCATGCTTCCTGTGGTGTCTGAAATCTGACACTCTTGGTTGGACACCTATTGAGCAGATAGGCAGTACATGCAACTGCCTCTGCCCAAAAATTCTTTGGCAGACTTTTCTCCTTCAGCATGGTCCTCGTCATGTACTCCCCACCTCTGTCAGATCTAAGAGTTTTTATTTTAAGATCACTTTCTTTTTCAACAAGGGCCTTAAAATTTTAAAAAATAGTAAAAGCAGCAGACTTCTCTTTGATTACATACACCCACAATTTTCTACTGAAATCGTCAATGAAGGTAATAAAGTATTTATTACCTCCAAGAGAGATTGGCTCTAATGGTCCACAGATGTCAATGTGAACCAACTGCAACGGTTCTCTTGCTCTTCGGAATACTCCACTTGGAAAGGAGTTCCTTTGTTGTTTTCCAAGTGTGCACGCCTCACACACATGTTCTGGAGCTTCAATGGTAGGCAAGCTATGCACCATGCTTGATGAGGACAGAAGTTTCAAGCCACTGAAGTTTAGATGGCCAAAGCGAAGATGCCACATCCAGGAATCATTCTTTGCTTTTCCATAAAAACACTTCTCAAGCATTGTGTTTATATGGAGAGGAAACATACGATTCTTCGCCATCTGGACTTTTACAATCAAACGTCCATGCATATCTCTTATGGAAAGAGAAGAGTTCTCCATGTGTATGACATACCCTTTTTCGAGGAGCTGTCCGAGACTCAATATGTTACTTTTCATGTTAGGTACGTAGTACACATTGGAAATATAGTTTGGAACACCATTCTTTTGAAAGATTTTGATTTTACCTTTACCTTTCACCGGTGTTTTTGATGAGTCTCCAAACGTTACATCGCCATGAACTCCTTCTGTGAGTTCCACAAATAGTTTCTTGTCGCCGCACATGTGATTACTTGCACCCGTGTCGAGATACCATACGTCTTGCTGATCACTACTTTTCTCTTGTGCAAGGAGAAGGGTGGAGTTTTCTTGTTCATGGCCTGATGCTTCGGCATAGTTGGATAGCTCGTCTTGATTCACCGGCTTTCTCCAGCAATCAGATGCATAGTGGCCAAACATGTTGCAATTATAGCATTGGATGTTCTTTGTACTTCCTCGTCCATGCATAGATCTACCTCTACCATTTCCTCTTCCACAGAAATTGGTATTTTTCTGCTGGTTTTGGCCATGACTTTGTTGGTTTCCGCGCCCTCTGCCTCTTGCGCGATTGTTAGTGAAACGTCCACCACGTTGTGAACTTCCACGTCCACCATTGTTATCATTCAGAGTCAATCTTGACTCCAAAGCTTGTTCCATCGGCATGGAACTGGCATTCTTCTGCATTCGTTGCTCATGAACTTGCAACGATCCCATCAACTCCTCAATGGAGAGTTTTTCAATATCTTTTGATTCTTCGATCGCCACAACCACATGCTCAAACTTGGTTGTGAGGGATCGAAGTATCTTTCCAATAACTCGGACATCTTCAATCTTTTCACCATTTCTTTTCAAATTATTGACAATTACAAGCAAACGGGAAAAATAATCAATAACATTCTCACCTTCCTTCATGTGAGTCGCTTCGAACTCAGCTCTTAATGTTTAAAGGCGAACCTGCTTCACTCAATCTACACCCTTGAAGATGGTGCCAAGGGTATCCCATGCTTGCTTGCTTGATATTGCTTCGGCAATCTTTTCAAAGGTGGATTCATCCAACCTTTGATAGAGGAGAAACAAAGCCTTGTTGTCTCTCTTCCTTTGATTTTTGAGAGCGGTCTTTTCTTCCTTGGTGAAGGCGGCTTCTTCTTCCATAGTGGGTTCTTCATACCCATCGGTGACGATCTCCCATAATTCTTGCAACCCGAACAACGCCTTCATTTGGATGCACCATTTTTCATAGTTGTCCTTTGACAACTTAGGAACCTGCGGCTGGATGGTGCTGGCCATATTTTACTTTTTTTTAAAGAATGGCTGAAAAAATGAAGGGAGATGGATGAAATAAAATCTGAATATTTTTATAACAGATTTTTTTTTTTTTTTTTGGCTAAAATCTGTTGAAAACAGATTTTTTTTTTTTTTTTTTTAAAACTGTGGCTGCAATCTGTTTTTTTTTTTTTCAAAACAGATTTTTTAAAAAACTGCGGCTGCAATCAGTTTTTTTTTAAAACTGATTTTTTTCAGAAAAACGGGAGTGCAAGATCTGCCTTTTGCTGATGAGGCCCAAGGATTGTTGGCTCTGATACCACTTTGTTGGGTTGTAAATCCCACACCTTTTGCTGACGAGTGGCTACAAAAAATTCAAATTGAAATTCACTTTATGGGTGGTATCTGAAATTTCCATTCAACAAGGTGGTGAAATCAAGTTACTAGTTAGCTTCAACTTGGATTCAAGGCCAAAAAACTTCAATCCAGAAAGCACCAATCCCGCCGTTGCCATCTTCAAATGGTCAACAAGTAATTCATCATATATAATCGATTTAGCTTCCGTGAGAAGATTGCGCTTCCCCATGATTGCAAACACCTTCCTCGCTTCTTCCGAACTCCCGTGCTTACATAGGCCATAGATAATGGCACAGTATATGAGATCATCCGGGCATCATCTCATTTAATACCTCAACCACCTTCTCGGCGGTTCCCAATCTGCAAGCATGCAGAACAGTAAGAGTGTACTTGAACTCAATAGGTCCATTGATTACATTGCCCAAGCAATCCCAAACTAACATAAGAGTTGCATTGAGCTCTCCGATCTTGCAAAGACCTTTGACAAGAGAACAGTACACAGCAATGCTCGGTGTCCCAGACATCTCCTTCATCTTGTTATAACAAGAACATGCCTCTTCGAGATCCCCAACATCAACATAACAAGGAATTACATTGCTATATGTGGAAAATTCTGGTTTAAAATCTGAACCCTTCATTTCCTCAAAGAGGGATAATGCCCTTTTCGTTTCCCCGATCTTATGAAGGTTCTCAATAAGGATATTGAAAATCGAAATGCTACAATACCCTTCTGCCTTCAATGCTTTAAAAACCTCTTAAGGCCTTTAGCACTCTCTCTTCCTTCCCAACCATGAACGAGAAGAACTTCGATAGACCATCCATTACCTAGATACCCAATTTGCCCATTTGCTCAAGCAACTTACAAAAGTCATCAATTCTGCCATGCTCCGCATACACTACCAACAACGGATTTATTGTTTCGAAGCTCGGAACAAGACCCTCACAGACCATGATTTGGAAAAGCTTATAACCCTTATCTGCAAAGATCACAAGCTGAACCAACCTTCCCATCTGCCATAAATGCCTCTATCAATGAACCATACACAACCCTGTCAATCAAACACCCCTTCCCCCTCATCTTCTTAAAAACCTCATAACCCTTCTCGACCTTGCCCCCCTTACACAACCCAGTAACCAGAGTCGTATAAGCCACGGCATCTGGCTCCACCCCGTCACGGCCCATTTCCTCCCAAACCCGCAAACACCCATCTAAGTTCTTTTCATCGATCAATGCCCGAACCATTCCCGTGTAAGCGAAAACATCCGGCTTACACAATTCCTGTCTCATTTTCTCCAAAAGCTCAAAAACCTTATCGATGTGGCCTGCCTTACACAACCCTTTAACAAGAATCATGAATGTGACACCCTCTTCCTTCAAACTATCTTCTTTAAAATCGTCGTAGACTGATAATGACAAATCCAAATGGTTGGTCTTTATGAGGGCGTCCAAGACTCGATTATACAGAAACACCCGCGGACGGATCCCAAACTTTTTCGTCTTTTCGTACACATAATAAACACATAGGCCACAGCATGCATCGGAGTGGATTCTGATAAGAATTTCAAATTGTTTTTCACTGGGCTGCTTACCCTGCAAGCCCATGAGCCCAGGACTTAATCAGCGGACCGGAAGCGGCCCACCCGATTCAAGCAATAAGCAAATGCATTATAAGAAGAGAAATTGTGTTTGTACCCCTTTTGTTTGTCGGCCCAGAAGAAGAATTTGGAAGAGATGTCGGGGTTTGTCTGGACTTTGAGGACTTCAGCGACGAGGTCGGGGTTTGTCTAGATAATGGTTCTCACCTGATGGATAGATTGGATATTACATAATCAACAATGTGGACCCACATTGCTTGGGTCCATATCCGAAACAGGTCTCGATGACTTTTTCCCCACCATTCATTTCTATAAATTGTGGCCCACCTGATTAGTGGATCCCACTGATTCTTGGACCATGGCATCTGCATAGTGGTACCTTCTGATAGATGGAATGCATCCCACGTCCATGTGCATTGTGGCACATGTGTGATGTGTAAAGGAGATGTACTGTATGGGCTTACCGAAGCTCTTCAATGTTGGGCTAATATTCTTTTTGGGCTTGAGTTTGTGTAACATCCTGGATTTTTGCCAACCTGGAATTAGACGTCCTTAAGCAATGGGTCGCTCCTAACACCTTATTAACTTGTCAGAACCAATCCCATAACCTAAAATCGCTTGTTAACCCTTTTCCTTCACAAATCCCACCCTTCACCACCTTGTTCCTTCAATTTTTCTAAGTACTTTCACCCTAAACACTATCTTAAACTAGCTAAGTATTATAACTTGGATCACTTTATATACAAACTACAAAGGCCCAGGTACCACCTCAGACAGAAATTACTCAGGACTAAATCCTTTAGAAATTAGGCGAGAATTAGCCAGTGTTAAACTAGAGTACCTGTGAAATTAGCACCAATTACTTTAAATACGATCTGCAAGACCCAAAACTTGTAGAATCATTGACGCTACATTACCCTAAAATTTAAGATCAATCTCATTACCCGGCTGCTCTCGGGAGCATCTCGAAACTCGTATCAGATCTGGACCGCACGTCGAAAATCCGATTAACACGAAGTTAAGGAATTAGAACTGCCTTGGTAGACTTGACAACCATCTCGGAAATCAAATTCAGATAGTGTCCCATCGCTATTCGCTTGAGCTCGGAGTGGGAGAGTGTGAGAAACATGAAAATAATTCCAAAATAAATAAGGATTTATGAAATCTAGCATGTGACGCTTGCGGTTCAGTATTGAGCAACCTGACCGTCGGAATCAGGCCAGATTACACCCTCGGATCAGGGATATTTCTCTAAACATATCCATGTACTCGGAATCTCTGATCGAGATCCACTGACCGTTGAACTGAAATTGGTCCGCCATTTGCGATTTGGAATCCCGACTGAAACGAAAACGTAACTCGATCTAGATCCAATGTCAGTGAGCTTAAGTCCGACCGCACACAGAAAAGGGGCCGCCAGAAGTGCTCCGTTGAGACAGAACAGACCCACTTTGGTTATAACCTAAGTATACCTTGACTGGAGTCTATTTTGGTGATGTTTTAGCCTATATAAGGACCTTAAAACCTCTCTCACTCCTCCCATACGAATTTAAGAAAAACTTAGGAGAGAGAAGAGAGAAAAGAGAGAGAAAGTGTGGGAGATGTGGGAGGATCTCCCTGATGCTCTACCCTGCCGCTATGCATGCTCAACCACCCCTATCTAATCGCATTCCCGGCGATGCCGACTTCGTTTCTAGGTAAGAAACCCTAACCCTAATCTGTTTTGGAGTTTTTATAGTTGTTTGTTATGAAATAACTAACCTAAAGCATGCTATAGGTTGCTAAATTACCGTATACGAAGACTTAGCAAATCTATCGAGTTCTTTACGATCCTACGACAAAAGGTACAGACTTTAGGTGTATAGGTTATGGTTTTCAACACTTTCAATGTCAGATAGTGATAGATTCATGATCTGCATGCAATTGCACATGTACAAGTGCTGTCTGTTTTCCGTTTCGATTAAATAATAAGAATATGGAATTTCGTGTATTCTAGGTATTTGTAGAAAGTATCATATACGTATAAATTTTGGAAATGTGTTTGCCATGATTATTTGTTGTATGAACATATTATATATGTGTATAATACTTGGCGAAAGGGTTCACCCTAATACATGTTTTTGCTAGTATACGCTATGTATGTTGAAATAGTGTATTCTAAGTGTTTGTGAAAATGTTTGTGAGAGTAAGTGCTTGGATGATGGTGCTTTAGGTGGGTGTTGAGATGGGATTCTCAACTACCTTATGAACGTATATGATTTCCTCTATGATTGGTTGTTTAATTTAATCGCTTACTATGAAATATATGTGTTTGTATTTCTTGTGTACATTGTGCTTTGTATCATGCTTTATGACATGTCTGTTAACATGCTTGAATTACTTTGTTTATTATGCTTTACTCCACATGCTTCTAAATAAGGATTGATTACGATTGGGACTATGATTATAGTCTAGACAATCGGCACCAGTTCGTGGTTGAGATTCATTTCGCCACGTAGGATGTGTCTGACGAACCCGAGTCGTATTTTGGTTGGCGACAGTGGTTAGGCCAAGCGAAGTGCTTATGCACTTCATGTCGTTCGGCTGGTCGTGCACTCGTGCTAGTCTAGCTCTTCAAGTAACCCGATGTGTCTAATGTATGTTCACCATGTTTGGACGTTACTGCTTGAACCTAAGGTACCAAACTTACCAGTGAAATTCCGTTAACCATGGTACCTCGATCCGCTAAGACTTATGAGCCGGGCATGGTGGTATGGGACACCGTGGTCGAGCTGTCGGCCTACGCTGGGGCCACGTGCCTCCCCGTAGTGTCCATTGAGCAACCAGACTCGTGAGCCAATTATGGTGGTATGGGATACTATATTCGAGCTGTTGGCCTACACTGATTGGTGACGAGCCCTTTGTAGTGACCTCGAGCATACTCTGAATTTGCGGTGAGGCGACGAGTTTTGTCGTGGTGAATAGAGTATGAACTAGGCCTATATCAATCTAGTGATGAACCGTTAAAAAGGTGATGGGGGAGTGGTGTAACGATTGCGTGTAACAGCCCTTGTAGCCTTTGCAGCGCCCTAGAACCACACTATCGTATGAGATTATCTAGGTTTGATGACCTTAGAATGGATCATGTTTGGGAACGATACAAGGGAGGTACCTTAGTTTCCCAATCTTGTTGTTTGAAATGGACTAATAACAACTCGGTAATCATGCTCATCATCGCACTGCATGTGCCTGGAAGATGTGGAGCACTGAGGAATGAAAGCATGCCGCGAACATAAGATGGTGTCGCATGAGGAAGTATGTTAGTGAGGGCATGCATCATGACAGCATTTCATACTTGCATTAACAAGAGTACTTAGGATTGTTGATTGTACTGCTTTATCATTACTGCTTGATTGCATTGATAACATGTTAACCTATACTTTATTGTTCCACTGAGTTGATCACTCACTCCCACGTTACGGGACGGTGTGGTACACACCAACCAGACTCTGTCGCTGCAGGCGTCGGCGATGCTTATGAGGCGGAGCTGGACCTTTGCATTAACTATGATGCTTGCTCGTATTGGCTGTTTCTGATGGCTTCATATGAGCCGTGTCTTGATTGACGGGGTTACAGGGATGTCGACTAGATGACCTTACACATTTTGGTACATTTTAGAGTTGTACTTGTAATTATTTAACCTGATAACATTATCACACTCTGTAGACTCACCACAGTTTATATATTTTATATATCTATCATAGTCTTCCACTTGCAAATTTAACTGTCTCTGGAGTATGATATGTTGTTTTGGTATAATCCCATTCATGTTTCAATGCTCTCATCATAATCATCATTATCTTTGTTGCATAAGTGATGCGTTGGAACTCGGGAGCTGAGCTTTGCTCGACCCCCGATTTTCAAGGCGTTACAGTTTGTACAGCCCATACTTCTGTGATGGATGTGGATTGGGTACCATTTACCATCCTTAGCTAGGAACGGACAGGAGCTCTGAGGATCCACCATGATGTATGAGTTTTATCCACACTGTCCATTCAGTTTGTCAGTTTAGGGACAAGCTCAAAAATGAGTTATCTAAGGCACAAGGGAACCACACCACAAAGCGGTATGATAATGACCACCACCGTTAAAACCTTCCTAGGGCCCACCATGATGGTTAATTGCCATCTAACCTGTTCATAAGGTCACATTGACCTTAATGAAGGGAAAACACAAATACCAACTTGATCCAAAACCTTTGTGGTCCCCCAAAAAATTTCAATGGTAGGTGTTTAATCCCACTATGCGGTCTTTCTTGGGCTTGTATCCTAAAATGATATGGAAAAATTGATCCAAAACCTCTGTGGTCCCCCAAAAAATTTCAATGGTAGGTGTTTAATCCCACCGTGCGGTCTTTCTTGGGCTTGTATCCTAAAATGAAATGGAAAAACAAATGAACGGTGTGGATAAAACCCATACATCATGGTGGCCCGGGCTCTCCGTTCATAGTTAGGGACGCATACAGGAGTAGTAACTAATCAACGTCCTTCAGTGACGTAAATATTGATATGCATGCAGAATGCAAGTAGCCATTTAACAAAATCTCTCATATTGAAAAAGATCCAAATTTCTATGGTAAAGATTTTCCAATTTAAGTGATTTTGGTTAATGGACCATTGAGATAGAGGCATACCAACCATATAATTCATTTATACAAGCATAACTTGTAAAATGAACAAGGCAATTGGGTAAAATTGAAAATAATTCTCTTCTTTTGTAGTTTCTTTTTGTTCTCCCTCTATTTATAACGTGCTTTTCGATGTTCTTTATCATAATGATTTATGCACCCACAGATTTTATCTATCTGAGGTTTTTTCTCGTTGCCAATCAAAGAAATTGGCCTCATTTGATGTTCCTTCCACACTTTTAAACAATTATTTAGTTGTAAGACTCTTTTAATAACTTTAAAGAAAAAAATAAGGTAATGTGATTATAAGTATTTATACAGACATACACGTGTCAACACTAATGATAATGTGGCAACACTAATGAGGTAAGTATTTATACAGACATAAGGTAAGTATTTATACAGACATACACGTGTCAACACTAATGATAATGTGGCAAAGTCATGAAATGAGGTAACTTTGAACTGAAGTTAAGCAAGAAGATGGAGGAAAGGGAGAGAGAGCGAGTGCAGGATGCGGTGCGAGATCCAGAGGGTCAGTGGGTGACGGTCGTTACTCGGAGATCTCGACTTCCTAAATCCAACCCCTTCTGTATCTTTGTGGCAAACCTCACTTTTGACACAAATGAAGAGGATTTGCGCTGTATATTCGGCTATTTTGGGAAAATCTGGGATGTTTACATTCCATGGAATCGACAACTCAACCGTTCTCGTGGCTTTGCTTTCATCTGCTTCTACTACGAGCAGGATGCTCTTAGCGCAATCCATTGCCTGCATGAGGGAAGGATTGACGGGAGGATCGCGTTTATGGATTGGGCGAAAGGGCATATCGGCAATAGGCCACAACAGACAATTGTTGCTCTTCCTCTTTCCCAGCAAAAGGCCCCGGATGTGGATCGATTTCGAGTGACGGTTGCTCCCAGACCCAGCCCGGGATGCCAATCAGGGCAACAGAATTTGAGGGCAAACACCATTGCTGATTCAAGGGCCGTGGAAACTAGACTTCAGCATTTGAGATTAGCTCTGGTGGGGACAGTGGTGGACCAGAAGGTTGGTATTGCTCGTCTCTCAGAGTCGCTGAAAAATTCGAACATGTCCACATCTGAGATAGAGATGGTATGTACTTCAGATCTGAACTTCCTTCTGACTTTCAAAATCGCGGCAGCGATGGAAGAGTTCAACAAGAAAATTGCATTACATTTGGAGATGGGTTTGAAATCTATGACAAAGTGGACTCCGGAAGAGGTTATTGGTGGTGGTGGGGTCTGGATCCGACTCTTCGGTATCCCTACCCACGCATGGATTGAAGCAGTCATCCTTGATCTGGCGAGCTACTTCGGGAAGATTGTTCAGATTGACTCCAAGTCCCGATTTGGCTATTTCTAGGCGTTCGCTCAGGTGAAAGTTATTCCTAGCCCGGGGGTTAGCTTCAAAGAGGTGTTGCGGCTTCAAGTGTTGGGGAAGGTGTATCCCATCATTACAGAAATGGAACCCCTTTTCAGGTTAGGTAACTCTACAACTATCTACCCAACTCTGAAAGAGGGCACTAGAGAGTGGCTTTTGAGACGATTCCATGGCCCCTTAAGACCCCCACCAGATGTTTTTAGAAAGGTGTCTGTCAGGGTGGAAACTTTTGATTATGTCCCTCGGGGAGGAGGGGGCAACCAAACAGATGTTTGTGGTAACGCGGCTGTCAGAGTGGAAACTAATCCTCAGGGAGAGGTGGGCAACCTAACAGACCTTCCCTCATTTGGTAACTCGGTGGACACTGCTGATAGTGTTTCGTTGTTCAATGCCAACTCTTGTGAACCTCGAATCACGGAGACCAGGGTTCCTATCACTGCGGGTGTCGACGCCCCACCCCGCGATAAGGCTCTTGTCCCATCTGCTGATTGCCACAATGCTAAAGTTCGAGAGTGTCGTAACGCCAGTGCGCCAGATATTGTAGGGGGTCAAGACTCTGCTGTTACTCATCCATCAATCTATACTCTTCCTCCTGGACGCTCAGTCTTTAATGGTCAGGAGGACGGACTGGGTGCTTTGACAGCCAGGGAGCCAAGCTGCCAGGAAACAGGGGATACTATAGGCAGGGCTAGTTGTCAAGCAGGGGTTGGCAATCCTGTTGCGGGAATGCCTCCGCACTCGAGTTTAGTTGATGCTAACCAGATTCAACATAATTCTTGGGACCTAAGTAAGGAGGGCCTTCTTGAAAACAACTAGGGCATTATGCAGCATAGTCGGGGTGCACAGGAGTTCGGTAACGTGCCACCAATCCAGGGTGAAGTTGATTTGCTGAGTGAAACGCAGCCTTACTCCCAACCTCAGCAAAGCATTGTCCTAGCAGTCAGTCATTCACACATGTTACCTCCTCTCGAGCTCGTCCAAAGCAATCACATAGCAGAAACTTCTTGAGCCCGACTGGGAATTGTTGCCACCCTCTGGATCACCAGGCAAATCTGTTAGAATGGTTTCAGATGCACGGAAAAGAGAATGCTCCTCCTGCTCTTAGAAATGCAGAATCCAGAGACATCCCTATGGGGGCAGAGCTGGGTGCAAGCAGAACTGATAGGTGCAGTGGCCAAATCCCTAGAACAACAACCAGCATGGGCAGTCTGTCACTTCCAACTTCAAAATCAGATTGGAACAATGTCTGAGAAGGGAGAGCGGCTCTTGAGGTGGATCTCTCTCCCTATTTCTTCTCAGCAATCCAACCCATCAATGTTCTGGATGGGAATCTGGACGTTGGTTGCTCAAGTCCTGTAGCCAATTTGAACGAGGAACAGGGCCAGGCGCATGTTCAGTTCATGACCCTGACTCAATCTGGGAGAGCAGTAAACAGGTTCTAACTGCAACAGAAGACCAAGAAGGAAACTCATGACGGTTAGGGGATCATTTAGGGCAAATGTCTAGAAGACACAAAAACCTCTATACTAAAGGAAATTGGAGCTCAAGGATGCGCAGGCTGAAGCGACGGGCAGTTAATTCTGGATGTGTTACAGATGGATAACGCGATTATGTGGAATGCGCGCAGGATCGGCAATGCACTTACGATTAAATCCCTCAAACAGATGGTTAAGAATTTCAATCCCTGCCTCATGGTGCTCTTGGAGCCCATGCTGCCTGACAGAAAGAGGGTTGCATTGGGGTTAAAATTAGGCTACCACTGCTCTGTTTCAAACACTGATCAGGGAGGAAAAGTCTGGCTTTTCTTCTGGAATCACCTGAATGTTGTAAAGACCGCAGCTTCCAATCAGATGTTGACGGTTTCCTTTGTTCCCCCTTCCCAGTCTGCTCCCATTTCCTTCTCAGTTGTCTACGCTAAATGCTGTAAAATTCAAAGGAAAGTTCTCTGGAGCAAGATTGAAAATCTCAGCAGAGTAACTCAAGAGGCCTGGGCCATTGCCGGTGATTTTAATGCAGTGGTCAGTTCTAATGAGAGACGTGGGAGCAGGCTAGTTGATAGCTCAAGCATGCAAGAGTTTACAGAGACGATTCACAACAGCGGCCTCATTAATGCTAGTTTTGTTCGAAATAGGTTCACTTGGTGCAACAACAGAGAAGGTAATGCTCGCGTGTGGGCTAAGTTGGACAGAGTGCTCATTAATTCCCCTTGGGTGTCTACGTTCCAGCTGTTTCACGTCGAACACCTGCCTCGAACCAACTCTGATCACATGCCCCTGCGCCTCGTCCTTCCTACCCAGACTCCTCCTAAGGTCAGACCTTTCAAATTCCTTAGAATGTGGACCGTGCATGCTTCTTTTTTCAGCTTATCCAGAAGGCATTGGGGGGGGGGGGGGGGGGGGGGGAATGCTCACCGCACGCGATGATTAATGTTCAGCTCAAATTGAAAAAAAAAAAAAACTAAACAACTTTTAAAAATGTGGAACAAGGAAACTTTTGGTAATGTTTTTCATCAGATCCAGATAGCTGAAGAAGAACTGGAGGGAATCGATTTCTGCTTGCAATCCGGGCCTTCTGAAGTTCTCTCCCACCAGTACATTGAGGTGAAACAAAAGCTCAATCATCTTCAGAACATGGAGGAGGTGTTCTGGAAGCAAAAATCCAGGAATTCATGGCACCTGGAGGGTGACAAAAACACAAAATATTTTCACTCGGCTACCAATGAAAGAGCTAGAAGGTCCATCATATCATCTATCAGAAACTCGATTGGAGAGTCGATCACTTCTACCGAGGAGATCCAAGAAGAAGCGATCAAGTTCTTCAAGGATCTTTATCACGCTAAACCTATCAGGTTCAATGCTAATTTTCTCTAGGCCATCCCTCAGGTTATCACCCGTCAAGAAAATGACTCATTGCTGGCCCCCCCTACGATGGAGGAGGTCAAAGCAGCGGCCTTTTTCGTGCCTAACGACGGGGCCGCTGGCCCTGATGGCTCCTCTGCAGCGTTCTATGCTTCTTGTTGGGACATCGTAAGCGAAGATATCCTTTATGCGGCTAGGGACTTCATAGTCGGGTCCCCTATGCCAAGAGCTTTCACCTCGAATCTCATCTGCCTCATCCCTAAGTCCCTGTCAGCTGCATGCTTTGCTGATTTTCGCCCCATAAGTGTAACATCCCGGATTTTTGCTAACCTGGAATTAGACATCCTTAGGCTATAGGTTGATCCTAACACCTTACTAACTTGTCAGAACTGAATCCCACAGTCTAAAATCGCTTCTTAACCCATTTCCTTCACAAATCCCACCCTTCACCACCTTGTTCTTTCAAATTTTCTAAGCACTTTCATCCTAGAAACTATTTTAAACTAGCTAAGTAGTATAACTTGGATCACTTTATATACAAACTACAAAGGCCCAGGTACCACCTCCGACGGAAATTACTCAGGACTAAATCCTTTAGAAATTAGGCGAGAATTAGCTAGTGTTAAACTAGAGTACCTGTGAAATTAGCACCAATCACTTTAAATACGATCTGCAAGACTCAAAACTTATAGAATCATTGATGCTAGGGTACCTTAAAATCTAGGATCAATCTCATTACCCGGCTGCTCTCGGGAGCATCTCAAAACTCCGTATCAGATCTAGACCGCACATCGAAAGTCTGAATAATACGAAGTTAAGAAATTAGGACCGCCTTGTTGGGCTTGACAACCATCTCGAAAATCAACTCCAGATAGTGTCCCGAGGCTATTCGCTTGAGCTCGGAGCGGGGAGTGTGAGAAATGTGAAAATAATTCTAAATTAAATCCAAAATAAATAAATCTGGCACTCTCGCTTGCGGATCAGTATTAAGCAACCAGACCGTCAGAATCAGACCAAATTACACCCTCGAATCAAGGATATTTCTCCAAACATATCCATGTACTCGGAATCTCCGATCGAGATCCGCTGACCGTTGAACTGAAACTGGTCTGCCACGCGTGATCTGGGAATCTGACTGAAACGAAAACTTATCCAAACCTAGATCCAATGTCTGTGAGCTTAAGTCCGACCTTTGGCTCAAGGGGGCCCGCCAGAAGTCCTCCGTTGAGCTGAAACAGGTCCGCTTTGGTTATAACCTAAGTATACCTTGACCTGGAGTCTATTTTGGAGACTTTTTAGGCTATATAAGGACCTTAAACCCTCTCTCATTTCAGCCATACGAATTTGAGAAAAACCCTAGGAAAAGAGAGAAAAAGTGAGAGAGTAGTGGGAGGTTCTTCCCTGCCGTATCCAAGCTCAACCGCATCATTCTAATCGCTTTTCCGGCGATTTCGACTCCGTTTCTAGGTAAGAAACCCTAACCCTAATCTGATTTGGGGTTTTGATAGTTGTAGGTTATGAAATAGCTAACCTATTTAATTTCATAGGTTGTCAAACTGCCGAATACGAAAGCTTAGCAAACCTATCGACTTCATTACGATTCTACGACAAAAGGTGCGGACTTTAGGTGTATAGGTTATGGTTTTAAACACTTTCAATGTCAGATAATGATAGATTCATGATCTGCATGCAATTACACATGTACAAAGTGCTGTCTGTTTTCCGTTTCGATTAAAGATGAAGAATATGGAATTTTACATACTCTAGGTATTTGTAGAAAGTACCGTATACGTATAAATTTTGTAAATGGGTTTGCCATGATTATTTGTTGCATTGATATACTATATATGGATAAAATACTTGTTTGGCGAAAGGGTTCACCCTAATACATGTTTTTGCTAATATACACTATGTATGTTAAAAGAGTGTATTCTAAGTGTTTGTGAAAATGACTGAATGAGTATAGAATTCTCATTCGTGCTCGCCATGACTAATTGTCATGGATATATGATCGTTGTATAGGCGATACCCCTTTGACGAAAGGATTTGTACTGAATCACGCCACGGCCACTATACGCTATATATGTTGAAATGTGTAGCCTAAGTGTTTGTGAAAATGTTCAAATGAATATGGAACTTGGATTCCTACTTTCCATGACTATCCGTCGTGGGTGTACGCGTGTTATGATTGGGGCAACTCCCTAGTGAAAGGATTTGGCTTAATGCCTATGTGATCAACATATGTCATGTATGTTGAGGTAAGTCTTTTAAAGTGTTTGTTGAAATGTCTGAATGAGTAGTAGTTAGCAAATTGTAATGTATAAGAGTGTTGAGATATGATTCTCAACTCCTTTAGCTATGTGTATGATTTCCTTGGATAGCTGTGTGATTAGGAATTGAATATGTACAAACTCATGCTTGTGTTGTGCTTCATAACATGCTCAACTGATTTTTTGATTTTATCTATGTAATGTATATGTTTAAATTCATATTTACGTTATATGATCCGTCATGGGTGATGGGGGAGTGGAGCAACGAGTGCGTGTAACAGCCCTGGCAGCCCTAAACGGATAATATCAGACCTTGATTGTATGATTTGGATCTTGATCCATTACTGCTTTAACTATCTGCAATTGATTGTGTTTGGGGCTATGATTATAGTCCAGGCAATCGGAAACGAAAATGAATTCGTGGCTGAGATTCATTTGCCACGTGAGATGTGTTCGACGAACCCGAGTCGTACTTTGGTTGGCGATAGTGGTTGGCCACATGAAGTGCTTATGCGCTTCATATCGTTCAACTTGTTGTGCGCTCGAGCTAGCCGAGCTCGTCAAGTTACCCAATCTGTCTTATGTATGTTCACCATGTTTGGACGCTCTGCTTGAACCTAGGGTACCAAACTTACCAGTGAAATTCTGTTAACCATGGTACCTGGATCCGCTAAGACTCATGAGCCGGGCATGGTGGTATAGGACACCGTGGTTGAGCTGTTGGCCTACGCTGGGGCCACGTGCCTCCCCTTAGTGACCAGTGAGCAACTAGACTCATGAACCGATTATGGTGGTATGGGACACTATATTCGTGATGTCGGCCTACATTGATAAGGTGATGGGGGAGTGGTGCAACGATTGCGAGTAACAGCCCTGGCAGCCCTTTGTAATGACCTCGAGCATACTCTGAATTTACGGTGAGACGACGTGTTTTGCCGCAGTATATAGAGTATGAACTAGGCCTGTATCAATTTAGTGATGAACCGTTAAAAGGGTGATGGGGGAGTGGTGTAACGGTTCCATGTAACAGCCCTGACAGCCCTTGCAGCGACCTAGAAATACACCATCGTATGAGATTAACTAGGACTGACGACCCTAAAATGGATCATGTTTGGGAATGATACAAGGGAGGTACCTTAGTTTCCCAATACTGTTGTTTGAAATGGACTAATAACTACTCGGTAATCATGCTCATCATCGCACTGCATGTGCCTGGTAGATGTGGAGCACTGAGGGATGAACGCATGTCGTGAACGTAAGATGGTGTCGCATGAGGGTGGTTTGGCAAGGGCATTCATCATGTCATTTCATACTTGCATTAAATAAGAGTAGTTAGGATTGTTTGATTGTATTGCGTTATCATTACTGCTTGACTACATTGATAACATGTTAACCTATGCTTTATTGTTCCACTGAGTTAGCTACTCACTCCCACGTTACGGGACGGTGTTCCGAACACCCACCAGACTTTGTCTGATTGCAGATGGCGATGCTACTCCTGAGGTGGAGCCGGACCTTTATGATGACAATGATGTTTATTCGTATATGTTATATGCTGACGGCTTCAAGTGAGCTATGTCTTGATCGACAGGATTATAGGGATGTTGACTAGATAACATTACACCTTTGATATATTTTGAAATTATACTTGTAATTCATTAACCTGGTAACATTATCACACTCTGGAGACTCACCACAGTTTATATATTTTATATATCTATCATAGTCTTCCGCTTGCAAATTTAACTGTCTCTGGAGTATGATATGCTATTTTGGTATAATCTCATTCATGTTTCAATGCTCTCATCATAATCATCATTATCTTTGTTGCATAAGTGATGCGTTGGAACTCGGGAGCTGAGCTTTGCTCGACCCCCGATTTTCAGGGCGTTACAATAAGCTTGTGCAATGTGATTTACAAAATCTTTGCAAAGGTGTTAGCTAACAGATTAAGTTCCCTTTTGCCTAAGATGATATCGCAGGAACAGGGTGCTTTTGTGCAAGGAAGATCGATTGCAGAGAACATTGTGCTAGCTCAAGAGATGATGCGCGATATTAACAGGAAGGTCAGGGGAGGAAATCTCATTCTCAAACTCGACCTCGAGAAGGCTTATGACAGGGTGAATTGGGATTACCTGAAACAAGTGCTCCTCAAGTTCGGCTTTAACTAGAAATGGGTCAGCTCATGGCAAGTTGTTGGGGGAACAATTGGTTCTCCATCCTTATCAACGGGGAACTCAAGGGCTATTTCAAATCGCATAGGGGTTTTTGTCAAGGGGAGCCTCTCTCTCCAACGCTCTTCCTTATTACCATGGAGACTTTCTCCGCTAATCTCAACCTAATGATCGCAAGCGGCGGGTGCCATCAGTTTGCCATTCGACGTGGCTGCCCCAGCCTGTCCCATCTTCTCTTCGCCGATTATATCCTCCTTTTCACCAACGGTAAAAGGGCGTCCCTCATCTAGCTCAACCAGTTTCTCTCGCTTTTCCAGGCAGTTACGGGTCCGAAAATCAACAAGAAAAAGAGCCGATTTATATGTTCAAAAGCCCTTTCCCCAGCACGAATCAGATCCACAGTGCGCATCCTCGGTTTCCAGCAAGCTAGAGACGATATAGTCTACTTGGGAGCCCCGCTTTGCGCTGAAAGAGTCAAATCGGCAGCCTTCCAGTTTTTGTTAGACAAGGTGGACAGGCGAACTTCGGGCTGGGCAGGAAGACTGATTTCTCAAGTAGGTAGAGCTACACTTATTCACCACGTTCTGAGTAGTCTTCCCATCCACATCATGTCTGCAATGCATATCCCTCGTCAGGTAACCGACATGGAAAGAAGTTTTTCCAATATCTTTTATGGTTAGTCTAATGGGAACAGGAAGTTGCATTGGATAACTTGGAATTGTATAATAAGACCCACAGAGGAAGGTAGTCTGGGCATCAGAAGGGTGAAAGAGGTCATGGATGCTCATCGCCTTAAACTAGCTTGGTCAGTCAAGTATGTTGACGCTCCCAGCCCCTGGGCAAGGCTGATGATCAGCAAATACGGCAGGGATATCCACGCAAACATCCTTATGTCCCCTTCTTCAAACCCATCGCCCCTCTGGAAGAAAATAAGATCTCTCTTTCCTTGTCTTTCAGAGTCAATTCAGTGGACAGTGGGCAACGACGATCTCAATTTCTGGGCAGACAATTGGTTGGGCAAGGGCCCCATCCAACACTTCATTGATTGTCCTGTCCTTACGGAGCTAGTGGAGCTGAAAGTTAATGATGTTCTGGGTCGGTCTGGCCCGTTTCCTCCCTCGCGGGTCTTCTCTGTCCTTCCCCAACCCATTTCAGAGGAAATCATCAACGGGTGTTTCTCTACTTCTGACGAGACGCTAGAGTGTTTTTGGCTGCATGAAGCGTCAGGGAGGTTCTCCATTCGCTTGGCCTGAAAGCTGTTGCGCTCCTCCTCCCCTCCCGTCCACTGGGCTTCTTGGATATGGATTCGCCATCTCCCTCCAAAATTTTCCATTTTCATGTGGAAAGCTCTTCACAACACCATCCCAGTTGACAGCAGAGTTCAAGATAAAGGCGTCGCCTTGGCCTATACTTATAGATGTTGTCCTCAAGGTATGAGCGTTTCTCCTCATCAGGAATCAATTCCCCACCTTTTCCTTTTTGGTCGCCACGCAAAGGACCTATGGATGTCTTTTGGCTCACTGTGTCGTATACCTCCCCTGTTCCATAGCTCGGTTGCAGGTAAGTTGGCCCACTAGAGACATGCCTCAGCTCCTGGCGCGGCGCATAAATCAGTAAGATGCTTACTGCCCATCCTGATTATGTGGGAGTTATGGTGCTCTAGAAACGAAGCTATATTTGATAGTTCCCCTATGACCCTTGGTAAATCAGTGGCTCGTATCAGATGGTGAGCAAGATTAATCCTTGGGGTAGAGTTGAAGGACGATGTTGGCTGGAATAATGGGCTGAACTCCACGTTTTCGGTAGTGGGTCAGATTTGTAGTACTTCTTCTGTGGTGAAGTGGAGACAACCAACCCCAGGTTGGGTAAAATTAAATGTTGACGGTTCGGTGAGGGGTAACCTGGGTCCTTCAGGTGGGGGTGACAACTGTAGGAATGAGAATGGAATTTTCCTGTTCGGCTTTGCATTTGGCTACGGAGTTGGGTCTAATAATATGGCGGAACTTTGAGCTATTCATAACGGGATGTTAATTTGTTTGGATCAAGGTTTGGATAGGGTTATTGTTGATTCTGACTCTCAATTGGTAAACGGGATGTTAATTTGTTTGGATCAAGGTTTGGATAGGGTTATTGTTGATTCTGACTCTCAATTGGTAATTAATAGCCTCACTACTCTCTCCAAAACCACTTGGAAGTGGAAGCCGTGGCTGTCCATAATCAACCGTCTCTGCCGTCTGGGAAACTTTTCTTTTATGCACATCTTCAGAGAAGGCAACAGTCTGGCTGATGGGTTGGCTTGGGAAGGGAGCCTCCTTCAACAGACTTCGGTCTACCTCCACTCCAGAGACCTTCCTCATCATCTCCGAGGCATGATCTTTTTGGATAGGTTCAGGTTAGGTGCGCTCAGATCCAACACCTAGCTAGGTCATTTTGGGGTTTTCCTTACTCCTTCCTGTAGATACGTGGTCCTTTGCATCCTCTGCCAGTTGCCCCTTTCGTGCTTTTTGTAGTGAGGGGCCTGGCTTCTTGGTGCTTGTTGTGCAGATCTTTGTATATCATTTTGTTGGTTGGAATGGAAAAAAAAAAACGTACCTTTCAAAAAAAAAAAAAAAAGAGAAAAAAAAAAGTGGCAAAGTCACATCTTTTACGAAACTAGGGGTATAGCACGTACAAAGGGATAGACGGAGCAGGGAGAGAAACAATAAGAAAGGCAGAGAGAAACACAAGGGCTACATACAAGCACATGTTACTTTTCTCTATATAAGAAAAGTAAGGGCTACATGCAAGAGTGCATTACAAATACATAGGTATTTTCTCTGTGAGAATCATAAGGGCTCTTACAAAAATGAGTTTTTTCTCTATATGAGAAATGTGAGGTCTACATGCAAGTGTGTTACAAATACATGAGTTTTTTTTTTTTTTTTCTATATGAGAAACACAAGGGCTATATACAACATAAGAGCCCCAAACTACCACCACTTAAAACTCAACATAACCTTGCTTTTTTTTATGGATATCTAGACACACACACACACACACACACACACACACACACACACACACACACACAGAGAGATTATAATGTCAGTTCCTGTAAGATTATAATGTCAAAAACTACTGGCCTCACACACACACACACACATATAATAGAGATAAAGATACAAGTCAATGACAATAGCCATAGCACAACCCCAAGGCATGAAAAATGCAAGACAAAGCTCATGAAAGCATAACGACGGGACACAAACACAAAACAGACACTCATGCAAAGCTAACAAGTAAATAACAATGACATGTTGCCACCAAACAAAGACCAATACATTCCCCACCTAACAATAGCAAAGGGACTTTGCCATAAAACAGAGACCAATACATCGCTCACCCTCCATCATTTCCTACTCTACTCCGTATTTCTTCTTCAATCCTCCTACAAACTCATGCAACTTAACTAGGTCTAGAAGGGTCTTGGAGACACTCTCCTTCTCCATGCATCTCTTCACCCATGCTATCAGCTTCGGGCACTCTTCCTCAATGATGGAGTTCTCATGCACATAATCCGTGTGAAACCAGCATGCATAGGGGACAAAGACCACGTCGACGTACTCAAAGCTCTCGCCCTCGAAATACGGCTTCTCTCCAAGCTCCCCTTCCAACAGCTTCAAGCACTCAAGGAATTCCTTCTTCGCTGCTTCCTGTGCTTCTCCTTTGCTCTTCCATATCCTTGATCCGCAGTCGTAGATCTGTGCCAAAAAGGGAATGCAACATTCATATCATGTGAGACTCTCTTTCTTGTGTAACTAAATACTGGCACAGTCTCTGTAACATGGCAATGAACCACATGGTTAAAATTCACTACAACATAGCCTCTCTTGAAAACTGTGGTTAAAAAGGTTAAAAACAGAGGCTAAAGCCTTTAGCCTCGGTTTTGCCTCAGTTACCCAAAGCGAGGCTGCAATCCCTTGGCTAAAGGCTTTAACCTCAGTTTTAGTAACAAAGGATAAAAAGCTTTATAGCCTTAGCTCTTCAACTGAAGCTAAAAGATACTTTTAACTTCTGTTGCCTCGAAATGAGGCTAAATCCAAAATTTAACCTTAGTTGCCTCCAACCAAGGCTAAAGACTTTAGCCATGAAGGTTGCAGCTTCGGTTTGGATCACTAAGGCAAAACTGAGGCTAAAATTTGGATTTTGCATCAATTACAAACTGCGGCTAAAAATGTTTAAATTTTTTTAAAAAAAAAATTATTTTTTGTAAAAAACAATCGTAAAAACACAATACCAATGAAACAATTAACAGTTTATTTAAAGTTTTTAAAACTACATTAAATTGTTACACAACATTAGCATAGGTTTCACAAATAACATTAAGCACCAAGTTCTGCTTTCCGTTGCTTTCATATGCAAGTTTGAGAGTTCCTCTTGAATCTTTCTGACCATGTCTTGGGAGGAAGCTTTCCCTCCTTAGCAATTTCCCTCTACTCAATGACTTTTAATTGCTATCAGCAGGAATCATTTCCAGTTGCATGGGACAACACCTGGCCTTCTTTATAAACTACTCTCCAAACTATTTCCCTGTGCTCCAGAGGAACTCTCAAACTTGCATATGAAAGCAAAATGTAAGCAACATGTAGAATGCTCAAAGTGATCTACGAACATGCATACACTCCATGAGTGGTAGGCAATTTCATTGAAATCAATCATGGGCCTGAAAATCCATAAACAAAAGCCGAAGTCTTGACATATTGGCATGTAGCAAAGTGTAGAAATTTGCACAAGAACACACCCTTAGTATGCAACAACTACTAGATAGGAATAAACTGTTTAGCTTCTGGCCTTATGACAGTGACAACCAAGAATAAAATGCAGAGTTAAAGTTACATGAGCTTTCACATTGTTGCATGACTTATCAGTCCCTATTCATTACCAATTCATTTCTTCTGGTATAGGTTCCTAGATCTTCATTTCTGATTACAGCCCAATTCATTTCAAATAAATAGTCAAAACATACATCTTCATCATCATCATCTAAGCATTTTCCCAACTAATTGGGGTTGGCTACATGCACAATATACTTGAGTTTTCTGCTTGTAAAGTGGGGCCCAGAGTTCAATGATCAAAAGTCTATTGGGACACATTATGGATGGAGCACACCCCAAAAATTTTCCAGGTTTGAAGATCCTTTCCACCCATCTTGAGCAATTTTTTGTTGAATGTAAAGTGTCACATTACTCTTTTCAACCATATATTTGAAGGCAACAAATTGGGAAGTTAGGGTTGTCAAAGGAGATTTGTGGCACAGTCCACCAGTGGGCATGTTCTTCCACTTTGGTGTGATCTTCTCTTTTGCTTGACCATCATGTTCAACAGCTGGTTTATCAAGGCAGAATCTAATAACATCAATGTCTGCTTTCAATCCATTTAAATTCAAAGGAATTCTCATTACAAATATGAGCATGACTTCAATGCACACCGAGGTGAAATGATGGGACAAAATCCTAGAAAATCCACTGAACTTAGGGGGAAAAACACCATAAAATCCACTATTGCATGCATTGCTTGTTTCTATTGTAAAATATCATCCTCTGTTTGATTCGTTGCTTGAATGTGTGGGTTAATGCAGGGGGGTTGGAATGGAGCTGGATGCCACACTAGCTACAGATACTGAACTGACAATCTTGGTCTCTCTCATTTTCTCTGTTCATGCAGTCATTTCCAAAATCCGTATCTTTTCTAGAAGTCCTACTTATGCCTAAGCAAAATCTTCGATAAGTTGGAGCTGTTGGAATAGTATGCAATATTGAAGGTATTACTTTAGGTGGACTCTCTCTCTCTCTCTCTCTCTCTCTCTCTCTCTCTCTCTCTCTCTCTCTCTCACACACACACACACACACATACACACACACACTCTCTCTCTCTCTCTCTCACCTATGTTGGTTTAAAATCCTTCCCTTGTCTTAGAGGACTTGAAAACTTGGGTTTATTTTGAGAAATGATCAGTGATTCCATAAATCCCTAATTTCCAAAACTCGACGGTATGCTTCCATGGAAATCATTTTCAACCAAAGTCTTTTCAATCATTTTCAGCCAATGCTCGATTACGTGAGGCTTGCTGGACAACAGTTTGCATTATATGGATGCAAAATAGTAAATGTGATAGGTGGAGTTCTGGACAATGCTTGAGTATGTGAAGCTGGCTTGAAAGCAGTTCACATTGTAATGATGCAGTAGCAGAAAATGTGAGTCTTCAAAATCCCGTCTCTGTTTATGGATGAATTGAATGGGTTTGCACTTTTTGTTTTTTTTAAATGGGCTTGCACTAAAATAGCTTCTGCAACTTATATGTGCATTTTCTACTGGAGTTGATTATGCTGTGCTACATGTACTGCTCTGGTGGTGTGCGCGTGCACTGCAGGATGGGGTCTACTGTGATGACTCTTAGAAATCCGTTCCGTTCATACACTTCGCCAAGTTAATCTTTCAATATTGAGCTGAAGCCTCAATGTGTAAGCAAGATGTGACATGTGAAATCATGACTCAATCAATGTTTAAAACTTCTAACAATGGATTAACAATTCAAACTTAACTGTGAAATCTAACAGATACTGAATCTAAGAGTCATAAATTTCCAACATCACGTATCTTGAAATTCTAAATCAATGATATTCGTCAAAATCACTTCGAATACACAAGAAATCCCAGAAATTTTTTTTTAAAAATTTTCACAATTTTCACAATTTGCCTAGGAAATCTGGATTTTCTTATTAGTAAATTTTAACTGAACTCATTCTTTTGAAAAATAGAAAAAATGGGAATATTAGTAAATATGGATTTTCTTATTAAGAAGAAAATGGAAGATAGATTGAAAAAACATAAAAGAGTTTTACAGAAATTATTTGTTCCAAACAGGACATTTATCAAAGGAGCACTATTGGGTGATATTTAAGATTTTCATTGTAAATAGATTAAGAGCCAATGATAATTATAAGTAGACTTGCAGCCAAAAATAAAGAATTTGATTTTTTTCAAAACATGGAAAGACTAATCAGTCCTACTTCTTGTAACTTCAGCCACTGCTTCAAATGGAGGGACTGCACAAAGATTTGGTTAGGGAGACTACTGATGGTGAACTAGCAGCTGCAACAAATATGAGAGTTACAAAGGTGAAAAGAAACATAAGTCGGTCGGTAAGATAAGATGCATGATTTTCCTTTTCAATTGTTAGTCATAAATTGACAATACTTGTTTCAATTTTCTTGGATGGATGATGAATGTATTTGAAAATGTAAATGCAAATAAAAAACTTATAATATATATATATATATATATATATATATATATATATATATATATATATATATATGTTATTAATGGAGGATACCTTGTTTAGGGAGACATGAAATTCTTGTAGCTTATGGTATGGTGCCCCATATTGGTTGTATGTTACTAGTATGTAGTAGATAATACTAGAAAATCCCTAAACCTAAACCTACACCTAATCCTAATCTACTCCTTAACTTGAATCCAAACCTAAACCTATACTTATAACTTAAAACTATTCTCAAATTCCAAAACCTATAACCTAAACCCGAATCCAAACTCGAACCCGAATTCCTAAACCTTAACCTAAACATATAACCTATAACCTATAACCTAAGCCTATACCTAAACCTAAAACCTAAAGCTAAAGCTAAACCTATAACTTAAACCTAAACTCAAATCCCTAAACCTTAACCTAAACCTAAACTTAAACTTATAACCTTAACCTAAACCTATTCTCAAATCCCAAAACCTAAAACCTTAACCTTAACCTAAACCTATAACCTAAACTCAATTCCCTAAACCTTTACCTATAACCTAACCTAAACCTAAACCCAAACCTATAACCCTAACCTAAACATAAAACCTAAACCTAAACTTAATCCTAATCACAACTCCCTAACCTAAACCTAAACCAAAACTTGAAAACCAAAAACTAAACCCGAACCCGAACCCGATCCTGACCTTAACCTTAACCTATTCTCCAATCCCAAAACCTATAACATAAACCTAAACCTAAACCTTAACCTAAACCTATAACCTAAACCAAAACCAAAACATATAACCTAAACCCGAACCCATTCTCAAATCCCAAAACCTATAACCTAAACCTAAACCTTAACCTATGACCAATAACCTAAACCAAAACCTATAACCTAAACCTAAACCAAAACTTGAAAACCAAAAACTAAACCCGAACCCGAACTCGATCCCGATTTCCTAAACCTAAACTTATGACCTTAACCTTAACCTATTCTCAAATCCCAAAACCTATAACTTAAACCTAAACCTTAACCGAAACCTATAAACTATAACCTAAGCCAAAACCAAAACCTATAACCTAAACCCGAAACCATTCTCAAATCCCAAAACCTATAACCTAAACCTAAACCTTAACCTATGACCTATAACCTAAACTAAAACCTATAACCTAAACCAAAATCAAAACCTATAACCTTAACCCAAACCCGAACCCGAACCCGAATACCTAAACCTTAACCTAAACATATAACCTATAACTTATAACTTAAGCCTATACCCAAACCGATAACCTTACTTATAACCTAAAACTATTCTCAAATCCTTAAACCTTAACCTATAACCTAACCTAAACCTATACTTATAACCTAAAACTATTCCCAAATCCCAAAACCTATAACCTTAACCTAACCTTTCCCTAAACCTATAACCTAAACTCAATTCCCTAAACCTAAACCTATAACCTAAACCTAAACCTATAAGCTTAACTCAAATCCCTAAACCTTAACCTATAACCCAACCTAAACCTATACTCATAACCTAAAACTATTCTCAAATCCCAAAACCTATAACCTAAACCCGAATCCAAACCTGAACTCGAACCCGAATTCCTAAACCTTAACCTAAACATATAACCTATTACCTATAATCTAAGCCTATAACTTAAACCTAAACCTAAGCCTATAACCTAATCCTAAACCTATAACCTAAACTCAAATCCCTAGACCTTAACCTAAACCTAAAACCTAAACCTAAACCTATAACTTTAACTCAAATCTGTAAACCTTAACCTATAACCCAACCTAAATCTATTTATAACCTAAAACTATTGTCAAATCCGAAAACCTATAATCTAAAGTCGAATCCAAACCCGAACCCGAACCCGAATTCCTAAACCTTAACCTAAACATATAACCTATAACTTGAGCCTATACCTAAACCTAAAACCTTACTTATAACCTAAAACTATTCTCAAATCCTTAAACCTAAACCTTAACCTATAACCTATAACCTAAACTTATAACCTATAACCTAACCTAAGCCTAAAACCTAAACCTTAACCAATAACCTAAAACCTAAACTAAAACCTAAAACCTAAATGTATTCTCAAATCCCTAAACCTAAACTTACACCTAATCCTAATCTCAACTCCCTAACCTAAACCTAAACCTAAACTTGAAAACCCAAACCTAAACCCGATCCCGAACCCGAACCCGATTTCCTAAACCTAAACCTTAACCTATTCTCAATTCCCTAAACCTATAGCTTATAACCTAAACCTAAACCTAAACCTAAACCTTAACCTATTCTCAAATTCCTAAACCTACACCTACACCTAATCCTAATCTAAACTCCTTAACCTAAACCTAAACCTAAACTTGAAAACCCAAACCTAAACCCGAACCCAATTTCCTAAACCTAAACCTTAACCTATTCTCAAATCCCTAAACCTAAACCTACACCTAATCCTAATCTAAACTCCCTAACCTAAACCTAAACTTGAAAACCCAAACCTAAACCCAATCCCGAACCTGAACCCGAATTCTTAAACCTAAACCTTAACCTATTCTCAAATCCCTAAACCTACACCTACACCTCATCCCAATCTCAACTCCCTAACCTAAACCTAAACCTAAACTTGAAAACCCAAACCTAAACCCGATCTCGAACCCGAACCCGATTTCCTAAACCTAAACCTTAAGCTATTCTCAATTCCCTAAACCTATAGCTTATAACCTAAACCTAAACCTTAACCTTAAGCTAAAGCTAAACCTGAACCTATAACCTATAAGCTAAATATATTCTCAAATCCCTAAACATACACCTACACCTAATCCTAATCTCAACTCCCTAACCTAAACCTAAACTTTCTACTTGAAAACCTGATCCTAAACCCGATCCCGAACCCGAACCTGATTTCCTAAACCTAAACCTAAACCTATTCTCAATTCCCTAAACCTATATCTTATAACCTAAACCTTAACCTAAACCTAAACCTAAACCTTAACCTATTCTCAAATTCCTAAACCTTCACCTACACCTAATCCTAATCTCAACTCCCTAACCTAAACCTAAACCTAAACCCGATCCTGAACCCGAACCCGATTTCCTAAACCTAAACCTATTCTCAAATCCCTAAACCTAAACCTACACCTAATCCTAATCAAAACTCCCTAACCTAAACCTAAACCTAAACTTAAAAACCCAAACCCGAACCCGATTTCCTAAACCTAAACCTAAACTTGAAAACCCAAACCTAAACCCGATCCCGAACCCGAACCCGATTCCCTAAACCTAAACCTTAACCTATTCTCAAATCCCTAAACCTTAACCTACACCTAATCCTAATCTAAACTCCCTAACCTAAACCTAAACCTAAACTTGAAAACCCAAACCTAAACCCAATCCCGAACCTGAAGCCGAATTCTTAAACCTTAACCTTAACTTGTTTTCAAATCCCTAAACCTAAACCTACACCTAATCCTAATCTCAACTCCCTAACATAAACCTAAACCTAAACTTGAAAACCCAAACCGAAACCCGATCCCGAACCCGAACCCGATTTCCTAAACCTAAACCTTAACCTATTCTCAAATCCCTAAACCTTAACCTACACCTAATCCTAATCTAAACTACTTAACCTAAACTTGAAAACCCAAACCTAAACCCAATCCCGAACCCGAACCCAAATTCTTAAACCTTAACCTTAACCTGTTTTCAAATCCCTAAACCTAAACCTACACCTAATCCTAATCTCAACTCCCTAACCTAAACTTAATCCTAAACTTGAAAACCCAAACCGAAACCTGATCCCGAACCCGAACCCGATTTCCTAAACCTAAACCTTAACCTACTCTCAATTCCCTAAACCTATAGCTTATAACCTAAACCTAAACTCTTAACCTTAACCTAAACCTGAACCTGAACCTATAACCTATAACCTATAACCTATAACCTAAATATATTCTCAAATCCCTAAACCTACACCTACACCTACACCTACACCTACACCTAATCCTAATCTCAACTCCCTAACCTAAACCCAAACCTAAACTTGAAGACCCAAACCTAAACCCGATCCCAAACCTGAACCCGATTTCCTAAACCTATAGCTTATAACCTAAACCTTAACCTAAACCTAAACCTTAACCTATTCTCAAATTCCTAAACCTATACCTACACCTAATCCTAATCTAAACTCCCTAACCTAAACCTAAACCTAAACCCGATCCCGAACCTGATTTCCTAAACCTAAACCTTAACCTATTCTCAAATCCCTAAACCTAAACCTAATCCTAATCTAAACTCCCTAACCTAAACCTAAACCTAAACCTAAACTTGAAAACCCAAACCTAAACCCAATCCCGAACCCGAACCCGAATTTTTAAACCTAAACCTTAACCTATTCTCAAATCCCTAAACCTACACCTACACCTAATCCTAATCTCAACTCCCTAACCTAAACCTAAACCTAAACTTGAAAACCCAAACCTAAACCCCATCCCGAACTCGAACCCGATTTCCTAAACCTACCTTAACCTATTCTCAATTCCCTAAACCTATAACTTATAACCTAACCTAAACCTAAACTTATTTATATGTATTTTGTGTGGATGAATGTAATGTGAATAAGATTGTTTGTATTTGGATGGATGTAGTTTATGTTTGGATGGATTTATGTAGTTCGGGTTTAGATGGATGTGAATGTGATGAAATGTGGATAAGATTGTTTTTTTACTTATGAAGTTAAACTTATATGTATTATGCGTGTATGAATGTAATGTGGATAAGATTGTGTTTGGATGGATTTACGTAGTTTGGGTTTAGATGGATGTGAATGTGAATGTGATGAAATATATTGTATAGCAAGTGTATATCAAGAAGATTGTGTGTTTGGATGGATTTACGTAGTTTGGGTTTAGATGGATGTGAATGTGATGAAATATATTGTTTAACAGGTGTATATCAGGAAGATTGTGTGAGTTTGGGTTTAGATGGATGTGAATGTGATAAAATATATTGTATAGCAGGTGTATATCAGGATGTGAATGTGAATGTGATGAAATATAGTATAACAGGTGTATATCAGGATGTGAATGTGATGAAATATATGTATAACAGGTGTATATCAGGAAGAAGATACAGGTCAAATTTGAAAGGTCCTTTAAGGGTGATAAGAGATGGTTGATAGCAATCCTTTAGAAGGACGGCCCATGACCGTCCTTTTAAAGGACGGTCTATAACCGTCCTTTGATGGGTCATACGAGACGGTCCATGACAGTCCTTTTTAAGGACGGTCCATGACCGTCCGTTTAAAGGACGGTCTATGGCCGTCCTTTGAAGGCTCATATGAGACGGTTTCTGACAGTACTTTTGAAAGATGGCCCATGACAGTCCTTTTAAAGGACGGTCCATGGCCGTCCTTGTTGGGCTCAAAAGAGACGGTCTATGACAGTCCAATTTAAGGACGGTCTATGACCGTCCTTTTTTAGGATGGTCCATGACCGTCTTTTTTTCGTCAATAAGAATGACGGTTTTCAACCGTCCTTTAAGTAATAGGACATGTCAAAATTTGACTGCCTATGCGACGGTCCATGACCGTCCTTTTTTATCATTTGAGACGGTTTTGGACCGTCCTTTTTTTGCTGTTTTGGCGTAGTGGTTTAGGTTTAGGTTAGGGAGTTGAGATTAGGATTAGGTGTAGGTTTAGCTTTAGGGAATTGAGTTTAGCTTATAGGTTTAGGGAAAGGTTAGGTTTAGGTTATAGGTTTTGAGATTTGGGAATAGTTTTAGGTTATAAGTATAGGTTTAGGTTAGGTTATAGGTTAAGGTTTAGGGATTTGAGTTTAGGTTATAGGTTTAGGTTTAGGTCTAGGTTTAGGTTTAGGTTATAGGTTTTGGGATTTGAGAATGGGTTTGGGTTTAAGTTATAGGTTATAGGTTTAGGTTTAGGTTTTAGGTTTTTGGATTTGAGAATGGGTTCGAGTTTAGGTTATAGGTTTTGGTTTTGGTTTAGGTTATAGGTTTTGGGATTTGAGAATGGGTTCGGGTTTAGGTTATAAGTTATGGTTTTGGTTTAGGTTTAGGTTATAGGTTTTTGGATTTGAGAATGGGTTATGGTTTAAGTTTAGGAAATTGGGTTTATGTTCGGGATTGGGTTTAAGTTTTGGTTTTTAAGTTTAGGTTTAGGTTTAGGTTTGGAAGTTTTGATTAGGATTAGGTATATGTTTAGCTTTAGGGAATTGAGTTTAGTTATAGGTTTAGGGAAAGGTTAGGTTTAGGTTATAGGTTTTTGATTTGGGAATAGGTTTAGGTTCGTTATAGGTTAAGGTTTAGGGTTTGAGTTTAAGTTATAGGTTTAGGTTAGGTCTAGGTTTTAGGTTATAGGTTTTGGGATTTGAGAATGGGTTCGGGTTTAAGTTATAGGTTTGGTTTTGGTTTAGCTTATAGGTTTTAATTTTTATAGGTTATAGGTTTAGGTTTAGGTTATAGGTTTTTGGATTTGAGAATGGGTTCGGGTTTAGGTTATAGGTTTTGGTTTTGGTTTAAGTTATAAGTTTTAGGATTTGAGAATGGGTTCGGGTTTAGGTTATAGGTTTTGGTTTGGTTTAAGGTTATAGGTTAGAGGTTTTGGTTTAGGTTATAGGTTAAGGTTTACGTTTAGGTTTAGGTTATAGGTTTTGGGATTTGAGAATGGGTTCGGGTTTAGGTTATAGGTTTTGGTTTTGGTTTAATGTTATAGGTTATAGGTTTTGGTTTAGGTTGTAGGTTATAGGTTAAGGTTTACGTTTAAGTTTAGGTTATAGGTTTTGGAATTTGAGAATGGGTTCGGCTTTAAGTTATAGGTTTTGGTTTTGGTTTAGGTTATAGGTTTTGATTTAGGTTATAGGTTATAGGTTTATGTTTAGGTTATAGGCTTTTGGATTTGAGAATGGGTTCGGGTTTAAGTTATAGGTTTTGGTTTCGGTTTAGGTTATAGGTTTTGGGATTTAAGAATGGGTTCGGGTTTAGGTTATAGGTTATAGTTTTGGTTTAGGTTTAGGTTATAGGTTTTTGGATTTGAGAATGGGTTATGGTTTAGGTTTAGGAAATCGGGTTATGTTTGGGATTGGGTTTAAGTTTTGGTTTTCAAGTTTAGGTTTAGGTTTAGGTTAGGGAGTTGAGATTAGGATTAAGTGTAGGTTTAGCTTTAGGGAATTTAGTTATCGTTATAGGTTTTGGTTTTGGATTAGGTTATAGGTTTTGGTTTAGGTATAAGTTATAGGTTATTGGTTTTGGGATTTGAGAATGAGTTCGGGTTTAGGTTAAGGGTGTGATCCCTGCAAATACAAATATAAACACAGCCTGTCCAAATGACTAGGCCCTTTCAATGCCGTCCATAAGAAATGGACAGCTTCATCATGGTCATAACAGCGGTTCCCACCTTTCAGGGACCCTTGCTCATCCGGATAGCTCCGACGCACATCCGGGTCTGCTACATTAATTTCGAGTAAATACATAAACACAGCCTGTCCAAATGGTCAGGCCCCTCTAATGCTATCCATAGGAAATGGACAACTTCATCATGGTCATAACAGCGGTTCCCACCTTCCAGGGACCACCGCTTATCCGGATAGCTCCGACGCACATCTGGGTCTGCTCCATCAATTTCAAGCAAATACATAAATACGGCTTGTTTAAATGGCCAGGCCACTCCAATCATTTGCATTCTTGACAAGAAACGTACTAGATGCTTGAATCTGAAATATGCAGCTCCAATTCTCTCACATGCAACATCCACCTGAAAGAATGCTCATAACTGTTATGCTTGAGTAATCAACTACCCATTCAATGAAAAGAGCACAAATACCTTTTCATGATTCAAAGAAGGGAACTCGAGGGTTTTCCTTACCTTCCATTGTATGCTTCCAAGGTTTTCCTTACAGACCAACAAAACTAATAGCAACAATTTATATTCAAGAGAGCCTCAAATCTCAGGAACTGAGGAAAATTTTCTAGTTTTGAAGATAGGTATGTCTAATCTTACTTCACATACTCCTCCATGGCTGTGAGAAATGATGTTGGACGCTGCATTATTAACAATTAAATGGCCCAATGCGTTGAATTGATCAGAGATAAGTCGGTGACAAGTGTCATCAAAGTCTTGGTAAGAAGTGTTTCAGAATAAAAAGAAAGAAATAGCTATTCTAAGAGGCATCACTATAAAATTGAAACCTGCTCAATCTTGATGAACTTTTCTCCACGCCTAAGATCAAGGCTTTTACATATTTCATAAAACTCAGAGAACCTTTCAGCCTGCAACACATAAGTAGCTTAAGACATGCCGAACAGGCAAAAAATTCCTCCCAACTTAAATCAGCATGTAGTGAATGATCAAGGACATAACGGTTTGCTCGAATACATCTGTATACATTGAGACTTTAGCCTTTGAATTTGGGTCATCCTCTAGCAACTCAACAAATTCAATACCACACTGCACTTCTTGTGACCATTAACTTATAAAATTAGAGACGATCAAGAATCTGCAAAGTTGTGTTCCCCTTATGGGATATTTAGCACTCTGTTCTAGAATACAATGGATTGCCTATAACTAGCCAATGAACTAAGCATGTGCTCCTCAACTTATAGCTGGGTTAAGCACATGGATGATAAAGTTTCAATGACAAGAATTTATAAATGACCAACGAAAGTGAAGTGTATAACCAATGACAATGTTCTGCTCATAGAAGAATCCAAGAATATGCCAACTCCAACAACAGGAATGGTGAGACAGGTAGCTACATGACCAAAGCAACTTCAGTCGCCTTGACATCAGCCAAAGGGGCAGCCCATCACATGAGCAAAATCATGATAAGTCGAAGTTTTCATTTTATACTTATCTGATCAACCTTGTAGTTTGTACTTTGTAACTAGAAATTGGAAAGACAAACTGTAAACTGTTTGTTCCTCCTGTTTTTTTTTTTTTTTTTTTTTTTTTAAATAAAGTGGACTCTTACCACTAATTCATTAATCACCGAAAAATATACAGCCCTTCAAGTGGGCCCCAACAAAAAGCAGAAGGGCCTCACCTATCATGTAATTCCTAATTGAGCTAAATACACTGGACAAAACAAAGAAAAGGAAGAGAAGTGGCCCGAAGCTGAAAGAAGTCTGAGCCTAAGCCCCCCTCCTCACTGAACCTAAAGACAATCTGTCTAAGAAGAGCAGGCCCCAGACTGTCGGTGGGAGGTCGACGTGGACTAAAACCAAAGTCGTCCTTTGACCTTCGCTCCCCAACTTGGCGAGGGCATCCGCTGGCCCGCTTCCTTCTCTAAAAGTATGAACAAATTTTACATTTCCTGACTTGGAGAGGAGCTTTATTCTGTCTATCCAACATTTCCATTTCCAACCAGGGACAGTGAGGCCCAAGAGGAAGTTGATGACGAGGAGCAAATCAGATTCAACAAGAATATTGAGGTACCCCAACAAAAGGCACTGTTGAAGACCATCGTGAATCGCCCGAAGTTCCGCCCGAGTATTGGAGGCAACGCCATAACCCGAGTGAAAAGCAAAAAGGAACTCACTCCTCTCACCCCTGCAAACACCTCCTCCCCCAGCTGCACCTAGATTACCCTTAGCAGAACCATCAACGTTTAACTTGACCCAACTTGGCGAGGGCTTCCTCTAAATCACCACAGGGGAAGAACATCTTGGCTGGGCCAGCACGCTAATTCCCATAGCTCCAAGCACCCTACTTGATGAATCAGATCGGGAACGTGGGACACCCCATCTGTTGACGATATAGTGAACCCAACTATATATGCGGGAGATGATGATCCCTTGCTTCATAGGCACCTCTTCATAGCGCGCCAGATTTTTGCTCTTCCAAAGCTCCCATAAGATGAAACAAGGAATAATCTTCTTGAAGGGGGTTGACGGACCGTTCCCTGATCGAGAATCCCACCAATGGGCTAAACCGGCCTGAACGGAAGAAGAATGGGGCATATGGACATCGAAAAGGGAAGCAAAGTGGGACCAAATGGCACGTGCCATCCCGCTCTGAAGGAAAAGATGGGTAATGGTCTCTATCTGTGGCCTGTAGCCTTGGATACTGTCAACGTTACAGCAGCAGCAAATGGAAGCGAGGTGGACGCCACGAGCTTGTACTCTCGCATCTGCCGGAAGAACACGTAAGATGATTCTCCACACCAGCACTGACACCTTCAGGGGGACCTTGACATTCCAAATTTTGGGGCCCCAGAACGTGGAGGGCCTGCGCATCCTGATAACATCCCACGCCGATGCAACAGAGAAGGCTCCTGTGGGGTTTCTGGGTTAAATAGGAAGATCTGGGCCATCCGAAAGATAAGCTCCTACATGGAAGATGAAGTCCAAATCCTGTTGCGACAGAACGGTGAGGGCCGCCAAAGGTGGGAGGGCCAGAGTTGCCTACAAAATCCTTAACTCTGAGGTCTCTGAGAGGGGGTTCGATGATGGAGGCAACCCTATTTTCCAAACGACCTAAACCAGTCCAATTAGTTGTCCATAAATTTTGATTTCCTTCACCGATTTGCCATTGTATGTGGATATCCAGAAGCGGGAATAGAAGTCTGATTCTTTTCCACAAAGGAGAGAAATTGGATATTGGTTGAGAAATAGTATTCGTTCGAAAGTCTTGGGCGTATTTGGATTGAACAAAACGACACCATAGCCCTTTGTGTGAACTAAACTTTGTAGACCAGGCCATCTTTAGGCGGAACGCCAACATCACATCAAACAGACTTCTGATTCCAAGGCCCCCTTCTGATTTTGGGGCTGAAATGTGCTACCAAGATTTCCAGTGCAACTCTTTCCTTCCGTCAGCCCAGGCCCATAGAAAATTCAAAAATCTTTTCTCCAGTGATTTTAAAACACCCGACGGGATATGCATAGCAGCCAAAGAGTGAACCGGGATACTAGACATCACATGGTTAACCAGCGTGACTCTACCAGCCATCGATAGCCACCTTGCTTTCCAACCTTTGATGCGACCGTCCACTCGATCAACCAGATTCTGGAAATCATTATTTTTCCTTCTACGTACTAATATTGGGACCCCAAAATAGCTGATGCTATTAGCTGAATTTGGGATCCCCTGTTCCCTTTGTACGGTAGCAATTCTGGCAGAGATCATGGTTTCTTCACAAAGGAAGACACTCTTGTGGAGGTTGATTTTTTGACCAGAGACCCGCTGATACATTTTAAGAAAACCCTTTGCCGCTCGGATGGAACGAAGACCTCCGTTAATGAAGAGAAGAGTGTCATCAGTGAAAAGGAGGTTAGACACTACCACATTATCCCTTCGGCCTTTGAAAGGAAGGCAGGACCCGGAAGCCACTAGCTTGTTAAAACCTCGACTGAGCACCTCAGAGGCTAAGATGAATAAACTGGGGGAGAGCGGGTCGCCCTGGCGGAGACCTCGAGTCGACTTAAAGAAGCCACTCGGTTTGCCGTTTATTAGAACCGAGAACCAATAGTTGCTCCAGCAGCGTTCCACCAGCCTGATCCAGTCATGGGAGAAGCCAAAGCGGTCAAGCACTCTTTTGAGGAAAATCCAATCAACTCTGTCATAAGCTTTTTCCATATCCAATTTAATGACGATATTCCCACCTCTGACCTTTCGATTAAGATCTCTAAGCAGCTCCTGGGAGAGGGCAATGTTTTCTAAGATGGAGCGCCCCTTCACGAAAGCACCTTGCTCCAGGGAGATGAGAGAGGGAAGCAGTTCACTCAATCTGCTGGCGATAATCTTGGCAAAGATCTTATAAACCACATTACAGAGACTAATGGGTCTAAAGTCGAAGAATTTTTTAGGATCTGCCTTCTTGGGGTTAAGGGCAATCAGAGAACAAGTGAAGGCCCTCGGGAGAGACCCTCCTTCGAACAAATAAATGGCTGCCTTGAGAAGGTCCTGCCCCACAAAGTCCCAGCACCCGGCGAAGAAAGAAGCAGAAAAACCGTCCGGACCTGCCGCCCCATCTCTAGGGATGGAAAGAACAACATGATGCACTTCTTAAATTGTAGGCTTGGCCATCAGTCCAGTGTAATCCTCCGCTGACACCAAAGAGGGAATGAAGGAGAGAAGATCAGCCCCCTGGTCCACCTCTCCAGCAGAAAAAAGGCGGTGGGAGTATCTGGCTGCCTCAATTTTGATGTCCTCTTGCGACTCCACAATCCGCCCAGAGTCCAGATGGATTGCAGAGATAGTGGCTCTCCTGGCCCTTTCAGTTGCTGACGCATGGAAGAAAGCAGTGTTCCTATCTCCCTCCCAAAGCCAGTTATTACGAGCTTTCTGTTTCCAGAAAGTTTCCTCCATCCGCTCCTAACAGGATAAGGAGGACCTCGCATCATGGAGCTGACGTTAGAGGGGGGCAGACTCTGAAACCGGCTCCTCATTGTGCTGCAATTGCTCCTCTAAGATAGACAGCCTTTGCTCAGCTTCTTTGACTGCCGTGAAAATGTTCCCGAATTCAACTCGGTTCCAGCACTTCAGATGGGATTTAACAGCCTTTAGTTTGGAGAGAATGTTGATCATGGGATGGGAATTTTCCGTGGATGACCAGGCTTCCTTGACTTTCGGTAGGAAAGCGTTATGGAGGAGCCACATCCGCTGGAAACGGAATTGTACTTTGTGGCCAGAAAACTGTTGCCTGGGGAAAACAATTAACAGCGGAGCATGATCGGAATTATACCGAGGGAGGTGGCGTACCTGAAGAGAGGGGAAGGAGATACTCCAAGCCGCATTGATCAACACACGGTCCAATCTTGCCCAAACTCGAGCCATGCCAGCCTGGTTATTAGACCAGGTGAATTTACTGCCCCAGAAACCAGCATCTAGAAGACCAGCGTTGTCAATGGCCTTCACAAAATCGTGGGAACTCCCACTATCAAACCTCCTTCTGCTATGCCTTTCTGAAGAGCTGATGACGACGTTGAAATCACCACCCACTGCCCATGAGCCTTGAATGGAGCGGGTGGCCATCTCGTCCTAGAGGCTTCTACGTTGGACCCTGGAACAGCTTGCGTAGACCACCGACAGTGTGATTTGGACCCTGGAACAGCTCGCGTTGTTCCTCCTATTTGAATTCCAAAGCAGAATATAGCAACTAGTGACAAGTACTTTGTGAGTGTCATTCTTGTGAATGTAACCTGTGATAGCTTGTGCCTGTGGCCAACTGATTATATATCTGTGAACACGAGATATTTATTAAGGATTATTTTTTACGCAAGAGAGATTCTCTTATGCAAGAGAGATTCTGAAGCTTACCTATATTTTCCATATGACTAACCACTGTAACTAATAGGGAAGAACCCATGTATCTACATTCTAATCCGATGTAGAAGCATGGGAGTTAAAAATAAAAATAAATAAATAAAAAGGCTAAAATTTCCACCCCAAGAAATATTATTTGGAGATAAAAGTGAAGACTTCAATAGAAATAAAAACAAACATGCTTAGCTGAAAAACCATTTTTAAAACTGGAAAATCTTCACCCTTAAAATAGGCTTTTTGTTTTTCTTTCTCTCTCTCTTTTTTTTTTTTCTTCTTTTTGAAAGATAGAGCATTGGGTTATGTTCAATACCCAAGAAGAAAAATCTTTTGGATTTTTCATCTGCAAACTTCCCATCAGCAGCTTTCCTCACAAGAGATAATAGACACTTAAAATTCAAATTACTTCACAATAACCATAGAGGCAAAGAGTGCTAAAAAAAAAAAAAAAAAAAATCATTAAAATCAAATTGAGAAACAAACAACTAAGGAACTTGAATACAATAAACAATATTCAAACTCAATTTATAATGGGGTATTTGAATTAGTAAAATCACCATAGACTACAGAAAATAAAGAAAGAAAAAGCCACCATCCTCTGTTCTATGTGAGAGAATGCATTAAAGAACTTGTGCCTATTAATAAACTAATCTTGTTAAAGGAGTTATACAATAGCCATTAAGTAAAGCATACTTACCTCTCAGATAATATGCAATCACAATCCTTACAGAAGGTCCATGAGAAAGGAAATATTTGCACGAACTCAATCTGGTATTTTAAATAAATAAATAAATAAAAATTAAGTAACAGACTAGAAACCAAATTTTGCTTTACAATGGTATGAAAGCTTCAAAGTGTACTAACCAATGGCTTGAGCTCTTTTAAACAATTTTGAATGGGCGTGGTAGTAATAAAAATACCAGCTGTGGCAGTAAGGATTGAAAGTGGTCCTATATGGTGATGTTATAACATCTGAGCTACGCATCACATGTGCCAAGTGAGAAAAATTTTCAGGCCAATACTATCATCAGGTGGGCAACACCACAGGGAAGAGTGAGGGACACCAACCATTGATAAGCCCATGATTCAGCACAGGCCCACCAAGGTTTGTGTATTTCATTCAGCCCGTGCATCAGGTGCGCACCTGAGATTTGGCCCTAAAATGAGCTGGAAAAAATGAATGGCCTGCATACACATATTATGGTGGAGCCCACAAAGCGTTTTTAGGGCCCGTTTGGCCGGGTGGATTGAAAGGGAATGAATGGTATTAGGGTGGATGGCTTAGATTTCTAGGTATTGATGGTGTTGTCAGTAGATTGTCTTCAGATACATGGGATTGCTATATCCCTGGATTGATATATCTAGTCTGTTTGGCACGCCCAGCCAATACCGGGATTAAACCTTCCCATCCCTTCCAATCCCTCAAGCCAAACACGTCTCAGGGATTGGATTGGGATCAGATCACCGAATCTATTTGGCACGCCCCCCCAATCCCAAGATTTAACTTCCAATCCGACCGGCCAAACGGGCCCTTAGATTTCAGAAACAGAGAGAGGGGAATGCAGATTGAAGGATTGAAAGATTTGAGAAAGAGATAAAGAGGGAGAAAGAAATAAACTAACCATACGTGCTCCGTCTTCTTCTCCTTCTCCTTCTTCTTCTCCTTCTTGCAACGAGATGAGTTTTTGAAATGGGTTTGGGGAATGCGGCCTTGAGATAGGGAGAGAGGGTGAGGGAGATCGAGAGAGACTGAGTGCGAGAGAGAGAGAGATGAGAGAGAGATGGAGAGATGGGTTCTCTCTCGAGCAGGAGAAAATGGCGGACTCGCGGGGCTCATTTCATTTTTTTGAGGGGTTTGGGGTTTTGAAGGGGCACGTGACGGACGGTGCCCTGGACATTTCATGGTTTTAGGACCGTGGGGCCCACTGTGATGTATTTCATATATCCACTCCGTCCATTAATTTAAAATTATTATTCTAAGTGCTGATAAAAAAAACGAGTTAGATCGAATTTATAAGGAGACCACACAACATATTAACAGTAGAAATTTAATTTATATTATTTCTTATGGTGTGGTCCACTTAGACATTTAATCTACATAATTTTTTGGTCTCATGCACTAAAATTATATATCAGAATTTTTGGACGGCTTAGATCAAACACATGTATTCTAATGGACCTCATGGATCCCCTTAAGCACCATATATATTTAATATATTTTAGGTGGGGAGGTATGCTTTAGCGATAGAGCACTTAGGCTATAGCTACGGATTAAATTCGTAGCTAAAAGTTGTCAACCTCCATAGCCATTGCTCGATTTTTTGGTAGTGCTAAATCCTCTACTTACCATTGATACAAATAAAAATTTCTCGTTTTCTTGCATTATGACTGCAAGTCCTAGTCATCATTAATGTTGTTAGCATTGCTACATCAAACGTAGTATATAATAATGTAGCCCAATCAAATGGCAACAAACAAGAAAATCTTGCTTTGTTGGCAAGCATACTCGAACTCAAGCATCACAATGCATTTATTTCCATCTCCACTATCTCTTATAGCATAGATTATTTGAGATTTGGATTTATCTCATTTTTAGAGTCATGTCCTAACACAATATGATAATATTAATAAACAAGGTAGATTTGTCACCAACATTATTCCAAGACCCATATAACTTCTCCTTATAGGAAGTTGGGTAGGGCACATGCAGCTTAAATCCATCAAAGAAGATAAGGATCACCTCTCATATGTTCTCTCTCTCTTTTCATTTATTTTTTTTTCCATAGGATTGTTTATTTTGTGGTGTCTGCTCAAATATACGTACAACATTTTATCATGTTAATATAATTATAAGTGGCTTAATCTCACCTTTCTAAAAACAACTAATAATAATTTCTAACTGATGAAAAATCACCAAGTACCATTAAGCTCAACCCAAAAGATAAATTAACATTTTCTTTCTTTCTTTTTCTTTTAACACACACTCACACACCAGAATCACTTACGGCCACAATGGGTACTTGAACTCGTGACCTTGTATTGAAACTATTTTGAATCTACCATGGAGGCATGAGTAAGGACCTAGGTGTGTGTGCACACTAACCTCAGCAATGTGTTGACCACACTGAATTTTGTGAACCCCACAAGGAAATAGGCTATGAATAATTTTTTGTATTTTATTTATGATGTTAAACTTATATGTATTTATGCGTGGATGAATGTGATGTAGATAAGATTATTAATTTGTGTTTGGATGGATGTAATTTATGTTTGGATGGATGTACGTAGTTTGTGTTTAGATTGATGTGAATGTGAATATGATGAAATATATTATAACAGGTGTATATCATGAAGAATATGTGAAATATATTGTAACAGGTGTATATCAGGAATTTTTGCCCGAATATTGGAAAAAAAAAAAAGACTTTTACCTACGAAATATTTCACGTTTTTTACCTACGAAAACTTTCGTAGGTAAAAGATTCAACCACATTTTTACCTACGAAAAATTTCGTAGCAGAAAGTTTTTACCTACGAATAATTTATTCATAGGTAAAAGCCGTAACAAAATAAACTACACAGTTTTTACCTACACAGTAAACGTTTCGTAAATATTTTTTACCTACGAAACATTTCGTAGGTAAACGTTTTGTGAACATTTTTACGTACGAAATATTTCGTAGGCAAATGTTTCGTAAACATTTTTACCTACGAAAACATTTATTGGTAAAAGTTTTGTCAAAATTTTTTACCTACGAAAAATTTCATCGGTAAAAGTCTTACCTTTGCCGGCAATATAATTTTTCGTCGGTAAAACCCTTTACCCTCGGTCTTTTACCGACGAATTTACTGATGAAAAAATTCGTCGGTAAAACCCATTACCTATGAAAAATGGTCATTTAGCGACGAATTTTTTCGTCGGTAAAAGTGGATTTTCTTGTAGTGTGGATAAGATTATTTATGTATGTATGGATGTGGTTTGTGTTTGGATGAATGTAGTTTGTGTTTGGATGGATATAAATATGAATATGATGAAATATATTGTAACATGTATATATCAGAAATTTTTGCCTGAATTTTGAAAAAAAAAAAAAAAAAGACTTTTATTGACGAAAAATTTCGTAGGTAAAAGGTTCATCCACATTTTTACCTAAGAAAAATTTCGTTACCAATGAATTATCTCCATAGTTTTTACCTACGAGAACTTTCGTAAACGAGTTTTACCTGTGAAAAAATTTGTAGGTAAACGTTTACGCTTATGCTACAACTTTGTAGAGGGACGAGTACTCTAATGGAAGCTAATAGGAGAACTCTTGTCCATTTACGGTCTAAAATTTAACAGTAACGAGGATGATGATGATTTTACGGCCGCCCATTTCAGTAATATAGGGACTGGAGTCCTCTACAACACCTGTATCACACAGGTGCCTGAAACACCCGATGCTCCTGAGCCCCCACCATTTGGAATATGTAAATAAAATCAACTCCATGCATCACGTTCTATCCTTAATTCTACATCCAACGGACAAATCAGACAGGATCCACAATTCAGGTAGCCCACGCCTTAGGGAGAAGTAGGGATGAGATGCCAACGACAGGTTTCTGTGTGGGGCTAACATTGTGAGTATATCAAACCATTAATCAGGTTTAACTCAACAGGATAGAAAAAAGATACAAAGATCAGCATGATCCAAACTCAGGCAAGCCACACAACCTAAACTTGGAAGTTTTAGGCAAAATTTACATACCCGTGGGAGCTTTTATAGTATGTATGGTCAAAAGAAAAAAAGCATTCCCACTTGATTGACGGAGTAGATTTTGATTTAATGTATAGATTATGGTGGCCCACGAAGCTTGGGCAGGTGCTACATATATCATTACTCAGTGTTTTCGAGTATATGAATCATGTGTTAGATTCATATGTTAGCTTTGCACCTTTAAAAATTAGTGGCGATTCACGTGTGCTTATATTATAGTGTGGCTGGCAAAATCACCAACTCAGCTTTGATAGAGCATACCTTTTAAAAACTTCCCGAAAACTAACCATCGTAATTTTTACCCCCTTCAACGTAAGCGGATTGGCTGGTGTACCACATACCAGCTATGTAGCTGGTGTATTGACATCAGCAAATTCTGTGAGTCACATTATGAGGTATGTGTTATATCCAAACCGTCCATCCATTTGAAGGCCTTGTCTTAAAGCTTGATTCGAAAAATAAGACAGATCTAAAGATCAAGTGGACCACACTGCAAAAAGTAGTAGGGGATTGAATGTATACCATTGAAACCCTTTTGGGGGTCACGGAAGTTTGGGATCATTATGAAATTTGCTTTTCGTCTTCATCCATGTATTTTTGACCTTATTACAGATTGGATGGAAAATAAACGTTATGGTGGGCCCTATGAATATTTTAACGGTGAAAATCACTATCCTCACTGCTATTTTTGGTGTGGTCATTTGAGCTTTGATATTATTCATTTTTATTTAATGCTCTAAAATTATCTCGAAAAATGGATGAACAGATACATACATCACTTGTGGGACCCATGTAACTTTGATTTCCTTTGAACCGTTAGTATAACTGGGGAGCTTGAGGAGCGCCGAGGGACCATGTAACTTTGATTTCCTTTGAACCGTTAGTATAACCTGGGAGCTTGAGAAGCGTCGGCACTCGTCTGCACATGACGCGTATCTACACCAGCCATCTAGCTGATGTGTGGTACACCTGCCAATCCGCTTCCCCTTCACACACTACTTCTTCTACTTTTTTTTTTTTTTTTTTTTTTTTAAATTTTTTTAAAAATTTTTTTTTTTTAAGCTTGTTAATACACCCACTTTCAGTTCACACTTCACTGTTAGCCACCCCACTAGGAAATCGATACCAAGATCTGAGTGTTGAAACCAAAACCAAGTATCTTTCACTCAGTCTTACCACTTGAGCTATGGATCAGGGTGTGCTTCCCCTTCACACTCGCTACTTTACTTTTAACTAATTGATTTAATACCATTAAATCATTACTTAGATGGCTAGGATTGTTTGATCAGCATGGTTTTGGAGATAAGCTCCATACACAGTGAGAATTAGGATGATGTATATCAGTACCAGGTGTGAGGAAGATAAATGCATGCAAACCATTTTATAAACTAACATAAGACTGACTCTATACCACAAACCATGTGGAGTGGGGCCCACCTATAAGTGGTTGTTCTCACGCCCACATGAATATAATTTTAATGTCATATATAACTACGATATCCATGAACTAGATACATTGGGTTTTGTGCCAGATTATGATTAACCTCTGGATTTGAGATCATCCCTTATATACAAACATTCTATAATCTATAATCCTGGTAAGAGGAGAAAGGGTGAGAGAAAATAAAAAATGGGAGAAGTGCTGAAAAGGAAGGGATGGTCCCTCCAAGGAATGGCTGCACTGGTCACCGGCGGCACCAAAGGACTCGGGTCTGCTCTCTCTCTCTCTCTCTCTCTCTCTCTCTCTCTCTCTCTCTCTCTCTCTCTCTCTCTCTCTCTCTCTCTCTCTCTCTCTCTCTCTCTCTCTCTCTCTCTCTCTCTCTCTCTTCTTCTTCTTCTTCTCAGCACGTGACATTGTTGTACACATGGGTAGTATCCAAGCAATCCATCCGTGAAACCGGGACCAAGGATCAACGCTGTCCACTCAGCGAATAGGATAGGTGAAACTTGGTCTGGGCTCAACCCAAACCCAACTGGGGTTTGGTTGAGTTGAGATTGGGTTGGGGTTATGCTTGGGTTGGACTGGCTCGATGCTACAGGCAGCCCAACCAAATTCAAACCTATATAATTATACATTAATATCGAGTAGCATACATGATAATTGTAACATAAGGCCTACATGAAAATTAGAGTTCATGATTAGATCCATCAATGCAAGGAAAATACAATTATAATCTGAGCCATTTGTGAATTGACATATAAGATTCACGATCAGAATCAACCTGAGGCTACATGCTAATTGGTTTCTTGATTTGAACTCTCCATGTTTGTGAACTCTATGCTTTGCGGTTTGTGTAATAACAATATTATACTGAATTGACGACTATAACCAAGGAAGAATTTTGAACATATAAAAAAAATTAGTGGCTCATATTCAACTCTAAATATCGAATCATCAAAGAATTATAATTATCAAATAATACTTATTATCTTCTTTTTTCACACATGCAACTGACACACATATCCACGCGTGCTAAAGTGGGATTTCACCACCTATGGGTATCAAACCCAAGATCTCGTGTAGAAACTCCTCCGAGTCAACCACTGGCTAAGGATTCGAACCCAAATAATACTTATTATCTGATAGTAATAAGAATATATACTGAGTGAATCATTAGATCATCTCATCATGTAGAGCCCATTAGGTGCCAAACATGTTGAGTACTTAGACTCAAGTGAGTCTCCTAGTTCGGTGGGTCCCAAGATGATTTATGTTTTGTATCCACACCGTCCATTCATTTGGAGAGATCATTTTATGGCATAATCTAAAGAATGAATCAAATCCAAATCTCCAGTAGTAGACCCCACTACAAGAAACAGTGGAGAAAGTGACGCCCACCATTAAAAACTTCAAAGGGTCAAAAAAGTTTTAGATCGAGCTCCTATTCGTGTTTTCCCTTCTTTAATATCTTTCTTAACTTATGAACAATTACTTGGTGACATCGCTTTAGTAGTGAGTCTCACTACTCGATATAGCAGTATTTAATTCACCTCCTGGTGCTTATGCAAAGCTTTTTTTTTTTTTTTTTGTTACATTTTTTTATTATTAACTTGTTAGTACACCCAATGTCAGATCATACTTCACTGTTAGCCACCTCCACTAGGGAATCTATGCCAAGACCTCAGTGTTGAAATAAGGTATCTTTCACTCAGTCTACCACTTGAGATATGGATCTGGGTATGCGCTTATGCACAGCTCAACAAGAGTTTAAGGCTGAGTTTGTTTATAAATAGAAAGAATTCCAATCTACTTGAGATATGCTCGGGCTTCTATCTCAAATTAAGCACACTATGCTCTACTTTCCAACACATTTGTCTGTCTGTCTAACTGAAGTTGTATTACCGCATGTCGCGTACCCGTTTAAAACTATTAGCTCGCATGTGCAACCATATGCGCATGGGACGAGGATGGGCTACTGACTGGTTGGGTAGCAAACAAGCTACTGAAGTGACGTCACCAAGTTCTGTAGGTCCCACCAGGATGTATGTGTTGTATCCACACCGTCCATCCATTTGGAGATATCATTTTAAGGCATGATCTAAAGAATGAAGCAGATCCAAAGCTATAGTGGACCCCACCAAAGAAAATAGCGGAGAGAGTGACATTTACTGTTGAAACCTTTCTAAGGTCCACCGTGATGTTTATTTAAGATCCAACCAGTTCATAACTTAAAAAAGACATTAAAGAAGGGAAAAAACAAATATCAGCTTGATCAAAAACTTTTGTGGCCCTTAGAAGTTTTTAATCGTGGGCCTCACTCTCTCTACTATTTTCTTTGGTGGGGTCCACTCAAGCATTGGATCTGACTCATTCTTTGGATTGTGACCTAAAATGGTCTCTCTAAATGAATGGACGGTAGAGATACAAAACATACATCATGGTGGGACCCATAGAACTTGGTGACGTAACTTCAGTAGCGAGTCTCCTTACTCAACCTGTCGGCAATCCGCGTCCATGCGCATTACCCATTTAAAACTATTAGCTCGGGCATCCAGAGGTGAACAAAGCTGATATACCAAAATTTATCTGTGACGTCCATCCATCTTGTCAGCTTATTTTATGAAATTAACAAAAAAAAAAAAAAAAATGGGGTAGATCCAAATCTCAGGTGGACTACACCATGGGAAAGAGTGTGATTAAATGCCCACCATTAAAAACTTCTTGGGGCTCAAAAAAGTTTTGTATCAAGCTATTATTTGTGTTTTCCATTCATCCATGTATGTGTGACATAATTAATAGGTTGGATGGAAAATACATTTACAGTGGACCATAAGAAGTTTTTAACAGTGGGTGTTCAATCACCACTGTTCTCACGTGCTATGGTCCACATGAGATTTGGATCTGCCTCATTTTTTGGACCTTACACTAAAATTATCTGAAAAAATAGATCGAGGGCATGGATAAAACACATACATCATGGTGGGGCCCATAGCACCAAGACCTTGGTATTAGAGGGGTCACTACCGAATCTGAGTTTCGTCGGTCCAACACACGCTCACATGGGTCCCTTCGTAGTGTCATACAGGCATGCTATAGTAGAGGAGCTGGCCGAGTTTGGAGCGTCCGTACATACATGTGCACGTAACGAAGCTGAGCTGGAAGAGTGCCTCCGTGTATGGAAAGAATCGGGTTTCCGTGTAACGGGTTCTGTTTGCGATGTATCAGTGCGTGAGGCACGTGAGAAGCTGATGGAGGACGTATCCTTTCTCTTCCAAGGAAAGCTCAACATCTTTGTGAGTTTACTGTTGGATTCTTTTCTAGTTGAAAGGCTCTAATTTATGCTGGAATTCTGTTGGGTTCTCAGTGTTTCCAACATCTACAAATCAGGATAGCATGAATTGTAAAGATTCAATCATTCTGACTGAGATTTAAGGGCTTTATCCCACAAAATGAAGTAAATGAAATTACTCACAAATGCACCTCCATTTGTGTTCCATAAACATGGCTGTGAAACATGACTTGTACAAGCAAGCAGAAGGAAATGCAGACCACTGGCTTGGTGCTGCAGCCACATACAACAGATGCACATGGCACAATATTAAGATGTTTAAACAAGAATACAAAAATCACATAGAAGCTAATGGTTTAAGCATTTTCCCAATCTAGCTACTCTCAAGAGAAACAAAGCATTTCATAGTTCTAAAAAAAAATTCCACTAATTAGGGATTTTTCAGTTTTTTTTTAATCTATAATCCACAATTAGGGAATCAACACTACAAAATCCCTAATTAGGGATTCGAAACTCAAAAATTTCCAAAACACAAATCATTACACAATGTTACTTTAAGGATTAAAAAATGCCAAAAAAATGCACAAATTGATATGAATAGATAGGGGGTGGGGGGAGAGAGAGAGAGAGAGAGAGAGAGAGAGAGAGAGAGAGAGAGAGAGAGAGAGAGATACCTGATATTGCATAATGATCCTTAATTTGCTGGACAAAAGAAAAGAAGAAATAAAAGAGGGCAAGAGAGGGAGAGGGAGAGGTAGATCAAGAGGAGAGGGAGAGAGATCGAGCGGAGAGGGAGAGGCTGAGAGGTAGATCGAGCAGAGCGGGAGAGGTGCAGAGAGGGAGGCGTAGAGAGATAGATCGAGCGAGAGGGAGAGGCGCAGAAGAGAGAGAGAGAGAGAGAGAGAGAGAGAGAGAGAGAGAGAGAGAGAGAGAGAGAGAGAGATCGGCGGGGGAGAGAGAGGGAGAGCGAGCGGCAGAGAGAGGGATAGAGAGGTTAGAGAGGGAGAGCGAGAGAGAGAGAGCGAGAGCGAGAGAGAGAGAGAGAGAGTCGGGTTTAGGTTTTTTCTTTTTTTTCTTTTATATATACGGACCCTGCCGGCAGCCGTTAAAACTGGCAGCCGGCAAAGGGTTGCCTCATCGGTCGGCTATGGCCCTATTTCTTGTAGTGTCTCTTTGATTTAGTGCATCTTTGTATATGTTTGTGCGCCTGTATACATTTGACAATGATTCAATGGTACAGTGAAAACATTGAACACGGTATGTGTTTTATCCACACCATCCATCCGTTTTCGATCATTATTTTAATGCACGAGGCTAAAAAAGAGACAGATCCAAATCTCAGGTGGACCACACCACGAGAAAAAAAAATGGTGATTTAACACCCACCATTAAAAGCATCCTGGGCCCACTATAATGTTTATTTGTCGTCCAACTTGTAACTAGGTCAGAGAGACCTAGACGAAGGGATATCGCAAATATCAGTTTCATTCAAAAGTTTTGTAACTCTTGAAAAGTTTTTAATGGTGAGCATTCAATAACCACTTTTTTTCTTGTGGTGTGATCTACCTGAGATTTGGATCTATCTTATTTTTGGATACATACCTTAAAATGATCTAAAATAATGGATGAACGGCGTGGATAAAACATATACATAATGGCGAGGCACAAATCACCTTCCGGTAGCAACTTTGTGGCTGCATACGAAAACATTTGCCATGAATCCCATGGGACGCAAATTGCATGCTTAAGACTGCATAAGTATCCGGACAATGACGTATGCATTCTATCAGAGCCATCCAACTATTTTTGCCATCTCATTATAGTGCTTAAGTCTAAAAATAGCCTATGACCACACTACATGAAATAGTTGAGGCCACACAAGAGTTTTGTATCAAGCTGATATTGATGACTTCCCTTCGTCCAGGTCTGTGTGACCTAATTAATAGGCTGGGTGACTTAATTAATAGGCTGGATGGAAAATAACTGTTGCAATAGACCTTAGGAAGTTGCATTCAATCACTACTGATTTGGATCTATCTCATTTTGGCTCTAGCTATAAAATGATACGTAAAAATGAATCTATCTCATTTTGGCTCTTGCTATTGTTAGAAATTGATGTTTGGATACACTAAAAAAAAAAATTAAAAAATGTACGAAAAATTATTTCACTAGGCTGAATCACATATAAAATACGTTGTCCTTAAAGCGTGATTCTCCCCCTTATCAACTGCTGATGGGTTACAGGCGAATTGCTTTCCAAGATAAGACAAGCCTTATCTGGATCCAGCGTGCAGCAATCACGATGGGTCCACTCTGAAACAGTTTTAACGCATCAGATCTATTCTGGCAGACTCAGATAGTAGAGATGTTCACAATATTCTACAATGGAGATTTTGGATCGTATCTGATCTGATGGGAGAAATGGTGTGTTGAGATGATCAAATTGGACTGGAATGGTCTAGTTTATATAGGCATCGGGTATAGCACCGTTGCAATGTGGTATTCGATGGTTCAGAATGTTTGAAAACATTTCTGGCCGTTGTCAATTAATCTCAGATGTTTCTGGTGGTCAAATCAGAAGGTCTGACTGTTGGATCATCTTGGCCCGTCCATTTTTGGACCGTTGTGGCTTTCAAGGTGGCTATCCATTTTTAGAAACATTGTTAGAAATTGAAGTTTGGATGCACCGAAAATTTTTTTAAAAAATGTATAAAAAATTATTTCACTAGGCTGAATCACGTATAAAATACGCTGTCCTTAAAGCATGATTCACCCCCTTATCAACTGCTAATGGGTTACAGGCGAATTGCTTCCAGGATAAGACAAGACTTATCTGGATCTAGCGTGCAGCAATCACGATGGGTCCACTATGGAACAGTTTTAACGCATCAGATCTATTCTAGCAAACTCAAATAGTAGAGATGTTCACAGTATTCTACAATGGAGATTTTGGATTGTATCTTTTTTTTTTTTTTCTTTTTGGGCAATGCCCCTATATTCATTGAATAACGAACAAATGATGTACAGGGACACTTTCGTGTGGGCTCCACACAATACAACGGGCCTCACCTATCTTATCTGGGGAACATAAATAGAGAACTGGGAAAAGCCAACCAAACAACCCCTCCATGGACATAAAACGACCAGAATGGCCCCACTTCTCCATCTAACATCAAGCAGGCAGAAACAACTCCTCCAGTCAACGACCTTCTCCAGATCCCATCGGCTGAAGCAGCCACTCTCCCAACCAAAAATTCCACGTAAACAAACCAAACCAGCTGCCTTTCTCACTGGACCAAGAAGGCCACAAATCCACCAACCATCTCTCCCAACAGGCTGGACTGCTACTAGGATCCCAAAAAGAAAACTGAAAGCCGACCTTGGCAACAACCCCTCCAAGAGAAGACTAAAAACAAAGAGATTATCAACAGAGGATTTGGGTGAGGCCCAACTAAAAGGGCAGGTCCCACCTATCATATGAAAAGAAACGCCCGAAAGCAAACACCAACTACAGAGGTGCCGGGATTAGCTATTTAAATCTTCTTGTCCCGACCGCCCCCATCCCCACTCTATTTAGGAACAGGAGGCCCCTAACCTCGTGAGGAAGGTCATGGGGGTTGGAAAAGTGGGAGGAACCTTGATTGGTGCTACCCATCTTAGCCATATCGTCCGCTGGCCCGTTGCCTTCTCTGTACACATGGGAGAACGAAACCTGACCCTGCCTAGAAAGACTCTGGATTCTGTCGATCCAATACCTCCACTTCCACCCAGCTTGGAAAGAGCCCGAAAGGAGGAGCACCACTAGACGGGAGTTCGATTCTACTATAATGTTCTGCAACCCCTGTTGAAGACAGAGGGCCAGTCCATCATGGATGGCACGCAGTTCAGCCCAAGTGTTAGATGCAATCTCGTACCCAGCAGAAAACACGAAGAGAAAATCACCATCATCTCCTCTACATACTCCACCCCCTTCTGCAGTCCCCGGGTTTCCTCTGGACGAACCGTCTACATTAAGCTTCACCCTTCCAACAGGTGGTTTTCTCCAAAACACCACCTGAGTGGACTCTTCGAATCGGTTCTGGGTAGGAATCCCCATAGCGAGAAGAGCCCTGCTTCTTCTCCCTATGCACGTGGGGGGTTCCCATATATCAGCAATCCTGCGCACCCAACCTGCGATTCGAGAAATAATGGTCTCCACGCTTAAGATGGAGCTCTCAAACCTGGCTGCGTTTCTTGCCAACCAGAGTTCCCAAATGATGAAACAAGGAATCAGGGAGTGGAGAGGCCCTGCGGGTCTTTGTGAGGGGCGAGAGTCCCACCAGGTTGACAGACGTTCCACCACCGAGCTGCAGTTGGAAAGGATAACACCATAGCAGTTAGCAAAATGGAACCAAACTTCAAATGCCCGGTGACTTTGCATGAAGATGTGCGCACTCGTCTCCATTAAAGGTGTACCGTTCCGTTCGTCGCAGCAACCGTTACAGCGTGATACCATTTGGACCCCCGAGACATGACAGCCTCATTATTCGGCAAAGCTCTCTTGATTACTCGCCACACCAGCGTGGAAATCTTCAGGGGGGACCTTTTTGTTCCAGATTTTCTGTCCCCACCTGGTAGAAGGCCTGCACTCACGGCCGAGCTCGTAGGCCGATGAGACAGTGAACAGGCCTGAAGGTGTGAGGGGCCAGAACGGTGTATCAAGACCACCCGTGAGGCAAAAGCCCCCATGGTAGATGGAGATGATATCTTCCTGGGTAAGAAAAGAGAACACCGCTGAAGGGGCCAGTGGCCCCATGGGTCCCAGAAAGTCCAGCACCCTGAGCGCTGAAAGAGAAGGAGGAACCTCAGTCATAACCCTATTCAACAGTGGGCCGAGCCCAGTCCAGTTGGTGGTCCAGAGGTTCAGCTGACCCTGCCCGATGTGCCACTGGGCCATGGACGCAATGGTGGGAAGATGGGCTCTCACTCGCTTCCACATCGGAGAAACTGCAGACGGGAGGGTTGTATGATCATGATTACTGATATCTTGGCTATATCTCGCCTGGGCAAACTTTCCCCAGAGGCTCTGTTATGCTCGGAACAGAATGGTCCAGGCCATCTTGAGACGAAAGGCAATCATGACGTCCCTAAGCTTTCTGATCTCAAGCCCTCCTTCGACCTTGGGGAAACAAACTTCTCTCCAACTTCTCCAGTGAAGTTTTTTCCTGTCTTCCACCCAACCCCAGATAAAATCCACCAAGATTTTTTCTAAAGTCTGTAAGACAGTCAGGGGAACGTGAGTAGCTGTCATGGTGTGAATCGGAATACTCGCCAAAACATGATTGACAAGAGTTACCCTGCCCACCATGGAGAGAAATCTGGCCTTCCAACCACAAATGCGACGTTCCACCCTGTTAATCAGCCACTGAAGAGCGCCCCTTTTTCTCCTGCCGACTGAGATTGGGACGCCCAGATAGGTTATACCCTCCACTGAACCCTCCACCCCTAGCTCCCGATGAATAGACGATCTCCTAGCAGCCACCATATTTTCTGAACATAGAAAAACACTTTTCTGGAAATTAACCTTTTGACCCAAGACCTGTTGGAACCGCTCGAGGAAGATTTTGACCACTCTGATAGAGTGAATGCCCCCATTCAGGAAGAGCAATGTGTCATCTGCAAACAAGAGGTGCGTCACCAGCACATCTCCACGGCGCCCTTTGAACGGGGAGCAAAGGCCCACCTCCACCAGATTCTTGAACCCCCGACCGAGTACCTCGGAAGCTAAAATGAAAAGGCTAGGAGATAGCGGGTCCCCCTGACGAAGCTCCCGGGTAGACTTGAAGTATCCTCCAATCTCGCCATTAACTAGCACCGAGAACCAAGAATTGCTCCAGCAGCGCTCCACCGGATTTATCCAAGGGAGCGAAAAGCCAAACCGCCTGAAAACACTCTTGACGAAAAACCAATTCACTTGGTCATACACCTTCTCCATGTCCAGCTTTACTACAATGTTCCCGCCCCTTACTTTTCTATTCGACTCGCGAAGGAGCTCTTACGATAATGCAATGTTCTCTACTATGGAACGTCGTTGGACAAACGCCCCTTGTTCCGGCAAAACCAAGGAGGGGAGAAGCACACTCAACCGGTCCGCGGCTAGCTTGGCAAAAAATTTGTATATCACGTTGCAGAGGCTTATGGGCCTAAAGTCAGAGAACTCTTGGGGCGCTTCCTTCTTGGGGATGAGAGCAATGAGGGACGAGGAGAAAGCCCTCGGAAGAGAGACGCCTTGAAAGAAGGCAGTGGCCGCTCTAAGAAGGTCCTGACAAATAATCTCCCAGCACTCGGCGAAGAAAGCAGCAGTAAATTCGTCTGGACCAGCAGCACTGTCCCGAGGGATCGCCATGACGACCCAGTGGAGTTCCTGAATTGAAGGCATGCCCAACAGACGAGCATTGTCCTCTTCAGAAATGACAGAAGAGATTACCTCTAGAAGGTCGTCACCCTGGTCCACCGCCCCTACAGAGAACTGAGAATGGAAAAATCTGACTGTGTTGCTCTTTATCTCCTCCTGGGAAGTGACAAAAATCCCTGTCTCCAAGCGGATAGAAGAGATGACCGCTCTTCTGGCGCGGACAGTGGCTGAGGCGTGGAAGAAGCCCGTGTTTCTATCCCTTGCTTTGAGCCAGTTGTTTCTGGCCTTTTGCTTCCAGATGGCTTCCTCCATTGCTTCTAGACGAGAGAGTCACGATCCGGCTTCTGCTATTTGAACCTGATTTTCTTCATCGGAGTGTTGCAATGTTCCATTTTGAACGCTATCCTCCGGATCGGCTAGGGACGCGTCTGCCTGCTTCACTGCATTGAAGATATCTCCAAAAACTGTGTTGTTCCACACTTTCAACTGAGCCTTGATAGCCTTCATTTTGACCAGGATGTTCCGCATCGGGTGGGTGTCGTCAACTGAGTTTCAGGCAGACTTTACCAATGGCAAAAACCCTTCATGCTGGAACCACATACTTTGTATTCTAAAAGGTTTGGGCCCTACAAAATGGGGTGAAGGAAACACTAGCAGCAGGGGTGCATGATCAGAATTATGACGGGGGAGGTGATGTACCTGGAAGGAGGGGAAGGAGTTGCACCAATCGGGGTTCATCAAAACTCGATCCAGCCTGGCCCACACTTGAGCAACACCAGCTTGATTATTGGACCAAGTATACCAGCTTCCCTGAAATCTTGCATCCTGAATGCCCACTCGATTAATAGCTTCAAGAAACTCCTTGGAACTGGCATTGTCAAAACTGCTTCTGCTCCTCCGATCGGCAGCAGCACTGACTACATTGAAGTCGCCACATATCGCCCAAGGACCCTGAACATTTGCGGCATGTGTGACCATGTCCTTCCACAACACTCTCCTCTGAATTCTAGAACAAGAAGCATGGACCACCAAGAGGGAGATAGGGGTCCTACTCCGGTGGAAATCAATAGAAAAGGATAGCATTTGAGAGGAAATGAAGGTCTGACGGACAGGGGCTTGGAATTTGCCGAATACCCAAATCTTACCCCTGCTGTCAACATTGGAGAACGAATAATGAAAACTGATCTGTAGACCAATCCGCACTCTTTTGGATTCATTGACCATCGGATCCAAGATAGCAACAATCCACGGGTTATGGTCCTTGATTAATCGCTTCAGAGTTCTGATCGTGGGTGCGTTCCTCACCCCCCGGGCGTTCCAAACCAATAGCTTATCCGTCATGGGGAACCTGACGAGCAACAGTTCTTCTCTGAAGGTGCCTTAGTCTGGAGAGCCATTCATCGCAAGAAACTGCTCTTAGGGGATTTTTGATTTGTTTCCCCGTTCCTTTCTTTTTTGGAGGGATTTTCAGGCCGATCGCTACATGCTTTCTTGGGGTAACTTGATCTCGCTAGGGTTCCTTGTACTGGCCTGAATTCTGGGCATTGCCTCCAATAGTTACCACCTACTTTTCCTCAACAATGGCAGGCTAGGTGTAGGGCGAAGGCACCTCATCTTCCTCCAACTGGGAGAAGAAAGGAGAGAGGTCCACCACTAGCTCTCTCACTCCCCTAATTTTGGATTGTATCTGATCTGATGGGAGAGATAGTGTGTTGAGATGATTAAATCGGACTGGAACGGTCCAGTTTATATAGGCATCAAGTATAGCACCATTGTTGTATGGATTCAATGGTCCAGAACGTTTGAAAACATTTTTGGCTATTGTCAATTAATCCTAGACGTTTCTAGTCGTCAGATCAGAAGATCTGACCGTTAGATCATCCTGGCTCGTCCGTTTTCTGACCGTTGTGGCTTTCAAGGTGGCTATCCGTTTTTAAAAATGGCCAGACGTTTCGGATTTAAGATCTGACCGTTCTCAGTCACCTATAAAACCTAGGCTTATTTCAGATTTTCAGATCCACCGCCCCAAGGCTCTGACCAGACCTATCGCACCGAGGTCGTATTGTCTCATGCTGAAGTGCGAAGTGGGCCATATAGCACCACTACAGCCACACTGCCCATGCCCTCGCCCATGCTCGTGCCCGTGCCTGAGCCTAAGCGCGCACACGTGCATGCATGTGTTCCAGTGCTACGCACTGGAACACGCAACCTGAGTATCACCTCCTCCCAAGAACTCCAAGTAAAAATACTCTTCACAAGATCTCATATAAACCACACAAATTTTCTTTACATTTCTGATGTGGGACAAAACAAACGTATCGCACTTTTTAATTCAAAATTTTCAAAAAGCATTTTGGTGGGAAATTTCCGAAATTTTGAAAAATTCGATTTTTTTTTTAAACCACTGATTTTCAACAATCCCCCACTGTTTTTTTTAAACAATGAAAACTCTACCAGAATAATAACACTTATTATGCATAAAGAAAGATATCTTGCAATTTGAATATTTCCTTAGTGTAAGTATTTTAAAGTTATTTCAAAAATTTTTGTTGCAACAGCATTGAACCAGTTATTCGTATATGATATAACCTAAAATACCATACACATAATAGATCCTGCGTTAGGTGTTCCTTCTTAATCTTGTTTAACACTTTTAATGGCCATGTGTGTATCCTGTTTCATGAATGATCCTGAGATCAATCTAACTCTCATGAGAAGCGACACCACTTCTACGTTCACATAAGTGAAATCCTTCCAGTGTTTCCGTTAAAACACTTGTCCTGTTTAACTAGACTTCATTAAAGTTTAATACTCATCTCTCTTTTATTACAGCCAGCACTATCATCCTGGATGAGGTTATTAATTTTATTTAGTGTTGAAACTTCTCACTTATTGGTGAATTGTTGTTACTCATTAAACCTAATATTCAGAGATTTTTTAATTTAGGGTTGGGTTTCTTTCACTGGTGAAAGTTTGAGTAAAGAGTTTCAATCTTATCCCTCTAAATGTTGTCCTTACTACCTCTCTCGTTAGAGGTTTAGTAAAATGATCAGTCAAGTTATTACTCGACATTACATATGAGATCGCAATGATTTCATCTTGAATCAATTGCCTTATATAGTCATGTCTCAAACTTATGTGTCTGGACTTCCCATTATAGGTACTGCTATAGGCTCTCGCTAGAGTGGCTTCACTATCACAATGAAGTAAAACAACCGGTATAGGCTTCGTATAGAATTGAATTTCTAATAGAAGATCCTTTAGCCACTCAGTTTCTTTGCCTGTAGCAGCTAAAGTTATGAACTAAGATTCCATGGTTGAGTGCGTTATCCAAGTTTATTTCTTAAATCCCCAAGATACAGCTGCACCTCCTAGGGTGAATATCCACCCTGTAGTGGACTTGTTGTCCCCTGCGCTCGATATCCAACTTGCATCGGTATATCCTTCCAACACTGCTGAAAATTCTGAGTAAAATAGTCTTAGTTCTTTTGTTTCTTTAAGATAACTTAGAATTCTACTTATTGCTTTCTAGTATTCAACACTTGGATTACTCGTAAACCTGCTTACTTTACTCACAGCGTATGCTATATCCGGTCTTATGCATTGCATTGCATACATAAGACTGCCAATAGCACTAGCATACTCTAGTTGTGCAACTGTTGTTCCACTGTTTTCTTTTAACTTGATACTTGGATCAAACGGAGTTTTTGCCTCTTTGATTTTCAAGTGATTAAACTTGTTTAGTATTTTCTCAATATAATGAGACTGACAAAATGCAAAACCCCCACTATGTTTTTTTAAACTTTGATACCTAAAATAGTATTCACTTGTACAAGATCCTTCATTTTAAAAACTAAATAGAGAAACTTCTTGGTTTCCGTTACGCCTTCCATTTTATTACTGATTATTAACATATCATTTACATACAAGCATATGATTACAACATAATCATTATACACTTTTGAATATATACATTTATCAGCAATATTATGTTCAAAACCATAAGACAGAACTTTATAATCAAATTTGTCATGCCACTGTTTTGGTACTTGCTTTAATTCATACAAAAACTTAACAAGTCTACACACTTTTCTTTCATTTCCTGGTAGAGCAAACCCTTCTAGTTGCTCCATGTATACCTCTTCATCGATATCACCATTCAAGAATATTGTCTTCATGTCCATTTGATGGATATGAAGATGATGTATGGATGCTAAAGCGAATAAGATTCTAATCGATGTTATTCGACTTACTAGTGAATAAGTGTCAAAATAATCGATTCATTCTTTCTATCGGAAACCCTTAGCAACTAACCTTGCCTTAAAGGTTTGAATTATACAAATCTGTGTGATATTTTTTCTTAAATACCCACTTACAATCTATTGATTTAGAACCTGGAGGTAGATCTACTAATTCCCATGTTTGATCAAATATTATAGAATCCATTTCATCATTAATGACTTCTTTCCAAAAGCGGAGTCTCTTGAAGTCATAGCTTCACTAAAGATTTTAGTTTCATCTTCTATAGTTAAAACCATAGGTATTTTCCTAATGACCTTCTCTCTATCACCCTCAACTAGATGAAAAGAGAGTCGCTGAGAGTTTATTTGATCAGGATCAAGACTCTTTTATACTCTTGCTCTTTGACTCCTATGAGGTTCACTAGGAGTTTTTTCTTCTATTTGTGTTTCTTTTATAGTTATATTAGGAGGTTGAATCTCAGTATTCATTTTCTCCGTGAATATAGAATTTTTAAAGAACTCTACATCTCTAGACTCTATAATTACATTGGAGTCTAAGTCTAGAAGTATATAGGCCTTACTATGTTGTGCATATCCTACAATGACGCACTTGATAGCTCTTGGTCCTAACTTAGTTCTTTTAGATTCTGGAGTTCTATAATATGCAAGACACCCCCACACTTTAAGATACCCTATGTTTGGTTTTCTTCCTTTTCATATTTCGTATGGAGAGGTCTTGATTTTCTTAGATAGAATTCGGTTTAAAACATGACATGCAGCTAACAATGCTTCTCCCCATAGGTTTAATGACAATTGTGCTTGTATTAGCATTAAGTTGACCATTTCTACTAATGTCCTATTTTTTCTCTCTGTTACGCCATTTTGTTGTGGTGTATAAGGTGTTGTATACTGATGTATTTTGTCGTGTTCTTCACAATAGTTAGAAAATTCATTAGAGAAATATTCTCCTCCTCGGTCACTACGAAGGATTTTAATATTTTTAACTAATTGGTTTTCTACTTCAGATTTATAAATCTTGAATGCATTAAATGTTTCATCTTTCAATTTTAACAGATATACATATACATATCTTAAACAATCATCTATAAGCGTTATAAATTACCTTTTACCTCCATGGGTAAGAACACTATTTAGTTCACATATGTCAGTATACACTAGGTCTAATATTTGTAATGATTTCAATGCTAGGGAATGGTTTCTTGATTATTTTACACCGTCTGCATACTTCACATTTATCTTTGTCATTATCATTGTATGATATTTGGCCGTTCTTAGCCATGAGTTTTATGGTACTGTAGCCAATATGGGCTAGTCTACCATGCCATAGCATTACAGACTCACTCATGTAAGCAGAAGAATTCTTTTCATTTAAAGAAAGCTTGATCATCTCATTACAAGTATAACCCTTACCCACAAAGTTCTCATTCTTAGACAAGATCAGCTTGCCTGATTCAAACACGACCCTAATCCCAGGTTTGCTTAAGAGATCCCTTAAGACAAGATTCCTCCTTATATCTAGAAAATGCAGTACGTTGGTCAGGATTACCTTCTTTCCAGAGGTAAAGAGTAATTTCATGGTTCCTTTGTCTACAACTTTCAATCGACCTTCATTTTCTATTTGAACCTCCTGACCATTGGTCCCATCTTCATAGGTTTTGAAGGCAGAACGATCATTGCATACATGGACTGTGGCACCTGTATCGTACCACCAACCATGAATTTTCTATTGAACTAGGTTCACTTCTGTGACCATGGCTACGATTTCATCGTCTACTGCATTAACCTGTTTCTTAGGCTTTTTTGGTCCCTACAGACTCGAGCGAAAAGTCCGGTCTTGCCGTATACATAGCAAGCTCCCTTATGTTTGCCGTTTTTCTTCTTTTGGGTTTTCTTGAATTTCCCTTGATCTTTATTAGGTTTAAGGGAATCAGCTTTCTCATAGGAATTATTTTGGGATGGTCGTTCTACTGCGTTCACCTTGGATGAGGATGCACCATTAGCGTCATCCTTTTTGTCTCGGGTACGGGATTCTTTTTTAATACGAAGATGCTTTTGAATTTGTTTCAGGGTGAATTTTTCGAATTTATGCAATAGTTTCTTTCTATAGTCTTTCTAGCTCGGAGACAATTTTGTGATTATAGCTCCGACTTGAAAGGATTCAGAAAGATCAATTTTTATGCCTTTTATTTTGTTTATAATAGGCTGTAGTTCTTGGATTTGGGCAAGCAGCGGTAGATTATATATCATCGTGAAGTCGAAATACCTAGCAATTAGAAATTTTTGTGTACCTTCCTCTTCAGCCTTGTACTTGTATTCCAGCGCGCTTCAAATTTCTTTCGCTGATGTGGTCCCTGTGTACAAATCGTACAACCGATCAGAGAGAGCATTGAGGATGTGGCCACGACACAGTAGTTCATCTTCTTGTCACTTGATCCTAACAACAGCCTGTTCTGGAGTGTCAGTGTCCTTTACTTCAGATAGAGGTTGGAGAGTCGGGTCCAGGATGTAGAAGATCTTCAGAGTGGTCAGCAGGAATTTCAGTTTGTCCTGCCATCTAGTGAAATTTGAACCATTGAATCGGTTTAATCGAATCAAATCCTGGTTCATCAGTTTGACCGATGCAACACTTTCGGTGTTCATTAAATCACGCTTTATGTTTGTTAGAAATTGATGTTTGGATACACCGAAAAAAAATATACAAAAAATTATTTCACTAGGCCAAATCAGGTATAAAATACGATGTCCATAAAGCGTGATTTGCCCCCTTATCAACTATTAATGGGTTACAGGCGAATTGCTTCCAAGATAAGACAAACCTTATCTGGATGTAGCATGCAACAATCACGATGGGTCCACTATGGAACAGTTTTAATGCATCAGATCTATTCTGGCAGACTCAGATAGTAGAGATGTTCACAGTATTCTACAATGGAGATTTTGGATTGTATCTGATATGATGGGAGAGATGATGTGTTAAGATGATCAAATCGGACTAGAATGGTCCAGTTTATATAGGCATCAGGTATAGCACCGTTGTTGTGTCGTATGCAATGGTCCAGAACGTTTGAAAACATTTCTGGCCGTTGTCAATTAATCTCAGACGTTTCTGGTGGTCAAACCAGAAGATCTGACTGTTGGATCATCCTGGCCCATCCGTTTTCAGACCGTTGTGACTTTCAAGGTGGCTATCCTTTTTAGAAATAGCTGGACATTTTGGATTTAAGATCCGATCGTTCTCAGTCACCTATAAAACTCAGGCTCATTTAAGATTTTCAGATCCACCACCCTAAGGCTCTGACCAGACCTATCGCACCGAGGTCGCACTGTCTCGCCCCGAAGTGTAAAGTGCGCCTTCTAGCGCCACTACAACCACACTGCTCACGCCCTCGCCTATGCTCGAGCCCGAGCATGAGCGCGCGTGCATCCGTGTGCTCCAGTGTTATGCACTAGAACACGCAACCCGAGTATCACTTCCTCCCAAAAACTTCAAGTAAGAATACTCTTCACAAGATCTCATATAAACCACCCAACTTTTCTTTACATTTTCAATGTGGGACATACTACACACAACACTTTTTAATTCAAAATTTTCAAAAAGCGCTTTGGCAGGAAATTTTAAAAATTTTGAAAATTTTGAATTTTCTTTTAAAAAGATAAAAACCACTGATTTTCAACAGCTATAAAATGATGTGTAAAAATGAATCCACGGCATGAATAAAACACATACATCAGTGTGGGGCTCACAGAGCACCGTCCAGCAACGCCTGCTGCTGGCATTGTCTGACAGTATGCAATCCGCATCCATCTCAATGGCCCGCAGTGATGTATGAAAATGATTCAATGAAGAAGTTTTTGCCTGAAAATGAATCACTATAGGCTCCATATTGACATGTTGATGAGATCCACACCAACCATCAAACGAACCACCACTTGTTTTTCCTCAATGGGTAGGCCACTACAGCAGTAACAAGTTGAGATTGCATGCTAAACATTGATATGCTCTGGGTCTCTACCTGAGTTTAAGAATGGTCGTATGTCTGTTCATCCTCCAGACGGGGCAGATGTTTCCCATGAATGGGCTGGATGACACATACATAGCATGGTGGGGCATTTACGAAATCAACGGGCGGCATCCTTGTTCCGTACGTTGTGGCCCATTGAACTTCCAATCAAGATGATTTTTTAGCCCTTGTCTAAACAAGATCTGGCGCCTCTGATAGTTGGAGTTGATGTCATCAACACATCAACGTGGGTCCCACACAACTTCTTCAGTACCGTAATTTGAGTAAAAACATTTGCACTGAATCATTTTTCATTTTGAGTATCTGTGTGTATAATTGCTTGATCCTAGTCATACAACAAAAACCTTGTCACCCAAAAATCAGGTTGGTCCATTCTTCATGTCATCACCAAATATGTGTTATATAACCTTGTATAAGTATGGGCATACACAAGAAAAGTGTAGCATGATGAGATGCACACACACCCAATGTTATTAAATTAATAGTCTAAGTACCAATAGTTGGAAATTGGGACGAGTCATAATAGTCCACATTTAAACCCCATTTTCTGTGATGTCATCCCTGAGGATACCTTCATATATAGGTCTCGCACCAGCCAATCAGAATGATTAGTGGGTGCTAACCTTACCGTGTGGGGCCCAACTTGATGGGTTTTTTGTGTATCCATGCCGTCCATCTGTTCTCCCATATAATTTTAGTACTTGATCTTAACAATTAAGCATATCCAAATCTCAGTTAGACCACACAACTGGAAACATTATTGAATGACAATTAGCAATAGTTTTTTATCAAGCTGATATTTATATTATCCCTTCATCCAGGTCTAGTTGACCTTATTAACGGGTTGGATGGAAAGGAAACTTTACGTTGGGCATTAATGTGGGGACTACGAATTTATTAATGGTGAACCTTCAATCACCGCTGTTTCCTGTGGTGTGATCCACCTGATATTTGGATCTTCTTAATTTTTGGAAACACATACTAAAATAGGCTGGAAAAACGTGTGGATGGCATGGATATACAACACATCATTAAGGTGGGGCCATGGTAAGGGTAACACCTATCTACTCTAGCTCTTTGAATGGGAGTGTTATTAAGGTTTGATTTGAAATGCTTCGCTGTCAACTCTAAAACCTAATCCTAGGAAAGCACTTTCCCTCATAAGAAGATATCAGCATCCAACTATGAGGTTTATATACAGTGTATAGTGTTCTTTTCCGTCAACGTATCATTATTTAACCATGCACCCGATTCTGCTCTGCTTTTGTCTTTGTTTGATACGATAGGTGCGGCTTCCCCCCTTTTTTGTCGGGACCGCCCTGTTTGGATGTAATTCTCCTCTTTCAATGTACTTGGTGGCTCCGCACCACCTTTTTAGAATTAAAAAAAAAAAAAAAACCATGCACCCGGACGTTGACAAAAAATGAATATAGTGTCGTAAAAGCCATGTATCACTTACGGTCCTTACTCATGCCGCGGTGGTTTTTTTTTTTTCAAAAAATATATTATATTCAAATAGATCAGCTCAAAACAACCGCGGTGGTTGAGTTACAAGAGTTACAAGAGTTTCAACAAAGGTTATGGGTTCGAGTGCGCATTGTGCTGAAATCCCACTGTAGTGTGAGTGCATGGTTGTGCGTGGGGTGTAAGTGTGCATTATTTAAAAATAAAAAATAAAAAAAGGGGCCATATCTCTATGTTTTTGTTTTTTCGTTAGCTTGTTAGTACACCCATTGTCAGTTCACACTTCAGTGTTAGCCACCTCCTCTAGGGAATCGATACGAAGACCTCAGTGTTGAAACGAGCTATCTTTCACTCAGTCTACCACTTGAGCTATGGATCTGGGTGTTATCTATATGTTGAATGTGAACCATTGGGATGTTTTCATAAACTATTCCAATACTTAAATCCATGACGTGGTCCACCTGATTAATCAGAATGACCTGGTCTGTGGCACCAGAAATCTTCTTAACTAAAGAAATTGTATCGTTCCATTTTTTTTCCAATGCATGGCAATGGTTTTTGGTTATGGTTGCCTTTCCTTTTAGATTTGCAACGCAGCAACATTCCTCCTCAAGCCAACAACTGAGGTTACTTCTGAAGAATTCTCGTTCGTAACGGCTACCAACTTCGAATCAGCATACCATTTAAGCCAACTCGCTCACCCTCTCTTGAAAGCATCAGGACAAGGAAGCATCGTTTTCTTATCATCGGCCGCTAGTTTGGTAGCTACATGTGCCGCGACAGTTTATTCAGCTCTCAAAGGTAATCTTATGGAAAATGTGAAGAGAAATGATCAGATACAGCCGTTGGATGCATCATTACTTATAATGCAGACAATTTCACATGTAGCATATGCCGTCGGTACAAAATCTGGGCCACACCATGATGACCACCTAGTATGAAAATCCGGCTGATGCAGTCATTGTACTACAGGCTACATTGATATTGACATTCGTGTCCCACTCTGTTTGCTCCAACCTATTTCTCATTCCAGGTGATTATTCACCAATGGGATATTCTGTAAGATATTCTGCATATGTGAATATTTGGGAGGGAAAGTGGTTGTATCATAACTCATGATGCAACCGTTGTTCATGGCTCTTAATTACATAAAACCCAAGTTATAACCTTGGAAGTTTGTTAATCGACCGCAAAAACACACGAAGACCCAACCCCACCGGTCCATGCCACAACAAAGACCCATTTACAAGGGGGTGGGGGCTCGAAGTTGTCCATCGGGCAGGTCCAACCATGTAGAATCCCTTGCTCAACTGATCTGAGGTCCTCGGCAATTTGAGGAACAAATGGATGGGTAGGAAAAAATAAATAAATTGGAGTGTGTTCCTCTAAGCCATTCATTTGATTCACAAATTCTGGGAGACCTGATCAGTTGACTAGCCTTATGGGGCAAGGGAATCTTCATTGGAGTGTTGTAACTGCTTGATGGACAGCTTGGAATGACAGATTTGCATGTGTAATTAGAGGCTGGCTATTTCCACACATGTGGAGTCATACACATCCACACATGGGCACATGTGCAATTATGAAATGCATGTGTGAGATAGGAGCTTCCCATAAGGTTGGAAATCATGCTTAAATCTTCTGCCTAAAAACCAGACAATTCCATTGTTCAGGTGGGCCACAACATATTGATGGGTTTTTTTTTTTTTTTTTTCTCTCCTCTATCCATTCTTCTGATATGCTGTAGCCCAGCTGAAGTGTGAAATGGCTAAAGTTTTAGACCAGAAGATCTAAAAAGGGTAACATACCTGAAGGAATGCTGAAATATCACATGTGCCACAGGCCCACAGCACAACACATTCAAGAGGGTTTTCTTTCTTTCTTTCTTTCTTTCTTATTTTTGTAATGACAAATGAATCATAGAATTTCTAATTAGTCTTATATTTTTATTAGGAGCATTGAATCACCTGACAAAGAATCTGGCATGCGAGTGGGCAAAAGACAATATACGTACAAATTGTGTTGCACCATGGATGAACAAGACCACCATGTCTGCCCCTGTAAAATTCTCCCCTCCGATTTTCTATTCATTTATGGTTGAAAGAATCTGGAAAACCAATCACCCTTGAGTAAAAAAACAAAAAAAAAAAAAAAAAAAAAAACGAGGGGGGGGGCTAAATTTTGACACACCCAATATTGCCAAGTCACAGTCTCAAAATCAGATTGGCTCAACAATCCTAACTTCTGATTCATGGACGCTGGTCGAAATAGGGCCATCAGATATTTTAAAATTTTAACTGTCCAATAAACACGTTCGCCAATCCGATAGTCAAATAAGTGTGACTTTCGGTTCATTGTACACCTAAACTGGGTCCCCATGATCTAGACAATTAATTTGAATTGCTTGCATGCCACATGGCAATTTGTAAGTAATTTATAGTTGTCTGTGTATCATCCATCATGCTGCCAGTTTATCAGCATTTTCCTTAAAGCAGAAAGTGCATGTTTAATCGGGTGCAATGTACGTACCTTTCGGTACCGGACAACTGACTACTCCACCCCAATGAGAATTTGATAATTCACAAATTTATTGAAAGGTACATCTCCCATACAGGAAATGAAACAATAGAATATGAACTAATATAGGGTATTTAGACCAATAAGAGAAGGACAAGGAGAACCTTGAAAGCAATTTTAAGCAGGAAATAAATAAAATCAAAGAAAATTTTGGAAAATTGGTTCTGGATTCCACTTGTTCCTCTCAGATTGGTCTAGTACCCTGCAATATTATTTCCCCTCACAACAATAATGTAATTCATGTTTTCTCTTCTTTTTCATTTCTTTTTTTCATTTTTCTCCTCCTTTTAAAGGTTCTTGGAAACGAGGAAATGGTGGAAGGAATGATGGCTCGAACTCCACTTCGACGCTTTGGCAATCCAAAGGTGGTTTCATCTTTGGTGGCGTTCCTTTGCCTGCCTGTTGCTTCATATATCACCGGCCAAGTCATCGCTATTGACGGGGGATTCACGGTGAATGGTTTCTACCCTGCAAAAGACTAATAATCCGATAACATTCATTGAGGCAAATGACAATAAATATTTCGTATAAATCCATTTGGATTAAGCTATGCTAGTCGAACAAAGAACATCCCCAGCACCTGGTTGAGATAATAGCATCATTGATAAATCAGGAACACATAAATAACATTATGAGGTTTTCATTGCCTTCCATTTCGAGAATCAACGGTTGATTCAAAGATTGTGCCACTGACATGATTGTACCAGCTCAATATATCCATCTACATCGCACAAATGTGACCAAGAGGTACAATGGGTGATTGTCCAATTATTCGGATGATGGGAACATTGGAAAAGGTAGAGATCAAAGATCTTGACCATCTTCTCCCATGGATTAGCCAACCTAATCATAGTAACCCTAAGAATGCCAATGTGGCACATATGCAAGATCAATGCTTTTTTCAGGTGGGCCCAATTTGGTATATATATCTCGTAACCCGAAAATCAAGCAGGTTTATTCATCACGTAGAGCAGACATGTACCTCGAACATAGAACCATTCATTCTTCATACAAAGGTGGCTCGCCTCGTGACCTGGATGGGCTTAAGTTTTGGGGCCACTACACATCAGTGAGGAAAATAAAATAGAAGGTGAAGGAGAAGGAAAAAAGGATGGGTAGACCCACTCAGAACTGTGGTTTTGTGAAGGATAAAAGAAAGAAGGGATGGGTAGAACTCACTCAAGTACTGTGGTTTTCATATACTTTGGTATTGTAGTAGAGAATTGATCACCTACATGCAACCCACATGGGAACTTACCATGCAGGCCTTATCTTTCCTGCCAACATGCCACTTGCGTATGACATCCATACTAAGCAAACAAAAGGTCACATCATGATGATCACACTTCTCAAAAATCAGGCTAATCCACTTGTTAGACAGGCCACAACTATATGATTAATCAGACCATTGGTTGTCCGCTGGTTCCAAAGGTGTCATCCATATGAAGTGGGCCAACCTGATTTTCATGGTAACACGTACTGTTTGGTACCAAACGGTCTGTGTAAAAGGTCCAGAAAGGTTCAAAAATACCCATATAGGATGATCCTAATGATATGATCAGTAGCATTCCCTTCAAAAATTGCTCTGGATTTTGCATGTTATTGGGAGAGAAATTTGAGCGCAAAAGGGAAACTATAGCCTACAACTTTATAATATGGGTACATAAACCACAAGGGCCCGTTTGTTGCTACTCTTGAAAATAAATTTTTTGAAAAAAAAAAAAAAAAAAAATCTATGGAAAACAAATTCTGAAAACTTGCAAGATGATGTGTCGTTGCATGCTCTGCCAACAACTTGTTGTAATAGATGTCTTAAATCAAGTCTATTAAAGGGTCTATCGATGCCATCGACAGTCTGTTCGATATCACCTTCAATGGCATCGAACGGTTCTCGATCCTATTGATATTTTCTGGATTATTTTTTTCAGTTGGTCGCTGAACTAACTAGGCACTTTTTTGATGTCATCGATGAGTGTTCGATGCTATCGACAGAATTAGTTCAATGTCATCGATGAGTGTTCAATGCTATCGAGAATTTTTAAAAAATCATGTTTTATCTCTAGATAGTTAGGGTGTTAGTTCGATGCTATCGAAGGATTAGTTTCGATGCCATCTATGAGTGTTTGATGGCATCGACAGATTCTGCGCAGATTTTTCGCAAAGCTACGAATTTGCGGGATTTGTTTCCGATTTCGTTTGAGATTCTTTGCAAGGCTATATATATGGGTGTAAACGGGATTGGGATGTATTCTAAGAGCCTTCTAAATTGTCCTAGGATTTCAAAAGGCATAGCAAGCGTGTGATTCGAGGTTGTTTGAATATGGTAAGCTCTTTCTCTTTGTAATTCATACTTTCATAGTGATCATCTGTCGCTTTGTGCCATGGTTTTTTTCCAAAAGGGTTTTTCTATGTTAAATCATTGTGTTCTCTTCATGTTTGCTTGGTGCTATTGGATTGTTATTCTAAATTCATCTTTGTGTGCTTTCGTGGCCCCCCTACAAGTAGTATCAGAGCTAATGTTGGGGCGCAGGCTTGAATTTGATGGATTAGTATTAATGGGAAACACTAAGTATGATATTGAGAAATACTCGGTCAAAAATAATATTGAGTTACATAAGGTTAAGATGATTAGTCTATTAACTAAGCAAGGCGAAGATAGGACTCTTGAGGAGCATCGACCGTCTATGAGTGATAATGATTAGAACATTCTTAATAAGAAAGCCAAATCCTCTATCCAATTATGTTTAATAGATGTCGTTCTCTACAATGTTATGAGGGAGAAAACCGCAACGGATATGTGGGTGAAGTTAGAGGACTTTTATGCTAAAAAGTCCCTTAAAATTTGCCTACACTTGAAGTTGTTGATCAACTTCAGGATGACAAAGGGTGGAGATGTGGAAGCTCACATTAGTAATTTTAATAAGTTGATATGCAAGTTGCTAGACATGGAGGATGTGGTCAAAGATGAAGATCAGGCATGTATTTTGTTGAATTCTCTTCCAACGTCGTATGAGTCATTCAATGACTTATTGTGCTTCGGTAAATCGTCCCTGAGTGTAGACACCATTATCTCATCCCTTCAGGGGAAGGTTGCGAGAAAGATAAACGGTAGCGTAGGGACCTCTTCTGATGCACTGCTTACGAGAGCTAGGAATACTAAGCGAGATACGGGATCTTCAAGATCTAGATCCAAATCTAAGGGCAAGGGCAAAGGCAAATTAAAGTACTGGAGCATTGGGATGACTGGACACATGAAGAAGGATTGCACAAATCCTAAAGCGAATAAAGAAAACTCAGAGGCTTCTTCTAGGGAAGCCAATATTGTCACATCTGATGAAGAGACAAACATATGTGATGTTTTATTTATGTCTACGATCGGACACTTGTACAATGATCGTACAGACGAGTGAATCCTTAACACATGAACTTCATATCACATGACTCGTCATTGGAGTTGGTTCGCCAGTTACAGAGAGTACGATGGTGGACAGGTCTTTATGGGCAATGATAATGCATGTAACGTTGTAACTATTGGTATGGTACTCATCAAGCTGTTTGATGGGATGGAGCATATCTTGACTGGGGTCAGGCACATTCCTAACATAAAGAAGATTTTAATTTCTCTCGGTGCACTCGAGACAATAGGGTGCAAGTTCACCAGTGTTAATGGTATCCTTAAAGTATCAAAGGGGGCACTTATGGTTATGAGAGCACGGAGGCATAGAAACCTTTACAGGTTGATCAGAAGCACTTAGGTGAAGTGACATCGGTTGTTGCAGATTCCACGTCTACACGTATGTGGCATGCTCGTTTCGGCCACATGAGCGTGCGTGGAATGAAGGTACTTTCTGATCGTTGTTTAGTTCCAATTTTTCAGAATTCTTATTAGATATATACGAGCATTATATATATGGTAAACAATCTAGATTATCTTTTAAATATAAAAAACATCTATGTAAGGGAGTCCTTGATTATGTGCACTCTAACGTATGGGGGTCATTGCTAGACATTTCTGTTAGAAGGTCATCATGGTTTGTCTCATTTACTAACGACTACTCCTGAAAAATTTGGGTTTACTTCATGAAACATAAATCCAAAGTTTTCATCACATTCAGACAATGAAAAGCAATGATGGAAAAATAATCAGGACAAAAAATAAAGGTTTTAAGGACTGACAATGGCAGAGAATTCACTCCACTGAGTTTAATGAATATTGTAAATATGAAGGGATCATTCGGCACAACACGGTGCGCCACACGTCCAAACAAAACGGTGTGACTGAGCGGATGAATCAGATTCTCTTGGAGAGGGCCCAATGCATGTTAAGTAATGTTGGGTTGGGCAATGACCTATGAACTGATGCTGTTAACACGGCTTGTTATTTAGTGAACCAGTCTGCTTTTACGATAATTGAATGTAAGATCTCAAAGGAAGTATGTAGTGGTCATAAGATGGACTACTAAGATTTGCGCATATTTGGCTGTGAGGCTTACTCTCATGTACTATCAGTTGACAGAGATAAACTAGACCATATAGCCAAAAAGTACATCTTTATTGGATATGGTGTTTATGTAAAATGTTATAGGCTATACGACAAGATCACACGCAAGGTCATTATTAGTCATGACGTCAGATTCAATGAAAGCTCCCTATTCCACAAGAATGATCAAGGGGATCAAGAGGAGCCAGAAATGTTGATCGTAGATGTCCAAATTGACACATACGATACTCAGGCTGAGACAGATGCGCTGGCAGAGGTACAGGAGCTAATGGAGCAGCCACCTATAACAAGAAACCCATCGCGAGATCACAAGTTATCGACAAGATATAGGTACGACTCTAATATCGTATATGCCCTCATTACAGATGAGAGGGACCCATCTACTATTTAGGAGGCTCTTAATGAGCCTAATGCAGAAAAGTGGAAGGTGGTTATGGACGATGATATTGACTTGTTGCACAAAAATAACACATAGGAGCCGGTGGAGCTTCTAATGGGCCGAAAAGTGATCGGATGCAAGTGGTTATTCAAAAGGAAAAATGATAGATACAAAACGAGACTGGTAGCGAAGGTTTACGCTCAAAGAGAATGAATCGACTTCACAGAGATATTTGCGCTAGTGGTTAAGCAAGTGTCTATTAGATTCATGTTGGTGTTAGTTGCCCAATACAATCTCAATCTGGAACAAATGGACGTGAAAACTGCATTTCTGCATGGAAAATTAGAAGAGCATATCTATATGAAGCAACCAGAGAGCTATGAAGTTAATGGGGCAGAAAATAAAGTTTGTAAGTTAATAAGGCCGTTGTACAGCCTGAAATAGTCACCTAGGCAATAGTATAAAAAATTTCATTCTTTCATATTGAGTCAGAAATTTACTAGGAGTGAATATGATCAATGTGTCTATTACAAGACACTGAGTGATAGAAAGTTCATCATCCTCATTCTGTATGTTGATGATATGTTGATCACTAGTCATAACATGTCTGAAATCGATGTACAGAAGACCTAGTTATCAGGGACGTTTGAGATAAAAGATCTGGGAGCTGCAAAGAGAGTTCTCGGTCTAAATATTCATAGAAATATGAAAATTATCAGACTTTGGTTATCACATACAGAATACCATGAAAAGGTGTTGATCAAGTATGGAATGGACTAGACAAAGCCGGTGAGCATTCCCCACGCAGCTCATTTCAAGCTTTCTTCAGAACAATGTCCTAATTCAAATAAGGAAAAGAACGTTATGTCTCATGTGCCTTATTCGAATGTCGTTGGTAGTTTAATGTATGTCATGGTCTGTACGAGATCGGACATTTCACAGGCAGTCGGTGTTGTAAGCAGATACATGTCAAAACCCGGCAAGTAACATTGGGAAGCGGTGAAATGACTACTTCGATACATTCAAAGTACAAAAAACTATGTCTTAACTTTTGAGAAGACAGGAACAAAGTTGGTAGGGTATGTGGATTTAGACTATGCAAGCAATGTGGATTCCAAAAATTTAACTTCAGGTTACTCATTTGTACTAGCGAGTGGAGGAATTAGTTGGATGTTGAAGCTTCAGTCCGTGGTGGCTCTTTCCACGACTGAAGCTGAGCATATAGCAGTGTCGGAAGCGTTTAAGGAAGGTGTTTGGTTGAGAGGCGTGATAAATCAGTTGAGACTTCAGTAGGAGGTTGTGCCAGTTAATTGTGACACCAGGAGCATTATCAATTTGACTAAAAATTTTGTTTATCACTCCCGTACTAAATACATTGATGTTTGTCACCATTTTATCCGACAGGTGCTTGAGAAAGGAGACGTGACTCTGGAGAAGATTCACACCAACGTGAATCCGGCGGACATGCTCACCAAGGTGGTTCCTGCAGAGAAGTTCAAGTTTTATGCTACTTCTTTAGGCTTGGTGATGGCATAAAAGAAGGATGAAGTGTGCACAAGAAGTGTTGATTGAGCTATGATACAAGGCAAAGATAAGATAAGAAGACAAGAAGTTACACGTTTGATGATTAAAGACATAGCGAAGTTTATTGTAATAGATGTCTTAAATCGAGTCTGTTACTAGGTCTGTCGATGTCATTGACAGTCTGTTCAATGTTACCTTCGATGGCATCGAACAGTTCTCGATCCCATCTATGTTTTTTAAATTTTCTTCAGTTGGTCATTGCACTAATTGGGCACTTTTTCGATGTCATCAGTGAGTGTTCGATGTCATCGACAGGATTAGTTTGATGTCATCGATGAGTGTTCGATGCCATCGAGAATTTTCGAAAAATCATGTTTTGTCTCTAGACAATTGAGGTGTTAGTTCGATGTCATCGGCAGGGTTTCGATGCCATCGAAAGATTAGTTTCGATGCCATTTATGAGTATTCAATGACATCGATAGATTCTGCACAGATTTTTCGCAAAGCTGCTAATTTGCAAGATTTGTTTCTGATTTTGTTTGGGATTCTTTCCAAAGCTATATGTGTGGGTGTAAACGGGATTGGGAGGTATTTTAAGAGTTTTCTAAATTGTCCTAGGGTTTCAAAAGGTGTAACAAGGGTGAGATTAGAGGTTGTTCGAATCGGGTAAGCTCTCTCTTTGTAATTTATGCTTTCGCAGTGATCATTTGTCGCTTAGTGCCGTGGTTTTTTCTCAAAAGGATTTTTTCACGTTAAATCATTGTGTTCTCTTCGTATTTGTTTAGTGTTATTGAAATACTATCCTAGATTCATCTTTGTGTGCTTCCTTGGTCCCCCAACACAGCTAAGAGATGGTGATTGTGATGAAGGAGACCATCACGCTCCTCAATAGCCTCACTCCCAAAATCTCTCTTACTGCGACTTAGGGGTCATTCGGCGGAATGGGTTATGACTTGAGAATCCGAATCCTGGATTTTGCATTCTTTCGGTTGCATTTGGTAGCCTGGATTTTCAATCCTGTAAAATCTAGAAATTATGTTTAGTAACTTGGATTTTGGATCTTAAAGAGAGTAGGAGAGCAGTTATTGTTGGAGAAGAGGAGAGGAAGAAAATATTTTTATAATGAGTATTACAAGTAGAATGTTTTTATATTTTTTGAATTATGAAAGTAGATATTACAATGCTTTGAATTGTCAGAGGGGAGGATTTCTCTTACCTCTTACGTACCTGAAGGTATCATACCCAATACACTTATAAAGGACCAACCGTGGCAAAGAATCCTATCATGGATATGTTACAATACACTCAGTAAGACCGTCTCTTGCAATTCTTCTTAAAGGGAGATCTTCCTCGATACATTTAGAGCCCTTGTGGTGATCATGAAGATTTTAAATATACGAATATTGAACCAATATCTAAGAAGATTGGTTACAACATGGTCCCAAATCAGGAGAGGGTTGAGACCAACGGATCTGGTCCATATCCATGCGTTGATCAGAATCAAGAGAATGGGAGATTATGATATAGTGGATCTGGTCCAACCAGCACCATGATTAAAAGGAAACGAGATAAGGGTGGACATAACGCTGATTGGGTCATTCTGATGCAACAAATGACCTGATCGATTTTGAAATCCAGGACGAACAATAGAAATGACTCTGATTGGGCCCAAATCTAGATGAAGTAGTGTCCTGAAGGTCTCCAATAAGAGAGCATTTACGTAAAAGTGGAGATCTGAAAACCAATGATTTCAAATTTATGGAGATCTCCCTATTCAGAATGCAAGCCGTAGATGTAAAGGATCTTGAACCGATAAGGAAACCCAACGAGGGTTTTGCTGCCTCAACAACTTATAAAAGGATCATGCGATGAAGACCTTGAGGCCCATGCCAAACATAATCTTTCTTTCTTTTACATTTTTCTTTACATCTATATTAACATAACCTAGTCTTACCATATATAAATTACTATTGTCTAGCGCCATCGCTACAGTACCGTAGGATTAGCATAAACATCTTCAATCCTAAGTTGCTAGACCTCGATCAACCAAGTCCTTACTTAGGCAATCAATCTTTATAATAGTATCATGCTGACCATCCACCTAGATCGTTTGTTCTTATGGATAGATTATGTATTTATTTTATTTCGTTGTCTGTAATTAATTTTAATTTACTCTATCGATTGTAATGAGCCACATCTACATATTAATAAAATTGACATTATTTTAACCTTCTTTCATTTATTTGTTCATCTTCATTCTTTTGAGAAATACATTGGCCACAAGTAGTGGTGAAAGAAATGTCCTTAATGCAAGGCAAAACGAATTCATTAGGAAGGACTCACCCCTATCATTTTGCAAATCACATGATCGCTGATTACAACCAGTAGCTAACTTGACGGATCGATTTCTTAATCTGGTCTTACTCAATCATTTCAGCGCATGGGTCACCAGCATTCAATCAAACATTGAGTCAAGTAGACTCTAAGATGCCCACACTTCCTCATCACACATGTAAACTAAATACAGGTCCTCGATTATAGATGTGACCTTTTGTTAGATTGAATTGTGGTAACAGGATCTACCCCTTTTTTAGGTAAAGCCCTCACATGATCTTGTGAAGCTAATAGACGGTGTGGATGACTCTCAAGGACATCATAGTGGACCCCATGTTGTCTGAGTTACACGGGCTTTTAATAGGGATTGTCTCCATTAGGAAGTTATTTGATTTTTCGGTTGTGTATGATGTTTGATGCATAAGCACTTAGAAATGGTACATGTTGTCACGCCCCGAAATCCGGGTACAAAGTGTGCACCTTCAGACCCGAGTTTCAGTTCGTAACTCATACACAAAGTGTACTAATTTAATTCATTAATCAGTTTAATCAGAGCTGATAATTATATTCAATATAAGTTCCACCATAATCTTAATCACACATACATAACATCTGGCACCAATCAACCAGACATATATAAATCTTGAAAATCCTTAAAATAAAATAAAACTTCAAAATCAATCATTTATTATATCATCGTACTATGATTATGTTTATTCCATTCTAACATTGTTTCAATGAAATAAATCTAAATAATTAATTAAAATCTCAAAATCAATAACAATGTATATTACATATTAATCAAACTATGCTAACAAATAAATCACATAATTATAAATTGTCTAATGCCCACTTTATCTTCAGATAAGTATGGCCACGTTTCACATGGGTTGTGTTCAGGTACGGTACATCCTTCTAGTTCTTGTGTCACATCATCTGCTAATGGCTCATTTGTACGGTTTTTCTATCAATAAAAAGGTAAGCTGGCCAGGCTTAGTGAAATAACCTAGCATAGTTTATAATCATAGCAATTAAAATAACATAAAAGTGGATGCAAATGATATATGAATGCATCAGATGGGGTGATCGTCCATCTGCTTGGGTTAGAGGTCGTCAACCCGCATCCACCCGTTGGGTAGGCTTCCACCTTTTGGTAGGCTTGGGCATAGCCCGCATCTAGTAACGCTCTACCAGGATCAACATTTCTTCTAGAGAAGGCTCCTAAGATCGACCATGCATTATGTAAATGTAATGAATGATGGATGATATGTAAATTCATATTTGGCATAGTTGTTTTGATCAGAATATTCACATATGAATTTAGTGTACAATTATCATAACAAAATACTCAAATCAGTATATCAATCAATCAAACAATCATAAACAATTTATTTTAATTTTAATGAATTATGAGACAAGTTGGGTTACTCACCTGAGTCTGATAGTGTAGAATCCACAAGGTAATTCGGTTGGTTTGAATTTAGAAATCCTATCAGTTATATCAACAACATTATTATTCATTTAGTTATTTTACATGGTGGGGCCCACCTTTGATTAACATCGTAGATGGCTAGATCTAAAATAATCAAATAATTAAAAATTCTATTTTATATTTCTATATTTTATTTCCTTTTTAAGATTATAAAATTGATTGAAAATTATTTGATCGGGGTGGCCCATCGGATGATTAGATCATCTAGATTCTTGAGGTATTATCATATTTTGCCTCTACACATTAGATGGATGGTGTGGATCTAACCACACATACACCAATGGCCTATCTCAACCTTCTACGCCAAGTGATACCAACACTTGCGCAAAAATCTAAGATTCCTTTATTAAACACTTTTAGATCTGACTAATGTGGCCTATCTGATGGTCAGATTGATCTGAAAATTATGGCCCTTGTATATTTTGGCCTTAGGGATCATATGATCCGTACAGATCTATCTTAGCAAAATCAGATTCCATCCATTGAATATATTCATAAAATTTTACTAACCAGATCTGAAATCATAAAAACATCACTTTATTAAAATAAACTCTTCACACTTATACGATGATGGTGTAGATGATCCACACCATCCATTATATAGATCAAGAAGAAATTAACAATATAATAAAAAATTAAAAGGATCTAACGATTAGAACTTACCTGATCGAGACTTCTTAGAATTTCTTCTTCCTTTAACTTTAGGGCTTCCTATCTTCTTCTTTTTTTTAATGTAGAAACGTATCCCTTTTTAAAGAAAATTCTCATAAGATAGGATGAGCACATCCTCCCTTATCCTAAATTTGATTTTTTTTTTAATGAATTTGATAAAAAAATTATTATTACTATTCCAAGAATCGATCCTTAAACCTCTCTCTCAGTTAAGAATGTCTCTACCAACTCAACTATTGACTTATTTTTATTTTTTATTTAAAAATAAAATCTTTAAATATTTATTTTAATTTTTTTTAATGGACCAAAATTTAGGGTTGTTACACATGTGGCGTGCATTGACAGTAACTACACCAACTAAAATGTGAAAACACAGTCATTAAGTTATTGTCCCAGACTCAGATTGGTTGAACAATCTTATTCTCCATGGACACTTGTTTCTTGAAATAAGACCATTGAATATTTCTCATTATTAATCATCCAATAAATGTTCACCAATCTGGTAATTAGATTTTAAGATTATGGTACATCTAAAACTATGCACATAATTTGGACTGTTTGTATTTGAATTACTTGTCTGGAAACTGTCTAGAAACTGTACAACTTTTAAGTAATTTCTAAGTACATGTGTATCAACCATCACGCACTGCTAAAGTAATAATTTTTTCTCCTTTTCCTACATTTGGAGAAGAGAGTTTTTTCTCTTCGTTTTTAGATGTCAGAGGGATAGAGTTTTTCTACCTGTTTTCTCCGTGAGAGAGAAACCAAGCTGACCAAACTCAGGCATATTGTCCAGGACGTGGATTGCCTACTAGACAGCGAGGGGGCTACTGGACAGTGCTCTATTAGCCTCATCATGATGTATGTGTTTTATCCACACCGTCCATTAATTTTGGATAATTATTTCAAGTAATGAGGCATATCCAAATCTCAGGTGGACCACATCACCGGAAAATAGTGGTGATTAAACATCCATCATTAAAAACTTCCTAGGGGCCACTATCAGGTTTATTGGCCTTATTAGCCACCCAACCTGTTAATTAGGTCACAAAGACCTGGATGAAGGGAAAACAGGAATATCAGCTTCATCCAAAACTTGAAGTCCCCGAAAAGTTTTTAATGGTGAGCATTTAATCACCACTCTTTCCTTTGGTGTGATCGACAGGCGATTTGGATATGTCCTTTGTTTTTTTTGACTCATTCCCTAAAACGAACGGAAAAATGGATGGATCGGACGTATACGTCATGGTGGGGACGCACAACACCGTCCCGTAGCTAGTGTCAGTAGACAATCCGCGTCCTTTTGTCTGAGCTCCTAGCCCCACATGATGTTTAATGCCATCCAGCTCATTCCCAATATGATACTACCAGGAAGAATGGGAAAATACAAATTGGCTTAATCCAAAACTTTTCAGGTCCCGAGAAGGTTTCAACAGTGAGAATTTCCATCACCACTGTTTAATAGACGTGGCCCACTTGAGTTTTAGATCCATCTCATTTTTTAGGTCACCTCTTAATACAGGCTAGTGCAACCAACAGATGGAGTGGATATAGCAAACACATCATGTTGGGCCTCCAAGCTCCATAGAGCTTAGAGTGCTAATTTTAGGACTGACCAGAGATTTTGCTTTGTACATGGAACATGGTGGGTCTCACGTGATAGAAAGAGTTGATTTCAAGAACGCATTATGATGATGATGCAGAGCCAGTCGTGGACAGTTTCATGGCCAAGATGGATCAGAAAACGCCCGGTCGACGACAGAAGTGATCTAGATCATCAGACCTAGATTGGGCATATCTCGCAATCCGGTAGGAGTTATCGGATGTAAAATATATGATTTTGGGGGTAGAACAAGCTACTTTAGCCACCTAACCCCTTTATTCTGGTTTGCGCAAGCCGGATTTGTGAAATGCCACCAAATAGACAGTCATTTCTCTCTTTTAATTCTGTTTTTACTATAAATAGTAATTTTTAGTTTGATTATAACTCTTCATCCGTTGGGCTTTAGGAGTTGTGCCCAACATGAAAAGTGCTTAGAATAATTAGGAGAACATCTTGATGAAGCCAAATAGGACACTTACTATTTTTTGCCGAAAACCTTGTGCGCTAGTAGATATCATGACCGTCTATAAATAGTAAGTTTACTATTTGTAGTAAGTTGCAAATTCTAGGAGTTTTACTTATTGTATGATTCTGAAATTTCTCTCATTGCTTAGTATCCCTATTTAAAGGCTTATGAACTCATTTATTTCATTCATTAATCAAATTACAAATTTATTAGAATTTATTTATATTCTTCTTGTTTTCTTTCCTCGTGGATTCAAGAAGTCTTTGTAAGGAGTCCAGATAAGTTTTGTGGATTCGAAATAGTTATCCCCCTGAGGAAGACAGTGCTCAACCTCACGTCCTCGATATCAGAGTGAGGCTTTTCCTTGGATCTAAGGCTTCTAACGATGGATCGGGCAGCAATCCCATAGACGGTGCTCCAGGGAATTTACCTTTAACGGTGGCAGCTTTCGAAGTAGCGCAACGAAAGAATCAGCGACCCATGCAAGGGCTGCAAGCTTCCATCGATCGTATGGCGGATCGCATAGCGGAGACCCTAGGGCAACTCCGTGTTCATGGTGGTAATCCACCACCAGCTATTGCTGGAACTCGTGACCACCCTGATCACGGAATAGTGACAGCAATGAACCAAAGAATCATTCCTGAGTAAGGAGGATCGAGCGACGAGGAGGTCTACAACACAGTCCTCCAATATCTCAAACAAGGTGGTGATCGGGCAGATCGGAAGTTTAAGATGATGGTCGATATTCCTAGTTTCAACGATCAACTACACATTGAGGATTTCCTTGATTGGCTTTCTGAGGTTAAGTGATTCTTCGACTATATGGACATTCCTAAAGCAAAAAAGATCAAGCTTGTGGCCTTTAAGTTGAAAGGTGGGGCTTCAGCTTGGTGGGAGCAACTACAACTCACACGGGCGAGACAGATAAAAACATCAATCAGCACATAACAGTGGATGAAGCAACTGCTACAAGCACGATTCCTCCCTAGTGACTACGATTAGGTATTATTCCAACAATACCAAAATTGTCGGTAGGGTAGTCGGATGGTGAGAGATTACGCAGAAGAATTCTACCGTCTAACAGCGCGTAACAATTTGGTCGACACTGAATCGCAGCAAGTTGCCTGATATAACAGGGATTGCGTATAGCGATCCAGGATCGAGTCCAGATGCAGTCCGTTTGGACAATGAATGATGCAATCAAGTTAGCTACCCGAGTAGAAGTGCAACTTGAACGTCCCAACACACGGACCTACCTTACCACTAGGGTTACCATGACAGGCCTACCCAAAGGAGTTCCACAGTCCAAGGGGAATGAACCCATAGGAGCACGCACTCAACCTCCTACACTCGTGAACCGGGATAAAGGAAGTGGGCAAGATAGGCCTCAAATGGGCGTATCAACTGTTGTTGGCCCAAGCAGGATCCCGAACCCCTATGCTTGGCTAAGGCCGCACCATTGCTTTCGTTGTGGCCAACCGGGTCACCTATCAAATGCTTGTCCCAATGACAAGTGGTAAAACTCGCCATCAATGATGGTAGTACTGAAAATGCCAATGAGGATCCAAGTATTGAGGAGTCAATAGGGTATTTTCTGAGGGTCAACGTGCTAAGCCCTCGAGATGGGGAATCCCATCGCCGTGTCTAGCAACGCCGGGCAGAAGGAACACTGGCAGGAGGTGTGATAGAAGAAGAAACGGCAGGATTTGGACAGACTGTTCATTGGCAACCTCCCATTCACGGCCACTACCGAAGACATTACTGCTCGATTTGGGCAATTTGGTGCCCTCACCGATGTGTACATTCCTGTCTTCTCAACTACTAGGCGAAGCAAGGGTTTTGCCTTTGTATCCTTCAAGAAACGGGAAGAGGTGGAACAAGCACTAAATCCCCTTAATGGACAGTTCTTGGGGTGCAGGCGAATGCTGGTCAGCAAAGCCATCCAATGCTCCCCCAACATACCCCAAGAAACCAAGGAAGGACCCCCACTCCCACATCAGAAGCAGATGGGTTTGCCAACAAGACCTCTGAACAAACCCCCCATCCCGGTATCTTCTCTTCACATTAAGACTGCTAGAAGCAACGAAATCCCCATCAGAGGCAGCAGCCAATCCCGTTCTTATGCTGAAGCTACATCCCTCCCTCCCCCACCGCCTCCATCCAACAGCAATATTGTTGTGCCCAAGTGGATCTCCAACAAAGGAAGAACGGAAATGGCATTCGCTTTGGTCGGCGAATCAACCCGATCGGCACCCACCATTCTATCTCTGCGTGAAGCCATCCGAGCTTCCAATTTCCGCTCGGCTCAGATTACGGTAACCCAAATTTTTGAATTTGAATTTTCTCTACAATTTTCTTCCAGAGAAGAGGTACTAGCATTCTCGCACAACACACTCCTCCACAAGAAAAGCGGACTGCACAACGTTAGACCGTGGGGACCAGCAACAACCCCTCAGAATATGGGTGTATGGATCCGTATCGAGGGGATCCCGATGCACGCCTGGTGCGAACAGACGATTGGCCAAATAGCAGAACAAGTGGGGGTTGTTTTACAGATGGACTCCACATCTCTCAATGACAACAATAGATGGTACGCCCGGGTAAAAATTTCTCCCCCAAATGATCTTGCTCCCTGTAAACTGCTAAATCTTGTTGTAGAGGGTAGATTTTACAAAATTCTAGTGCAGCCTGAACCACCCCCGACATTCGAAACTGACTGGAGTAAAGCAAAGAAGAGACGAGAACCACGCCACGGGGGCACCAAACAATGGGTCATTAGATCCTTTGGGAAGAACCAAGCTCCCAGCATCTCTGATAAAGACAGGATCCATGAGACATTGGCCACATCTCATGACGAAGGGGCCACGGGTGATTGCACGGCCCCTGTTTGTCAAAACTCCTCTCAACGTGGGCAATTGTCCTGCCACCAACTCCCGAATGAGACTATCCCTATCGACTGTCTGCAAGTGCCCTGGCCCCCAACACCCACCCCATCCCTTATCCCACCAAATCTTCAGACTGACAGACCTCCAGTAGCTCCAAACAGCCTCTCTCAGAATTCCTTGCTACCAGCCCTTCCCATCCTCCCGCCCCATCATTGTCCCTCTCAAATCCCACAACAGGGCAGTCCCTCTCCTCTTAGGGCAGTTTGTATTCAAGCCTCTACAAACTCTTTCATTAACCCAACCCCTACCAACCTGCCACCTCCTCCACCCACCCTGCCCGTGACCTCTGAACCCTGTCCATCATCTAACCCATTTCTTGCAACACATCCATCTTCCCCTTGCACCCGACTTCTCATTGACAGAAATGTTCTAGACGACTGGGAGGGTTGGCTTTCAGGGGTCCCACAACTGTTCTACGAAGGGTCTTTGATGCATCAATCCAAGGAGTCTGATCTTGGCTTAGCAGGATCCACAGCTACGAATATAGAAGAAAACCATATCATCAAAACCTGGGAAAATCGGCCAGCGGTTACCACGGGGAGAGTGGAGGCCCCGGCTCTAGATTTGAACCCTGAGGGTAGACCTGATCCAGATTATCGAGCAGTTTCAGCAACGCCCTCTGCCCAGTCTGGATCCATCCTGCACAGTCCAAGAATTACCGAACCGGAGGCTCAACGCACTATTGTTAATGATGCAAATGGCATTGAATTATGGGTAGATTTTGCAATGGAGGCAGCCACCTATGACAGTGAATCCTCTTATTCGGATAGCAGAACTGGCAAAGCTCTGTCTACCCCAACTGTGGCAGCTAGGAAGACAGGAAGACCATTTATTTCCTTGTTCAAAAGAAATAGACAGAGATTCAGAAGCGTTAGCAAAAGGGCCAAGGGAAAAGGATGGGTCTCTGATGTTTAACATCCTCTCTTGGAACGTGCGAGGGGTAGGAAACGCTCAAACTACCCGCCACCTGAGACAGGTCATAAAAAAAACAAAAGGTCTCGCTTCTTCTGCTCCAGGAACCTATGATTAGAGCTACTAAAAGGGACGTCGTGGCCGCTAAATTGGACTTTCAGTTTAACTCAATGAAGGAAGCTTCGGAAGGACGGATTTGGATTCTTGCAAAGTCAGGAGTCCTAATCCATAATGTCTCTGCATCCAGACAAAGCGTCACCTTCATGGCCCATTATGGATTTGATCCTCCAATTTTGATAACAGCGGTTTACGCAAGTTGCAACAAGGAATGTCGTAAGGAACTGTGGGCGGAATTGAGAGCAATTTATGCTCAAGTTCAGGGTCCCTGGCTAGTCGCTAGTGACTTCAATTCCACTATCGATATCGGGGAGAGGTTGGGGGGCAAGACCACCTTCACTGCGTCGATGAGCGACTTCATAGAAGCCATAAATGACTCTTGTCTCATAGATACAGGCTTCAATGGCTCCATCTTTACTTGGTGCAACAATAGGTCGGGCAGGGGGCGGAGATGGGCTAGACTTGACAGGATGCTTGTTAATGTAAGATGGATGAGCGACCTCCCAAGGTTCAAGGTTGATCATCTTACGAGAGCCTATTCGGATCACTCCCCAATTGTCCTGAATTTCAACGACGAATCAGCTAACTTCCCGCGCCCTTTCCGCTTTCAACGCATGTGGTCCACTCATAATGATTTCAAAAGGGTAGTTAAGGACGCTTGGGACTCTGAAGTGGCAGCTACCCCTATGTTCAAAGTCCTAATTAAGACGCGTCAGCTCAAAAAAGCGTTAAAAGAATGGAACTAGTCCATCTTTGGAGATGTTCACAACAATGTGAATAAGGCTGAGGATGAGTTAACCCGAGCCGAAGCTGCCCTCCTCTCTTCCAACTCGGATGCCAACGTAGCGAGGCTGAAATCAGCCCAGGAGAACTTCAAAGTAGCGTAATTCCAGCAAGAAGTCTAGAATTAGATGGCTGCATGAAGGTGACCGAAACACCAAATTTTTTCATCACTCTGTCATGGATAAACGCAGAAGATTGACAATTGATAGACTCAGGTCCTCATCTGGCGAGATCCTAGAGAACCGTGATGACATCAGTAGGACGGCTGTGGACTACTCCATGGCCCTTTTTTCAGCTTAAAGCAGGCAAGCCGACGAAGCCCCGTTATCGTTCATCCCGAACATTGTTACCGAGCAGATGAACTCGGATTTGATGAGTCCTGTCTCATTCAAGGAGGTTAAAGCTGCTGCTCTATCCATCCCGGTTGATAGCGTGCCCGGCCCAGATGGCTTTGGTGGAGCCTTCTTTTCCTCCTGTTGGGATATTATTGTTGATAATATTTTCAAGGCTGTCAAGGATTTTTTCAAAGGGGGTCCTTTGCCTCGGGCGTTCCAATGCACCCACATCTGTCTCATCCCGAAGAAGGAAAAACCAGACACGATTGCTGATTTCAGGCCAATCAGTCTATGCAATGGCATCATGAAGATTTTCTCTAAGATTGTGGCTACCAGATTGGCCCCTCTCCTACCCTCGCTTATCTCAGAAGAATAAGGGGCCTTTGTTAAGGGGCGATTCATAGCAGAAAACATTTCCATTGCTAGGGAAGTGGCTCATGACTTGGACTGAAAGGTGTTTGGAGGGAACATGATCATCAAATTAGACATGGAGAAAGCCTACGACCATTTAGAATGGTCCTTTATTCATCAAGTGCTCTGCAGATTCAGTTTTGATCAACGTTGGATTAATCAAATTCAAAGGTGTTGGACGAGATGTTGGTTCTCGCTTCTTATTAACGACAGACCGTTTGGTTTTTTTCCATCTTCCAGAGGTCTCAGACAAGGGGATCCTCTATCCCCAACCCTGTTCATCCTAGCTGCGGAAGTCCTCAGTCGGGGGATCCGTCACCTTTTCCACTCCGGTGTTTGCTAGCCATATAAGCTCCATAAAAACTGCCCCATGCTAACTCATTTATTTTTTGCAGACGACACGATCCTGTTTATGAATGCTAAGCTCCAATCGGTGTGATCCATGCTCAAATTCATTGCTAATTATAAAGCCTTATCCGGTCAAAAGGTGAACGCCAGAAAATCTTCTTTCATCCTCCCCAAATCGGCATCCAACTTCAAAATCCGGCGAATCAAGACCGTGACAGGCTTCAACCAAAATCCGGCGAATCAAGACCATGACAGGCTTCAACCAAGCCTACCTCCCATGCGCCTATCTGGGTGTTCCTCTCACCAAAGGCAAAATCTGGGCTGCTCTTATGATGCCGCTTCTCCAAAAAATTCTTAGTTGGATGGAGGGTTGGAAAGCCAAACTTCTCAACCCAGTTGCCAGGCTGACCCTTATCAAACACGTGTTATCAAGCATCCCAATCCATGTTCTATCCACGGTCAATATCCCCAAAGCCACATGTAAATTGCTTGAAGCAGGAATGGCCAACTTCTTCTGGGGGACTGCGGATGGGAAAAAGAAGAAGCACTGGGTAAGTTGGAAGAAGATCTGCCTCCCAACGTCAGAAGGGGGCCTCGGCATCAGAAGCTTTTTGGATGTGATGGCGGCCTGCAAGATTAAATTGGGAAGATCCCTCCTTAAAGGCAAATCCTTATGGGCTAGGTTCATGTCCTCCAAATACATAGCCAAGTATATCCATTCCAGAGGATTGAACTCCGCCATGAACTCCACTCCCTGGAAAGACATCCTCCGTTTTCTTCCCTTCACAATCCAGCATTCCAAGTGGCTCCTGGGAGAAGGTAACGTAAATTTTTGGAACCAAAACTGGTCAGGGGAGGTTTTTTTGGCATCCCTCGCGTCTAGGCCAATCCCAATCCATATTAGGGAGGCCACGGTAAAAGACTTATTATCCGACGCAGGCAGATTCCATTGGGAAGACATCCAAATCATCCTCCCTTCTCCCATTGTTCAGCAGCTAAAGCAGTGCCTCATTCAGTTATCCAACAGAGACGATTAGTTGGCCTGGGACTTGACTTCCTCTAGAAAGTTCTCTCTGAAGTCGGCTTGGCAGGGCATCCATCATCAGAATCAGAAGGTTCCTCGGGCTCAGTGGGCCTGGAATGAGGTCCTACCCCCGAAAATAGGAATTTTTTTCTGGAAAATTATGCACAGAGCCATTCCAGTAGATGCTGCAGTTCAGAAATCAGGTGCAAGTCTTGCCTCTAAATGTGAGTGCTGTAGTGGGAATCCTGGACCCACTCTGATTAGTCAACCTATAGCTCGTGACATAGATCAGAGCCTTCAGACCGCTCCTCGCCTCCAGCAAATGTAGCAGAATTGTGGTTACACAGAGCAGACCATCAGCCGCGTCCAGCAAATCCAGCAAATGCAGCAGATTCAGCAAATGCAGCAGAACCGTCACTTGTCCTCTCTCCCAGCCGCGTCCACCTCAACCCAGCTATCCTGACCTCAATTGCGGTTACACAGAGCAGACCATCAGTCGGTTCTGTCATCCAGTCAAGTCCAGTTCATCAGCGACCCTCCTGCTCCCTTCCCTTCCATTCTCCCCAGACCCTCTGATCTTGCTCCCGACCAGCGATCAACGACAAGTTTCACTCCCATGCAGGCCCATGTTGTTAATTAACTCCCAACGATTAACATCTTGCCCGGCCTTCGACCAGGAGACGCTGGACCACCTTCTCTGTTTTGGGAAAGTTGCCTCAATCGTTTGGTCTCATTTTCACAGAATTTTTGACGTCCCGAACATCCCAAACCAGTCCATTCATCAGAAAATTGGAACTTGGTTGGCAAGGGCCCCAAACTCCTCTCGCATCAGGCAGCTCCTAGGGCTGGTCCCAGCGCTAACTACCTGGGAGTTATGGTTGAGCCTCAACGCCTCAAGATTCAAGGGAATCCCGATGTCCGGCCCCAAGATCATTGCTCGGGTCACAAATTGGCTGCGAGAATTTGGTAGTCAGCTGCCTCACAGCGATCACAAGTCCCTCAGAACCGACGCCACTCTTCAGTCCCTTCATCTGGATATCAGTAGCGACAGCTCCCCTACCTGTCCGACTGTTGTCAAATGGGAAAGTCCTCCCCCAGGCTGGACTAAGCTTAATGTCGACGGTTCCTCCCATGGAAACCCAGGTGAAAGTGGAGGTGGAGGAGTTACTCGGGATTCAAAGGGTCAGGTTATCTTCGCCTTCCACAGAAACTACGGCCATGCCTCCAATTCAACTACAGAGGCCCAGGCAATACTTGACAAATTACTCTCTGCAGTAAATTGGGCCTCTCCAGAATCGTCGTTGAATCAGACTCCAAACTGGTGGTAGATGTAGCAGCGGACCCTTCCGCCCACTGCCCCTGGAATATTTGGTACAGATTGGGAGCCATTCATTGCCTTGGCCGCCGCCTCAATCTCTGCTTCAGGCATATCTTTCGTGAGGGAAATGTTGTGGCTGACGCGCTCACCATGCTGGCAAGTGAGGGATGCACCAACACCCTCTTTCTTTCTCGCTCTGAAATGTCGTCTCCCATTAGGGGTCTCTTGGTCCTTGACAAAGTCGGGTTGGGCTACTTGAGAGCCTGACTCCGGTGTGAATTTTCTTGTGTCGGGGTGTTCATGCGAGCTCTTGTTTGCAGTCTGTCCCTCTCAGTTTCGCCCTTAGGCTCTATGTTCATAGTGGTGTGAGTGTGGTTTCACATGATAGGCGGTGTTCCTTTCCTTTTTGTTGGAGACTGCCTGAAGGATTGTACATCTGGTCTCTCTCTATTTAATACAATTGGTGGCATCTGCCCATCTTTTCCAAAAAAAAAAAAAAAAGTATTGAGGAATCAGAGCACGTCATAGAGGACGAGGCGGATGAGTCAGGTTGGGTTAAGCAGGATCATGGCGAATCGTTTGTCGTGTAGCGACTATTATATGCGCTAAGGAAAGAAGTACACCCATAATGATATAACATCTTCCGAACTAGGTATACGGTGAATAGAAAAGTCTGTGATGTAATCCTCGACAGTGGGAGTAGCAAGAACATCATCTCTAGGGTAATGGTCGAAAAATTATAATTAAAAACGGAGCGTCATCCCTCCCCATATACGATCGGTTGGATTAAGAAGGTCAGTGAAACAAAGGTAACTGAACAGTGCACCATATCCTTTTCAATTGGCAAACATTATAAAAATAAAGTAGTATGCAATGTAATTGACATGGAAGCATGTCAAATACTACTCGGCCGACCCTGGCAATCTGACTGTGATGCCACTCATAAAAAGCGAGATAATGTATATATTTTCATCAAGAATGACCGGAAAATCATATTGGCCCCTATGGATCCAGAGAGACTACTTGAAACTTCTAAAGTGGAACGTCATTTTTTCTTAACCATACGGGACTTCATGGAGGAATACAAAGAAACAGGACAGGCCTATGCACTAATTGTAAAAGGGAAAGAACTTGACCCTATCAACATCCTAGATGAACTAAAACCCTTACTGCATGAGTTTAAAGAGATTTGTCTGGATGACCTTTCCAATGGATTACCTCCCATGCGAGATATCCAACACTATATCAACCTTGTTCCTAGGTCTAGCTTACCCAATCATCCTTAAAACTGTAGTAGAACTGTATTGTAGAAGTATGGAATTAGTCTAAGTGTCCTAGAGGAGGATGAATAGGAATTTTCAAAAATTATTTTCTTATAACAACAAATAATGCCTAACTTCAATCAAGATAAATAAGGCAAAGTAACTTTATGGTTTCCAAACCAATAGAGGGTCCAAATACATCGACTACACAAGATTTACATGTAAAGCAACTATCTTATGAAGATAGTGTATGTGAGAGTGTGTGGGATGTGATTCCTATCAATACTTAGACATTTACTTAATCATGCATCATCATAATCATTTGATAGACATAAGCATAATTAGATCAATACAAAAAGAGCAATCTCAAACACAATCATATATAGTAGTTTGGCTACTTACCTACTCCACTCTCGGCTGATGCGCTCTCTCCTAGAGTGTACCAGATTTCACTATCCAATGGTTTTAAATCAGGTTAACCATGAACTTTCACAACCTACACAAGGTTAACTAAGGAGCCTACACAAAGCAACCTTAGATGCCTACACAAGGCGACAAGTGATACACAAGGGCACAACTAGGAACCTACACAAGGCAACCTATGCCTGCACAAGGCAACACGTCTTACACAAGGACAATACGTCCTACACAAGGACAACGTATTCTCCTGTCGAAGGCCTACGAGAAGATCTTGGTGAGTTTGTTAACTCAAACTCTAAATTCCAATCCTACGCAAGGAAAAGGCTTCAGACTAAATGAACTCTATATACTTATAAGTAAGTGAGTGAGTTTCTTTATCGCATAATTTGAAGATGATCTTTTTGTTGATGAAGAGTCTTCAGCTCCCTTGAACCGCAACAGCTTATGATGCTTTGATCAATGCTCCGAGGTTGTGAGGTTTAGGGTTTAGTCCGATCTTCTCTATTAAATGATATGATTTAAATACATAGAGAAGATTCTCATGAGTTAAGCATTTAAGAGTTTCAGCACAATGATTTACCTATGAAGGATGCTACTAAAAACTCAATGAATGTTAGAGTTCATGATTCAATCCAAGCAATGAAGATATGAGTAAATGCTTGTACAAAGGAATGAATGATGAACTCTAATGGGAAAGAGGGAATGAGGATGTGGGTATGAACTCTTGCAACAACTCTCTCAAATTCTAGCTACTTTTACCAAGAAGCAAGTTATGTGTATTTATAAATTTGAAATCCCAACGGTAAAAAAAGGGGCAGAAATCTGACATTGTCCATGCCATCGAAATTTAAATTTCGATGTCATTGAACCTTCTCTGATTGCATTAACTTCCAACACAAGATATTCATTTGGGTGTATGACAGATTATGTCCAATCTCATCGGCACCCTTCGATGTCATCAACGTACACTTCGATGTCATCGAGGGTTGTTTCGATGCCATCGGGATTCCTCTTTGAAAAATACACAATGGTTGTTGGACAGTTTCGTAGGTAAAAGTTTCGTAAATATTTTTTACCTACAAAAAAATTCGTAGGTAAAAGTTTTATGAACATTTTTACCTACGAAATCTACGAAAAGTTTCGTGAACATTTTTACCTACGAAAACATTCGTCAGTAAAAATTTTGTCAAAATTTTTACCTCGAAAAATTTCGTAGGTAAAAGTTTCGTGAACATTTTTACCTACGAAACATTTCGTCGGTAAAAGTTTTTTGGTAAAAGTCTTACCTTTGCCGACGATATAATTTTTCGTCGGTAAAATCCTTTACCCTCAGTCTTTTACAGACGAATTTACTGATGAAAAAATTCGTCGGTAAAATTTACCTACGAAAAATGGTCATTTAGCGACGAATTTTTTCGTCGGTAAAACTGGATTTTCTTATAGTGTGGATAAAATTATCTGTGTATGTATGGATGTAGTTTATGTTTGGATGGATGTGGTTTGTGTTTGGATGGATGTGAATGTAAATATGATGAAATATATTATAACATGTGTATATTAGAAATTTTTGCCTGAGACTTTTACCAACGAAAAATTTTGTAGGTAAAAGTTTCATACACGTTGTTTACCTACGAAAAATTTCATAGGTACAAGGTTCATCAACATTTTTATCATCAACATTTTTACCATCCACATTTGAATTCATCCACAATTTTACCTACGAAATATTTAGTAGGTAAAAGTTTCATACAGATTATTTATTTCGTAGGTAAAAGTCTTACAGATTTTACCAAAGACCCAGATTTTACCAAAGACGACTTTCATGGGTAAAAGTTTCGTTAAGTAAAAGTCTAGTCAACCTGTTTTACCTACGAAAAATATCGTAGGTAAAAGCCTTACCATCACCTTCTTCTACAACTTGGTAGAGGTACGAGTACCCTAATGGAAGCCAATATGAGAACTCTTGTCCATTTACGGTCTAAAATTTAACAGTAACAAGGATGATGATGATTTTACAGCCGCCCATTTCAATAATATAGGGATTGGAGTTCTCTACAACACCTGTTTCACACAGGTGCCTGAAACATCCAATGCTCCTGAGCCCCCACCATTTGGAATATGTAAAATCAACTCCATGCAACGCGGTCTATCCTTAATTCTACATCCAGCGGACAAATCAGACAGGATCCACAATTCAGGTAGGCCACGCCTTAGGGAGAAGTAGGAATGAGATGTCAACGACAGATTTCTGTGTGGGGCTACCATGGTGAGTATATCAAACCCATTAATCAGGTTTAATTCAACAGGATGGAAAAAAGAAACAAAGATCAGCATGATTCAAACTCAGGCAAGCCACACAACCTAAACTTGGAAGTTTTAGGCAAAATTTACATGTGACCCGTAGGAGGTTTTATAGTATGTATGGTCAAAAGAAAAAAAAGCATTCCCACTTGATTGACGGAGTAGATTTCAATTTTATGTATAGATTATGGGTCCACAAAGCTTGGGCAGGTGCTACATATATCATTACTCAAAGTGTTTTCAAGTATATGAATCATGTGTTAGATTCATATGTTAGCTTTGCACCTTTAAAAATTAGTGGCGATTCACGCGTGCTTATATTATAGTGTGGCTGGCAAAATCACCAACTCAGCTATAGATAGAACAAACCTTTTAAAAACTTCACTGAAAATGAAACACTAACCATCGAAATTTTTACCCCCTTCACACGGAAGCGGATTGGCTGGTGTACCACATACCAGCTATATAGCTGGTGTATTGGCAGCAGCAAATTCTGTGAATCACATTATGAGGTATTTTGTATATCCAAACCGTCCATCCATTTGGAGGCCTCGTCTTAAAGCTTGATTCGAAAAATAAGACAGATCTAAAGATCAAGTGGACCACACTACAAAAAGCAGTGGGGGATTGAACGTATACCATTGAAACCCTTTTGGGGGTCACAAAATTTGGGATCATTATGAAATTTGGTTTTCGTCTTCATCCATGTATTTTTGACCTTATTAACAAATTGGATGGAAAATAAATGTTATTGTGGGCCCTATGAATATTTTAACGGTGAAAACCACTATCCTCACTGCTATTTTTGGTGTGGTCCCTTTGAGCAATGGATATTATTCATTTTTTGTTTAATGCTCTAAAATTATCTCAAAAAATGGATGAACGGCGTGGGTATAATAAATACCTCACTTGTGGGACCCATGTAACTTTGTTTTCCTTTGAACCGTTAGTATAACTGGAGAGCTTGAGCGCCGAGGGACCCATGTAGCTTTGATTTCCTTTGAACCCTTGGTATAACTAGGGAGCTTGAGGAGCACACGGCACACGACACATATCTACACCGGCCATATAGCTGATGTGTGGTACACCAGCCAATCCGCTTCCCCTTCACAGACTTTTTTTTTTTTTTTTTTGTAAAGCTTGTTAGTACACCCATTATCAGTTCACGCTTCACTGTTAGCCATCCCACTAGGGAATCCATACCAAGGCCTCAGTGTTGAAACCAAAACCAAGTATCTTTCACTCATGGGTAGTATCCAAGCAATCCATCCGTGAAACTGGGACCAAGGATCAACGTTATCCACTCAGCGAACAGGATGGGTGAAACTTGGTCTGGGCTCAACCCAAACCCAACTGGGGTTTGGTTGAGTTGAGATTGGCTTGGGGTTATGCTTGGGATGGACTTGGTTTGATGCTACAGGCAACCCAACCAAATTCAAACCTATATAATTATACATTAATATCGAGTAGCACACATGATAATTGTAACATAAGGCCTACATGAAAATTAGAGTTCATGATTAGATCCATCAATGCAAGGAAAATACAATTATAGTCTGAGCCATTTGTGAATGAAAATATAAGATTCACGATCAGAGTCAACCTGAGGCTACATTGATTGGAACTCTCCATGTTTGTGAACTCTATGCTTTGCGGTTTGTGGTAATTAACAATATTATACTGAATTGATGACTATAACCAACGAAGAATTTTGAACATATAAAAAAAAAAATTAGTGGCTCATATTCAACTCTAAATATCGAATCATCAAAGAATTATAATTATCAAATAATACTTATTATCCTCTTTTTTTCACACATGCAACCGACACACACATTCACGCGTGCCGAAGTGGGATTATCTCGTGTTGAAACTCTTCCGAGTCAACCACTGGGTAAGGATTCGAACCCAAATAATACTTATTATCTGATAGTAATAAGAATATACTGAGTGAATCATTAGATCATCTCATCATGTAGAGCCCATTATGTGCCAAACATGTCGAGTACTTAGACTCAAGTGAGTCTCCTAGTTCTATGGGTCCCAAGATGATGTATGTTTTCTATCACCTTCCATTCATTTGGAGAGATCATTTTATGGCATAATCTAAAGAATGAATCAAATCCAAATCTCTAGTAGTGGACCCCACCACAAGAAACAGTGGAGAAAGTGACGCCCACCATTAAAAACTTCTAAGGGACAAAAATGTTTTAGATCAAGCTCCTATTCATGTTTTCCCTTCTTTAATATCTTTGTTAACTTATGAACAGTTTGGATCTCAAATAAATATAATGGTGGACCGTAGGAAGGCTTCAACGGTGGGCGTCACTTTACCCACTAGTTTCTGTAGTGGGGTTTACTACAGATTTCGATCTGCCTCAATCTTTGGCTCATGTAGTGTGGATGCAATACATACATTATGATAGAGCCCACAAAACTTGGTGACATGACTTTAGCAGTGAGGCTCGCTGCTCAACATGGCAGTATTTAATTGGCCTCCCGGCGCTTTTGCAAAGCTTCTTTTTGTTTTTGTTTTTTTTTTTTCTTTTTTTACAATTTTTTTGTTAGCTTGTTAGTACACCCAATGTCAGATCGTACTTCACTGTTAGCCACCTCTAATAGGGAATCGATGCTAAGACTTCAGTGTTGAAATGAGGTATCGTTCACTCAGTCTACCACTTAGCTACGCTCTACTTTCCAACACGTTTGTCTGTCGATCTAACTGACGTTGTATTATCGCATATGCACCCATTTGCGCATGTCGCGTACCCGTTTAAAACTATTAGCTCGCATGTGCACCCATATGCGCATGGGGCGCGGATGGGCTACTGACAGGTTAGGAAGCAAACAGGCTACTGAAGTGACGTCACCAAGTTCTGCGGGTCCCACCAGGATGTATGTGTTGTATCCACACCGTCCATCCATTTGGAGATATCATTTTAGCGCATGATCTAAGGAATGAGGCAGATCCAAAGCTATAGTGGACCCCACCAAAGAAAATAGCCGAGAGAGTGACACTTACTGTTGAAACCTTTCTAAGGTCCACCATGATGTTTATTTGAGATCCAACCAGTTCAAAATCTTGCCAGCTTATTTTATTTAATTAACAAAAAATAAACAATGAGGTAGATCCAAATCTCAGGTGGACTACACCACAGGAAAGAGTGTGATTGAATGCCCACCGTTAAAAACTTCTTAGGGCTCAAAAAGTTTTGTATCAAGCTAATATTTGTGTTTTCCATTCATTCATGTATGTGCGACATAATTAATAGGTTGGATGGAAAATACATATTACAGTGGGCCATAAGAAGTTTCTAACAGTGGGTGTTCAATCACCACTGTTCTCACGTGCTGTGGTCCACATGAGATTTGGATCCGCCTCATTTTTTGGACCGTAGACTAAAATTATCTGAAAAAATAGATGGAGGGCATGGATAAAACAAATACATCATGGTGGGGCCTACAGCACCGAGACCTTGGTACTGGAGGGGCCACTACCGAATCTGAGTTCCGTCGGTGGAACACACGCTAACGTGGGTCCCTTCGTAGTATCGTACAGGCATGCTATAGTAGAGGAGCTGGACGAGTTTGGAGCATCCGTACATACATGTGCACGTAACGAAGCTGAGCTAGAAGAGTGCCTCCGTGTATGGAAAGAATCGGGTTCCGTGTAACGGGTTCTGTTTGCGATGTATCAGTGCGTGAGGCCCGTGAGAAGCTGATGAAGGATGTATCCTTTCTCTTCCAAGGAAAACTCAATATCTTTGTGAGTTTACTGTTAGATTTTTATTCGCTCTCTTTACTTTAGTGCGTCTCTTTGTATGTTTGTGTGCTCGTATACATATCAAAATATTCAATGGTATGGTGAAAATATTGATCATGGTATGTGGTTTATCCACACCATCCATCCGTTTTGGATCATTATTTTAATGCACGAGGCTATAAATAAGACAGATCCAAATCTCAGGTGGACCACACCACGAGAAAAGAAATGCTGATTTAACACCCACTGTTAAAAGTATCCTGGGGCCACTATAATGTTTATTTGTCGTCCAACTTGTTACTAGGTCAGAGAGACCTAGACAAAGGGATATCACAAATATCAGTTTCATTCAAAAGTTTTGTTAATTCTTGAAAAGTTTTTAATGGTGAGCATTCAATAACCACTTTTTTCCTGTGGTGTGATCCACCTGAGATTTGGATCTATCTTATTTTTGGACACATACCTTAAAATGATCTAAAATAATGGATGAACGGCGTGGATAAAACATATACATCATGGCAGGGCACAAATCACCTTCCCGAAGCGACTTTGTGGGTAATGCATACGAAAACATTTGCTATGAATCCCATGTGACGCAAATTGCATGCTTAAGACTGCATAAGTATCCGGACAATGACATATGCATTCTATCAGAGACATCCAACTATTTTTGCCATCTCATTTTAGTGCTTAAGTCCAAAAATAGCCCATGACCACACTACAGGAAATAGTTGAGGCCACACAAGAGTTTTGTATCAAGCTGATATTGATGACTTCCCTTCGTCCAGGTCTGTGTGACCTAATTAATAGGCTGGGTGACTTAATTAATAGGCTGGATGGAAAATAACCCTTGCAATAGACCCTAGGAAGTTGCATTCAATCACTACTGATTTGGATCTATCTCATTTTGGCTCTAGCTATAAAATGATACGTAAAAATGAATCTATCTCATTTTGCTAGCTATAAAATGATATGTAAAAATGAATATATCTCATTTTGGCTCTTGCTATTGTCAGAAATTGTTGTTTGGATACACTGAAAAAAGATTTTTAAAAATGTACGTAAAATTATTTCACTAGGCTGAATCACGTATAAAATACGTTGTCCTTAAAGCGTGATTCTCCCCCTTATCAACTGCTGATAGGTTACAGGCGAATTGCTTCCAAGATAAGACAAGCCTTATCTGGTTCCAGCGTGCAACAATCACGATGGGTCCACTCTGGAATAGTTTTAACGCATCAGATCTATTCTAGCATACTCAGATAGTAGAGATGTTCACAGTATTCTACAATGGAGATTTTGGATTGTATCTGATCTGATGGGAGAAATGGTGTGTTGAGATGATCAAATTGGACTGGAATGGTCTAGTTTATATACGCATCAGGTATAACACCGTTGCAATGTGGTATTCGATGGTCCAGAATGTTTGAAAACATTTCTGGCTATTGTCAATTAATCCCAGATGTTTCTGGTGGTCAACTCAGAAGATCTGACCGTTGGATCATCTTGGCCCGTCTGTTTTTGGACCGTCGTGGCTTTCAAGGTGGCTATCCGTTTTTAGAAATATTGTTAGAAATCAATGTTTGGATACACCAAAAAAGTTTTTTAAAAATGTACAAAAAAATTATTTCACTAGGCTGAATCACGTATAAAATACGTTGTCCTTAAAGCATGATTCACCCCCTTTATCAACTGCTAATGGGTTATAGGTGAATTGCTTCTAGGATAAGACAAGGCTTATCTGGATCTAGCGTGCAACAATCACGATGTGTCCACTATGGAATAGTTTTAACGCATCAGATCTATTCTAGCAAACTCAAATAGCAAAGATGTTCACAGTATTTTACAATGGAGATTTTGGATCGTATCTGATCTGATGGGAGAGATGGTGTGTTGAGATGATCAAATCGGACTGGAATGGTCCAGTTTATATAGGCATCAGGTATAGCACCATTGCTGTGTGGTATTCAATAGTCTAAAATGTTTGAAAACATTTCTGGCCATTGTCAATTAATCCCAGACATTTCTAGTCGTCAGATCAGAAGATCTGACTGTTAGATCATCCTGGCCCGTCCGTTTTAGGACCGTTGTGGCTTTCAAGGTGGCTATCTGTTTTTAAAAATGGCTGGACATTTCGGATTTAAGATCCGACCATTCTCAGTTACCTAAAGTAGCTCGTTCTTCCCCAAAATCATATATTTTATGTCAAGTAACTCATTCCGAATTGCGAGATACGCCCGATCTAAGGTCCGACAGTCCGGATCACTTCTGTCGTCGACCAGGCCTTTTCTGATCCATCTTGGCCATGAAACTGTCCGCGACCCGCTCTACATCAGTCCCCTCCACTTCAAAAGAACTCGTCCTCGAGTTCTCATCCTGCGCTAGTTCATGATACTCGGTCAGGTCTGCGACGTTGAAAGTCCGTGAGATCGTCATGTCATCTGGAAGATCAACAACATAAGTGTTGTCATTGATCTTTTGAATGATTGGGACGGGTCCAATCTTTTTATTTTTCAACTTGTTGTACGTCCCGGTCGAAAATCTCTCTTTGCACAAATGGACTATAACGCGGTCTCCCACCTCGAACACGTTTTGTCACCGGTGCTTATTTGCTTGTTCCTTATACTTCTCATTCGAGGCATGTACCTTGGTCTGTACTTCCGCATGGATGCCCATGATCTTGTCTGTCATATGTCCTGCTGCAATGCTCGTGCCTGGGTGCTTGGGCAGAGGGACCAAGTCAAGCGTGTGGCGAGGCACTCGTCTATAGATAATCTGGAACGGTGATTTCCCTGTTGAGCGGTTCACTATGTTGTTGAATGCAAACTTCGCTTGAGACAAGGTCAAATCCCACTGCTTCAATTTTTCTCCTGAAATATAGCGATGGAGGTTTTCCAACGTGCGATTCACAACTTTGGTCTACCTATCAGTCTGTGGGTGGTAAGCACTACTGAATCGAAGTCGTGTATCGAATCGAGTCCACAAAGTCCGCCAAAAGTGGCTATTGAACTTCGTGTCATGATCAGAAGTAATGGTCCTCATGTAGCTGTATGACCTCCCCGAATAATAGATTCGCCATGTGTGTTGCATCGAGGGTCTTCTTGCATAGGATAAAGTGTGCCATCTTGGAGAAATGATCTACCACCACGAACACCGAATCCATACCGCGTTGTGTTCGTGGGAGACCAAGCACGAAGTCCATTGATAAAGCCTCCCTAGGACCTTCAAGTACATATAACGGGGTGTAGGGACCCGTATTCTGAGATTGCCCTTTGGAGGTCTGACAACCAACTTTGTACGGTTTTTCCCACATCACATACTAATTGCGGCCAGTAATACCGCTCTTCCACAAGAGCTCGCGTCTTATCTCGCCCAAGGTGTCCACCAAGGCCACCTCTATGTAACTCCTGAATAATCTACTCCCTCAGAGAACGTTAGGGGATGCCCAATTGATTCCCTTTGAAGAGAAAATCGTCCTGTATATGAAGGTCACTTAGTGACCTTCTTGGCACTTCATCCAAGAATATTTGAAGTCCTCATCCTCGGCATACAGCTCCTTAAAACAGTCGAAGCCGACCACCTCATTGCTCATCGTAACAAGTAGTGATGCACGACAACTAAGTGCATCAGCCACCTTGTTCTGTCATCCTGACTTGTGCTTCAGAATGAACGTGAATTCTTGTAAAAACGCAACCCATCTAGCATGCACACGATTCACGTTAGTCTGACTATTAATAAACTTTAATGCTTGATGGTTAGTGTACAGAACAAACTCTCTTTGAATTAGATAATGTCGTTGATGTCGCAGCGCCTGAACAACTGCGTACAACTCAAGCTCATAAGTCGACCACTTCTTTCGGGCTTCGCTGAGCTTCTCACTGTAGAAGGCTACCGGCATGCCTTCCTATGATAATACTCCTCAAATTCTGACGTATGAACCGTCACACTCAACCTCAAATAATTTGTCGAAATTAGGAAGCACCAAGACCGGTGTTATAGACAAACGATGCTTGATCTCATGAAAGCTCTTGTCAGCTTTATCGATCCACTGGAATGGTCCTTTTTTCATGCAATCTGTTATAGGCGCGACTATGATGCTAAAATCTCGCACAAATCGACGATAGAAAGTCGTCAACCCGTGAAAACTCCTCACCTCATGAATGTTTGTCGAGATCGGTCATTCCCTAATAGCTCGCACATTTTCATCGTCCACACGAATGCCTGTGGACACTACAATAAACTCTAAAAACAACAGGCTATCAGTTAAAAAACTACACTTCTTCAAGTTGAGATACAACTTGTTAATTTGTAGGACCTGTAGCACCTACGTGAGATGTTTCCTGTGCTCCGCCTCATCCTGGCTATATATCAATATGTCATCAAAATATACTACCACAAATTGGCTAGCAAACGGTTTTAGCATTTGATTCATCAAATGCATAAAAGTACTAAGTGCGTTCGATAGGCCGAATGGCATGACCAGCCACTCATACAACCCTTCCTTAGTCTTGAATGTCATTTTTCACTCATCACCGGGTCGGATATGAATCTGATGGTACCCGCTCCTTAGATCTAGTTTAGAGAACACCTTTGCCCCTTCTAGCATATCGAGCATGTCGTCCAACCGTGGTATTGGGAACTAATATTTGATGATAATTTTATTGATTGCCCGGCTGTCAACACACATGCGCCAGCTTCCATCTTTTTTTGGCGTTAATAATGCTGAATTTCTAGGTCGTCTCGCTCAAATTCTAGGTTACATTACTGAATTTCTAGGTTGCTTCACTGAATTTCTATAGGTTGCCTCACTCAATTTCTAGGTTTCGTCGTGCAATTTCTAAATTGCCTCGCTCAATTTCTTGGTTTGTTCGCTCAATTTTTAAGTTGCCTCGCTCAATTTCTACGTTGCCTCGGGCAATTCCTAGGTTCCATTGCTGAATTTCTACGTTGCCTCGTTGAATTTCTAGCTTCCCTCGCTCAATTTCTAGCTTCCCTCGCTCAACTCCTAGGTTGCCTCACTCAATTTGTATGTTGCCTTGCTCAAATCCTATGTTGCCTTGCTCAATTCGTAGGTTGCCTCGCTCAATTCGTAGGTTGTCGTGCTCAATTTATACGTTGCCTTGCTCAATTTCTAACTTCCCTCGCTCAATTTCTAGCTTCCCTCGATCAATTCCTAGGTTACCTCGCTCAATTTGTAGGTTGCCTCGCTCAAATCCTTTGTTGCCTCGCTCAATTCCTAGGTTACCTCACTCAATTCTTAGGTTCCCTTGCTCAATTCCTAGGTTGCCTCGCTCAAATCCTAGGTTGCGTCACTGAATTTCTAGGTTCCCTCGCTCAATTTCTAGCTTTCTTCGCTCAATTCCTAGGTTGCCTCGCTGAATTTCTACGTTGACTCGCTCAATTCCTAAGTTGCCTCGCTCAATTTCTAGCTTCCCTCGCTCAATTCCTAGGTTGCCTCGCTGAATTTTTACATTGCGTCACTCAATTCCTAGGTTCCCTTACTCAATTTCTAGGTTGCCTCACTCAATTTCTAGCTTCCCTCGCTCAATTCAGAAGACTTTTTTTTACTGCATAAATCTTATCTTCCAGAACCCCAGCCGAGGAATGAGGATCATCTCATTTGGCAGCTCAATCCTCACGGTCATAATTATGCAAATTCTGCCTAAAAATCTCTTCAGGTGATCAAGAGGGCCCCCTTTTTCAGTAGATGAGATTAGGATGAATGGTATTATCTCAACGCTTCTTTTCTCTGTCTTTTTCTAAAAAATTGTTGAATCCAAAGCTCTCGGAGAAGAGAGATCTCTTTCCTGATAAAAAATGAGAGGGATCTCTCTTCTATATTATATATATGAGAAAAGATATAGAGATCTTCTCTCTTCTATCTATTCCTCTATCTATGAGAGGATAGATAGTCTCTCAACAAAAGTCGTTCTCATCTTAGTTGATGATTTACTAGGGGTATATTATATTTAAAAAAAAGAAAGATTCCTTATTCCTCAAGCAACGGTGAAAAGCCCAGCAAACGGAGGAGTAAGTGAAGGCAGTAAGAAAACGGTTGTAGCTTCAAAGTCGTTGCTTGTTGCTAGCGCTCAATCTATTGGTTGCCTCGCTGAATTTCTAATTTGCCTCACTGAATTTCTAGGTTCCCTCGCTTAATTTCTAGCTTCCCTTGCTCAATTCCTAGGTTGTCTCGCTCAATTCGTAGGTTCTCTCGCTCAATTTCTAGGTTGTCTTGCTCAATTTGTAGCTTCCCTTGCTCAATTCCTAGGTTGCCCCATTCAATTTATAGGTTGCCTCGCCAACTTTCTAGGTTCCCTTGCTTAATTTCAAGCTTCCCTTGCTCAAATTCTAGGTTTCCTCGCTCAATTCCTAGGTTGCCTCACTCAATTCCTAGGTTGTCTCCCTCAATTTATAGGTTGCTTCGTTGAATTTCTAGGTTCCCTCGCTCAATTTCTAACTTCCCTCGCTCAATTCCTCGGTTACCTCGCTCAAATCCTAGGTTTCCTTGCTCAATTTCTAGCTTCCCTCGCTTAATTCCTAGATTGTCTCGCTCAATTTCTAGGTTCCCTCGCTCAATTTCTAGCTTCCCTCGCTCAATTATTAGGTTGTCTCACTCAATTGATATGTTGCCTTGCTCAATTTCTAGGTTCCCTTGCTCAATTACTAGGTTCCCTCACTCAAATCTAGGTTGCCTCGGTCAAATCCTAGGTTACCTCGCTGAATCCTACGTTGTCTCGCTCAATTCTTAGGTTGCCTCACTCAATTCCTAGGTTCCCTTACTCAATTGCTAGGTTGCCTCGCTCAATTCCTAAATTTGTTTAGCCAATCCCCTTTCTCGTTTCTATTACATGTTACATCTTTTAGATTTATAGGGGCGCTATTTCACCTTCTTTTTTTAAGATACAAAAGTGATCTAGTATTTGAGATCTGGGGGAGATGATTGCAGTTTACTAAGATGGACTTCACCCTTATTACGGATCTCAAGACTGAAGATCTTACTGTACCGAAAAATTATTGCACTATGAGTACATTAAGAGAGACATTCTTTAATCTGTTTTCCTTTTTTATTTTCTTACATGTATTGAACTTTGATCATGTTTGTAATAGCAAAGCCTTGAGGGGTGTTCACCGATTTTGATCTCATACCGGGCCTCCAAATCGATGTCAGAACGGGTCTCACTAATAGGCGAGCTGACCACGGCCTACGCAATTGCCAAGCAGCGAGATAAACCATACACCAAAGCGATTTGGTGTTATGAACGGGTAATCCACTCGTTACATAATATCATCTCTGACTGTTATGTGTTCTATAATGTTTTGACTAATATATTATTTTTTGAATCATGGACAGGTATATGTGCCCATAAATTATAAAAATTCACATTTGTTTTTGCTGGTTATCTATCCTATAGTAAGAGAAATTGTTATTATGGATAGTTTATGCACAAATCCATTACTAAAGTACAAGCAGAAGAAGAAGATGACTAATGCACTCCTCATTCTCTTCCATGCCATTAGAGACAGCACTGCACTTGAAGGGAATAAGTGGACCGTCAGAGTCGATGAATCGACGCCGAAGCAAGATAATGGTTATAACTGCAGCATATTCGGCATATTCGTAATGAAATTCATCGACATTTTGTGAAGCGTTATCACCTTGGCGGGAACAGACATGCAAAAATTCACCGCCGATTGGAGAAAGTCAATAGCATATGATTACTTGTCTCTAGTCTGTAGATGATATTTGTCAAGGGCATGGGAGGAATTTTGAAGAGATGTTGTATTATATACATTGTATTAATTTCATTATTGAATATACATTGTACATTGTTGTCCCACTCATGTACCATTTCATGTTATATACATTGCATTATATACATCGTTGAATATACATTGTACGAGGTTTACAGTAAACTTGGAGTGAAAAAAATTTTCAAGTCTGTGCATTTCAGTCCGAGTTCCTTCTCTAATCACGATAGCCTTGGGAGGGTAGATCCGAAGGATCGGTTGACTGCAAAATGGCTTATTAAAACTATATTGGGTTATCTTGCTAGTCCTAAAATCATTATGCCAGCAAGATAACCCAATATAGTACTTTTAATCGGTCCTTTTGCAATCAACTCATCCTTCGGATCAACCCTCTCAAGGCTATCGTGATTAGAGAAAGAACTCGAACTGAAATGCACATACTTGAAAATTTTCTGCACTACAAGATTACTGTAAACCTCGTACAATTTACTTAAAAATTTTCTTCAATCATAAGTCATCTGGTACAAAGAGCTTATCCTTCTCTACTAACCGAACATAAAACACGAACTCAATGGCAATTTTTCAGCCTATGAATCTTGTGTATATGCAAAAAAGCAAAAGAAGTGGTTAATTTTTTTAATCATTCAATGTCTAGCTACTCCACATTTTTATTTTCTCATCTGCTATCATATATCAGAACTAAGGACATTAATGGCAATTTCCACATTAATTATATGGGATTTCCAATAACTAGGATCTCTTCTAGATATCTATTCACCAAGGCTAAAGAATCAGAGACTGGCATTGTATTCTGTGTTTCGAAGATGATCCAAGTGTCAGAACTATGCGTATTCGTGGCAACTACCTTAATTCCAAAACGCCAATAGTGGGATTTTCCTAAGTTTTGCCTATTACTTGTATGGTTCAGTTGTAGAGACAAGGAATGATATTAACCTACCATTGATTAACAATGAATTTCATGCTTGCCCCACTCAACTTTCAGTTTGCCCCGCTGAATTTCATGCTTGCCCCGCTTAATTTCATGTTTGGCCCGCCTAATTTCTTGATTGCCCTGCTCAAATCATAGTTTGCCCCGCTGAATTTCATGATTGCCCCACTAAATTTCATGTTTGCCCTACTCAATTTTGTGTTTACCCCGCTCAATTTCATGCTTGCTCCGCTCAATTTTCAGTTTGCCCCGCTTAATTTCATGCTTGCCCTGCTCAATTCCTAGGTTGCCTCGCTCAATTTTTAGGTTCCCTCGCTCAATAATTTGCGTAGTCTAAATATTATTCATGTAAATTAATAGATAAAAATCGTTGGTAAGTCACTCGGATGTGATCATATGCTTATGGCATATCCAAGACTTGGAATTTCTTCATTTTGAGGTAGAAAATATAATTTCATGGGTTTAGTATAAACATTACGTCAAACATTACATACATTCCTAGGTTGCCTCGCTCAATTCATAGGTTCTCTCGCTCAATTTTTAGCTTGTTTCGCTGAATTTATAGCTTCCCTCACTAAATTCCTAGGTTGCCTCGCTCAATTTCTACCTTCCCTCGCTCAATTCCTAGGTTCCCTCGCTCAATTCCTAGGTTCCCTAGCTCAATTTCTAGCTTCCCTCGCTTAATTCCTATGTTGCCTTGCTCAATTCCTAGGTTCTCTCGCTCAATTTTTATCTTGCCTCGCTCAATTCCTAGGTTGCCTCGCTCAATTCCTAGGTTCCCTCACACACTGTTAAGTTGATGGCGAAGTTGGTAGATGGTGCTGTTAAGCCCACCCATGGGCTACAACCATGAGCGAAATGATTATATTGACTAAACGAAAGACGATCGATTTAGATCATCTAATGGGAGACCACAAGGAGTACCATTTCCAAGCAATTAAAGATTAAGCCCATATGAGGGTCCTGACTAAAGATCAAACCATCCAAGCTGAATATGTAAATAATGAATTGAGATCCAACCATCCAGGTTGAAGACCTGAACCAACCAACTGTCTGAGTTAGAGATCAAGACCATATCATAAACCAAACTTACTTATCTCAAATAAGTTACTTATCTACTACTGCAAGTAGAAAAAGTAACTTATTTAGTGGTATCCAAACAGGGTCGACTGGGTTGGGACCCGGTCGATCGGGTAAGTGAACAGATATTTGGGGTCGACCAGGTCCACTGATTTTTTAGATAGGCGGGGTCGACCAAGTCCACTGAGTTTTGATTATGTGAGTTTTGATTGTGTGAGGCTTGTACCAAGCTGGGCAACATTGGGATACTCTGGCTTGAGAGGAAGTGTTAAGTGTGAGGCTTGTACCAAGGCTTGCTGAATACAGATGCTTCCTTGGGAGAATCTTCCGATATTACAAAAATAGGAGTTTGTCGAATGTCATCTATTGGTAGCATCTCTACAACACTGAACAGAAGCCACAGCCATCAAGCTCAAGTTGGGAGAGTTGTTGACACATATCCATCAATAGACCCAATTGTCGTTTTACTTCGGATTATCGCTAATCTGTTTTTTCTATTAATTCGTAATTTTTTTTACTTGTATTGATCTTTGATTACGTTTGTAATAGGCGTGCCTTCAAACTAGTATGTAGACTTTAAAGGCGTATCGGGACTCGAAGTATGTAGACTCTTTACCGAGATGGACTTCACCCTCAATTTGTAGGCTGCCTCACTCAATTTTTACATTGTCTCGCTTAATTCCTAGGTTGCCTCACTCAATTTCTAGCCTCCCTCGCTCAATCTCTAGCTTCCCTCGATCAATTCCTAGGTTCCCTCGCTCAATTTTAGCGTGCCTCGTTCAATTCTTAGGTTGCCTCGCTCAATTCCTAGGTTGCCGCGCTCAATTTATAGGTTGCCTCGCTCAATTTTTAGCTTCCCTCGCTCAATTTCTAGCTTTCCTCGCTCAATTCCTAGGTTGTCTCACTTAATTTGTATGTTGCCTCACTCAAATCCTATGTTCCCTCGCTCAATTCCTAGGTTGTCTCGCTCAATTTCTAGCTTCCCTCGCTTAATTTCTAGCCTCCCTCTCTTAATTCCTAGGTTGCCTCGCTCAATTTGTATGTTGCATTGCTCAAATCCTATGTTCCCTCGCTCAATTTCTAGCTTCCCTCACTCGATTCCTAGGTTGCCTCGCTCAATTCATAGGTTCCCTCACTCAAATTCTAGCTTGCCTCACTCAATTCCTAGGTTGCCTAGCTCAATTCCTAGATTCCCTCACTCAATTTTTAGCTTGCTTCGCTGAATTTCTAACTTCCCTCACTCAATTCCTAGGTTGCCTCGCTCAATTGCAAGGTTCCCTCGCTTAATTTTTAGCTTGCCTCGCTCAATTCTTAGGTTGTCTCGCTCAATTGCGAGGTTCCCTCGCTCAATTTTTATCTTGCCTCGTTCAATTCCTAGGTTGCCTCACTCAATTCCTAGGAGTGTGGTCCTGATTTTGGATAAGATTTTAGATGCACCTTTGGCTGAGGTATGACCCTTTTGGACTATTCTAAGCTTTAAGATAATAATCAATATGCCACATGGCTTAGTCCAATTCATAGCATGCTTGGAATACTATTATTTCAGTAATTTTTTAAGGCTATTGCAAACTAATCGAATGGGTTAAGTTGTTGTGTCAATTTGAACCTAACCTTTTGTTTGAAGGTTGCTTCCACCATGCTAGTTCTAGTTGCACTGACTTTTAGTTAGTTATATTGGAATCTGAGTTATCTCACAGGTGGATGGTTGCTTATGCCCAACTACTAGCTGTTCTAAATTTAGGCAGAGACATGGCTTTTAACTACCACTAACTAAAAAGCATACTTTAAATAGTATTAAAATACATACTTTGCATGTTGTTGCTCTCATTATTAGTAAATCTTATGTTTCCTTATCTTTCATTTATACAATCTGTATCCATGATCAGCTGGGTTTTCTTATTCTATTTGTTTAGTTGAATGAGTATGCCTGGACTGCCATCAATTCCTTTCCTCGGTGTCACATGGTTAGTTGGTTTCGATGAAGTGTCTTAGGGGTTGTTTGGATGTGTGGAACTCCCCACTTAAGTTCAATGAAATCTGAGTTTCTAGAATGAGAGTGTCATGGATAGAGACATCTCTTCTTCTTCTTCTTCTTCTTCTTCTTCTTCTTTTTCTTTTTCATATTCTTTTTCGATTCCCAGTATTGGCCATACCATGAGAATTTAGTAGTTTCTGACATTCTGTATACTTTTAAACAGGTCGATTGTTGAATCAGTTGATTTTTAGATCAAGGCCAAACAAGGCATGGTCTACCTGAAGGATGGGATGGATTTTATGCATGTTAAATCATTTAACCATCATATGAGAATGTTGGATCATTTTTCATTTTCTTCTCTAAGAAATTGATCGCTTCTTGTTCTTTGCCTCTCTAATTTATTTCTTTTACAGGAATGATTGTTCAATACGTGTTTAGATTCATAGGTGATTCGGTAAATGATACATGTGAAATTTGCCCCATTGTATTTGATGCCCAAATGCAAGAAGAATGCATCATGATGCATGATTTTGAAAGAAAAGATTCGCAAATTCATGTCGTTTTCATCTTGCATTAGAAAAATGTTATTCAAATCGCAACTGCCACTTTTCATACTGAAGTAGGAAAATGCTACTTGAATCAACTTAATGTGGATGGAGCATGGCCCAAAAAGCCACATCCTATTGACCCGGCCGACCGGGTCTACCCGGTCAACCCTGAGTCACTGTCCCACTGACCCGGTCGACCCCATTTCAATGTCTTGTCTCAATGTCGAGGTTGGCTGTCAGATCTGCTATGGTGCTACAGTTATAATCCGTAGCCAAAGAGGTCTGCCAAATCCATAGCAATAGAAAGAAAGGGAATTTTCGTCCTCAAATTCACTCTCCGCACGTGTTAGTCTAAGTTGGTCACTTAAGTTTGCATTCCTTCATAAACACCGCTGGATAAAAGGCTTTGTCTACCGTGGTCATTTTCTCTTACTTCTAACTAATTGATTTAATGCCGTTAGGATTGTTTGATCAGCATGGTTTCGGAGTTGAGCTCCATACGCAGTGAGAATTAGGATAGATGTGTATCAGTGCCAGGTGTGAGGAAGATAAATGCAAACCATTTTATAAACTAACATAAGACTGACTATCTATACCCGGAGTGGGGCCACCTACACGTGGCTGTTCTCACGCCCACAGGAACATTATCTTAATGTTATATATAACTACGATCGATATTCATGCACTGGATACATTGGGTTTTGTGCTAGAGTATTATTAACCTCTGGATTCGAAATCATCGCTTGTACACGATTCTATAATCTATAATTTTAGTAAGAGGAGAAAGCGTGAGAGAAAATAAAAAGATGGGAGAAGTGCTCAAAAGGAAGGGATGGTCCCTCCAAGGAATGACTGCACTGGTCACGGGCGGCACCAAAGGACTCGGGTCAGCTCTCTCTCTCTCTCTTCTTCTTCTTCTTCTTCTTCTTATCAGCATGTGACATTGTGTTACACATTGGTAGTATCAAATCAATCCACCCATCAAAACCAGGACCAAAAATCAGCCCTATCCACATATCCAGTTTCTTCTCAGCACCTGTGACATTGTGGTACACATGGGTAGTATCCAAGAAATCCATCCGTGAAACCGCGACCAAGGATCAACGCTAGAGGCTTTCGTGAACCCTCATTGAGAAATAATGGGTGGTTAGAAAAGGACCAAAGTCTTATATTATATGGTAAGTGTGGCCTAGCTGGATAGTGAAGGGAAATGGCTTTCGTTAACGTCTGGAATCCTGGACGATAGGGATAATATGGATATTTTTGCTGGCGATAAAACCATGTTGTCTCACCATAAGAAGCAAACATATGCCTAAAACCTATAAATTCAATTGATGTGGTCCATCTAAGTTTAAGAATAATTATGGTAACTTCATCTTAGTAAGTATAGTTGTATTACATGGCATATATAAACCACAGCTGACCCCATACAAAACTAACATTGGGCACCCATCTTCCTTATAGTGTATCCTACTTGAGTTTTGGAGTGATCCAATTTTTTGTTTCCAAGGTAAACATGAGGCAGTGCGACTAGTGGGATGGCCTGGATCTCAGGCACGCTCTCCTCTACACAGTGCTCAGTCAGACAAGCGGTGTTTGGGAATGTTTAATTGGGAAGGAGGGTGCATTCCATACAAAGGATTTTTTGGTTAAACCCAATGTACAATCATCTCATGAAGACCATTGTTAGGTTTTAATTACGTCCATTCCGTCCAGCATACATCCTCTCTCCTTTTCTCCTTAACTAATGAACTCTAAGTCCTCTGCACTAAAATCATACCAACTTCTAAAATCACTTGTTTTGGCTCACCTGAATTTTCTAATCTCCATTTTTCCTGATGAAATCCATCTTATTAATGCTTTAGATGGAATGTACCAGAACATGGTAGGCCCCAAATAGAATCTGAAAAATCTGGAATATCTGAAATGGTGGGTGTCCCCATCCAAACTGTTGGCGTGGTGTCCCATCTGAGTTTTGAATCATAAAAGTAAGAGGTACACATGATGAACGGATTGGATGTCATTAATTAAAACCTCACAGCGGACACCGAACGTTTTACATTAAGCGCAAGGTACAAACGTTTGTATTGGATCCAGCCTGGCAAGGAACTTTTTACAACCCACAGCCCAGCAGGTTGTCCATAATGCGTGTATCAGTATAGTTTTCATGTCCTGTTCATCAGGACTCAAGGTTCCTCTCTTGGTCCGTGGTATTATCCACCTCGAACTCTTTCACGTGCAGTGTCAGAGTCTGTCTATGCAATGACAGTGTACTCCAAGCTCTCTGGCCACATGTTGCAAATTTGAAATCCATTCCCTCTGCTATAAACTTTATTTTTTACATATAAAATATCGGTCCCATAAAAATAAAATTAAAAAAACATTATGATGTATTAGGTGGTATTAGATGGAATTGTATTCCTAATTTCATCTAATACATGTGTTGGCATGTTTTAAAGAACTATGGATTATGATGATGAAAATCATTTTGAGTTTGGCGTGCAAACCGTGCTGTTTGGGCGGGATTTTGCCATCCCTCTCCTTGATTCTCTTAATCATTCTCTTAAGCCCACGCGAAGAGTTACAGGGAAGGGTGAGGGCTCCACTCATGGGTCCCAACATGATGCGTATGTTTCATCTAAACTGTCCATCCGATTCTCCATCCAATTTTAGCCTTTGAACCCAACAATAAAGTTGATCTTTATCTAAGGTGGGCCACACCATGAGGTGCAAGGGAACTAGAAATCTCTAGCGTCAAGCTTTGTCGGAGTTTTGGAGTGGGTTTCTACTCGTGGGACTCATCATGAGGTAACTGTTAAATCCACACCATCCACCTCTTTACTCTGGTCATTTCAATCCCTGAGCCAAAAAACCAGGTTGATCCAACTATTAAGTGGACCACACTATAGGTGACGGTGGTTTGGAAAACTCCCTTGGGTCACGGCGAGCGTGGGTGGGGTGTCCCCACTCATGACCCCATGATCTATCCAAATCCATGCCGTCCACCGGTTTCTCCAGATTATTTCAAGCCATGGGCAGAAAAATGAGGCAGATCCGAGTTTCAAATGGGCCACACGGAGGGAAATGAACTTCTGTTGTTAAAGTAACGTTACCAAGTTCTATCAATGCATGTATTACATCCACACCGTCATTCCATTTGGATAGATCATTTTAGGGCATGATCCGAAGAATGGGGGAAATCCAAAGCTTTAGGGCCTATTTGGCCGGGCAGATCCTATGGTATTAGGAGAGATGGGATCAATTTTAAGGCAATGATGATGGTGTCAGTGGACTGTCTTAAGATCCATGAGATTGCTTATATCCCGGGACAAGTTCACTGGGTCTGTTTGGCACGAGGTGCATATCTGGGATTTTACCTTCCAATTCATCCAACCAAGGGATAGGATCAATTTTAAGGTAATGATGGTGATGTCAGTGGATTGTCTTAATATCCATGGGATTGCTCATATACCGGGACAAGTTCACCGGATCTATTTGGCTAGTCATGCTTATCCCAGGATATTGCCGATCCCATCCCTCCTAGGTATCTGCCTGGCCAAACATGCCCACCCACTACAGAAGACAGTGGAGAGAGTGACACCCATCGTTGAAACCTTCCTAAGGTCCAACGTGATGTTTATCTGTAGATCCAACCTGTACATAAGTTAACACATACATTAAAGAAGGGAAAACACAAAGATCAGCATGATCCAAAACTTTTGTGGCCCTTAAAGTGTTTTAATGGTGGGCGTCACTCTCGCCACTATTATGTGGTGTGGTCCACTCGAGATTTAGATCGGACTCATTCTTTGGCTCATGTCCTAAAATGATCTCTCGACATGGATGGTGGGTGTAGTTACAAAACATACATCAAGATGGGACCCACAAAACTTGGCGACATCAATTACGTATGAGTATCGCGACTCAACTTCTCCGTAGCTTATCTGCGGCCCTCTCATACGGCCATACACTAAACATGCCCACAGTGTGATCTCAAATTTTTCGATGCTCCATCGCCAAATTCCATCAGTTATCCAAACAACATTTTATGATATCCTTGCATTCCCAAATCCACCACAAATCCCAAAAATAAAAAATCCACCGCAAATCCACGAAGCTTACATGTAATTACATCACATCTAATACCGCCTAATACACCCAGCCAAACACACCCTAAGGAAGCTTTTAGATCTTTAGTTGCTTTTGATAAGTAGCTTATCTTATGTCACACAAGTAGCTTATCTTAGCTTCTACTTATTCAATACATAAGTAAGTATGTTTGGTAAACAATATATTTATAAGTTAAAATGTAGAAAAGCATGCTTGGCTCCCAACACGAAAGTATTCATCTTTCAAGTCTGTTTTGTCCTCCTCACATCTATCACCCATGATGTGGGGCCAACCTTTGAAAAAGATCATTCATTTTATGGGCCCCACCTTTGATGTGGGTCATCCATCATGCAAGGCCCACCTTAATGTGGGTCATTCATCACTAGGGCCAACTTTTAATGTTCATTATGTAGAGCCTACCTTTGATGTTGGTCAACCATCATGTGGGCCCACCATCAATGTTATTATCCATCATGTGTGGCCCACGTTCAATATCCACCACCGATCATGTAGAGCCAACCTTTGATGTGAACCTTACATCATTTGGACCCAACATCCAATGTGGGCCGTCCATCATGCGGGCCCAGCTTGGATATGGGCCACTCATCATTAAGGTCCTACTTTTGATGTGGATTGTCCATCATGTGGACCCACCTTGATGTGGACCATCAATCATGTGTGGCGCACCATTACTAAATGGTCATCATTTGGAGCTGACCTTTGGTGTGGACTGTCTATCATGTGCAACCCACCTTCAATGAGCACCTTCAATGTAGGTCCTTTGGTGTGGACTGTCTATCATGTGCAACCCACCTTCAATGTGGGTCCTTTGGTGTGGACCGTCTATCATGTGCAACCCACCTTCAATGCTGGTCCTTTGGTGCGGACGGTTTATCATGTGCAACCCACCTTCAATGTGGGTTGCCCATCCATCATCCACGTTAGGTCATTTTAGGGCATGAGCTCAAAATTGAAGCATATCCAAAGTTCAAGTGGACTACACCATACAAGTGGGGATTAAATGTCTACAGGTGAAAACTTCTCAATGTCATAAAAGTTTTGGATCAAGCTAATGTTTACTTTTTCCCTTCATCTAGCTCATGGTGACATCATGAACAGATTTGAGGACAAATAAACATTACCATCGCCTTAAAAGGTTTCAACCACTTGTGGTGTGGTTCACTTTAGCTTTGGATATGCTTCAATTTTGAGCTCATGACCTAAAACAGTTCAGAAAAATGGATGGATGGCATGGATAAAACACATACATCACAGTGGACTCAACAGGGTTCTAACACCACGTAGCTACCTTGTGCCTGGAGTCATATGCAATCCGGGTCGCCAATACAGATTCGTTCGTACGTACGCCTTTTGGGTCACACCCGTGTCTCCAACGGGAAGAAGAATCTGGACGTTAATTGGGCACTGAGTAAACTCAGTGGGACCACACATGATGTATGTGTATTATCCATGCCGTCCTTCCATTTTGCCAGCTCATTTTATGAAATTACTCAAAAATGAGATACATTCAAATCTAAGGTGGACCACACTAGGAAAGAGTGTGATTGAATGTCCACCATTAAAAACTCCTTGGGGCTCAAAAAAAGTTTTGGATTAAGCTAATATTTGTTTTTCCCTTTCATTTCATGTATGTGTGACCTAATCAAGAGGTTTGATGGAAAATACACATTACAGTGGGCCATACGAAGTTTTTAACAGTGGGTGTCCAATCACCATTGTTTAAATGTGGTGTGGTCCACCTGAGATTTGGATCTGCCTCATTTTCGGGCTCATAGGCTAAAATGATCTGGAAAAATAGATGGAGGGCATGGATAAAACACATACATCATGGTGGGCCCACAACACCAAGACATCGGTACTGGATGGGTCACTACCAAATCTGAGTTCCGGTTTGTGTAACACACGCTCACGTCGGTCCCTCCGTAGTGTCATACAGGCGTGCTATAGTAGAAGAGCTGGCCGAGTTTGGAGCGTCTGTACATACATGTGCACGTAACGAGGCTGAGCTGGAAGAGTGCCTCCGTGTATGGAAAGAATCGGGTTTCTGTGTAACGGGTTCTGTTTGCGATGTATCAGTACGTGAGGCCCGTGAGAAGCTGATGGAGGACGTCTCCTTTCTCTTCCAAGGAAAGCTCAACATCTTCGTGAGTTTACTGTTGGATTTTTATTCGCCCTCTTTACTTTGTCTCTCCGTGTGTTTGTGCGTCCGTATACATATGAAAATGATTAAATGGTATGGTGAAAACATTGGACACGGTATGTGTTTTATCCACACCATCCATCGGTTTTGGATCATTATTTTAATGCACGAGGCTAAAATGAGACAGATCCAAGTCTTAGGTGGACCACACCATTGGAAAAAAAATAATGGTGATGTAACACCCACCATTAAAATCTTCCTGGGGCCTATTATAATGTTTATTGGTCGTCCAACTTGTTATTAGGTCAGAGAGACCTAGACCAAGGGATAACACAAATATCAGCTTCATCCAAAAGTTTTGTAACCACGGAAAAGCTTGTAATGGTGAGCATTCAATGACTACTTTTCCACGTGGTGTGATCCAACTGAGATTTGGATTTGTCTTATTTTTGGGCACATCCCCTAAAATGATCTGAAATAATGGATGAACGGCGTGGATATAACACATACATATGGCGGTCCATAAATCACCTTCCAGTAGAGACTGTGTGGCTACAACATTTGTTATGAATCCCATGGGACACGAATTGCATGCTTAAGACTGGAAAAGTATCCCCGACAATGATGTATGCATTCTATCCGGGCCATCCATCCATTTTGCCATCTCATTTTAGGGCTTGAGTCAAAAAATGAGCCCATACAGATTTCAGACGGACCACGCAACAGGAAACAGTTGAGGCCACAAGAGTTTTGTATCCCTTCGTCCATGTCTGTGTGACTTAAGCTGGATGGTAAATAAACGTTACAATAGACCTAGTAAGTTTTCAGTGTTAGGTGTTCAATCACTACTGATTTCCTATGGTGTGGACCATCTGAGATTTGGATCTGTCTCGTTTTTTGGCTCTTTCCATAAAATGATATGTGAAAATGAATGGACGGCATGGATAAAACACATACATCATTGTGGGGCCCACAGAGCACCGTCCAGCAGCAACTGCTACTGTCATTGTCAGTATGCAGTGCGCGTCCATCTCAAGGGCCCCACCGTGATGCATGAAAATGATTCAATGAAGAAGTTTTCACCAAAATGAATCCACCATAGGCCCCATATTAGGGCTGAAAGTTGGACGGATTCAACCTGACCGACCCGACATTGGGTTGGGTTTGGGCAGGATGTATCGAGTTTGGTCTCGGGCTTAGGCCATACAAACACCAACCCGATAAAACTTGGGTTGGGCTCGGATTGAGGTCTTGGGTTGCCTGACCTAACCTGAACCCGATCAATATATAAGTTTCTTATAAATTAATTATAATTGAGTGCGGATCGTCTGTGTTGAAGGTACAGGAAATTCCAATGCCGTTGTGTTTCATTGGTTCATGTCATTTCCGATGACTCAAGCTAACAGGATACGCCAGATTTCTCTCTCGCAAATAGATGGCTCGATACACAATACGACTTTTAAAGGAGTAGTACTTGTTCTGTATTTTAGCTTGTTTGTTTAGAAAAAATGAACTTTTTTATGATAAATAACTACACATATATATAATTAATAAAATTATAGGTACATAAAATAAGACATATATTGAAAATATAATACACTAATGTAATAATGAAAATATTAGCATATATGTACCCGACCAACCCAGCCAACCCAACCGAGCCCACTTGGGTTGAGAATTCCCAACCCGATGTTGGCTTGAGTTGGGTTAGGGTTGAGGTATAGGAACCTTGGGTTGGGCTAGGGTTGAGCACTAACCCGACCCATCCCGCTCGACTTTCAGCCCTACCCCATATCAATGTGTTGATGAGATCCACTCCAACCATCAAACGGACCACCCCTTGTTTGGCCTTGTGCACAAAATCAGACCGATAAGAAATTCAGGTAGGCCACTACAGCAGGAACAAGTTGAGATTGCATGCTAAACATTGATATGCTCTGGGTCCCTACCTGAGTTTAAGAAGGGCCATATGACTGTTCTATCCTTTAGACGGGGCAGATGTTTCACATTAATGGTACATAGCACGGTGAGGCATTTACAAAATCAACGGCGGGTATCCTTGTTCCCTACGTTGTGGTCCATTTGAATTTCCAATCAGGATGATTTTTTGGCCCATGGCAAAACAAGATCTAGCACCTCTGATAATCTTTATACTATCCCTTCATCCAGGTCTGGTTGACCTTATTAACGGGTTGGATGGAAAGGAAAAATTAGGGTGGGCATTAATGTGTCGACTAGGATATTTTTAATGGTCAACATTCAATCACCACTGTTTCCTATGGTGTGATCCACCTGATATTTGGATCATCTTAATTTTTGGAAACACATCCTAAAATGGGCTGGAAAATTATAGATAGTGTGGATATAGAACAAAACATTATGGTGGGCCCGTGGATATACAACACAATATTAAGGTGGGCCCAATGGTAAGGGTAACACCTATCCACTCCCACTCTTTAAATGGGTGTTTTATTAAGGTTTGATTTGAGATGCTTCACTCTCTACTATAAAACCTAATCCTAGGGAAGCACTTTCCCTCTTAAGAAGATATCAGCATCCAAAACAATGAGGTTTCCATAGTGTGTATAGTGTTCTTTCCCATCAATGTAACTTACCATTGTTTAACCATGCATGGGTGTGTGTGGTGTGAGTGCGCCTGATGAATCAGAATGACCTGGTTTGTGGCACCAGATGTCTTCTTAACTAAGGAAATTACATGGATCCTTTTTTCTTTTCTTTTTTTCCAATGCTTAGCAATGGTTTTTTTTGTTATATATGGTTGCCTTTTGCTTTTTAGATTTGCAATGCAGCTACATTCCTCCTTAAGCCAACAACTGAGGTTACTGCTGAAGAATTCTCATTCGTAACCGCTACCAACTTCGAATCAGCATACCATTTCAGCCAACTCGCTTACCCTCTCTTGAAAGCATCAGGACAGGGAAACATCGTTTTCTTATCGTCAGCCGCTAGTTTGGTAGCTACATGTGCCGCAACAGTTTATTCAGCTCTGAAAGGTAATCTTATGGAAAACGTGAAGAGAAATGATCAGATACAGCCGTTGGATGCATCATTACTTATAATGCAGACAATTTCACATGTAGTATATGCCGTCGGTACAAAATCTAGCCGCACCATGATGACCACCTAGTATGAAAATCAAGCTGATGCAGTCTTTGTACTACAGGCTCTATCATTGACATTTGTGTCCCACTCTGTTTGATCCAACCTATTCTCATTCCAGGTGATCATCATAAGGTGGCCCACTTTTTGCACCATAGGATATTCTGTAAGATATTCTGCATATGTGAATATTTGGGAGGGAAAGTGGTCGTATCAGTACTTATGATGCAACCGTTGTATCTGATCATGGCTCTTAACATAAAACCCAAGTTATAACCTTCCTTGGAAGTTTGTTAATCGACGGCAAACACACACGAAGACCCAACCCCACCGGTCCATGCCACAACAAAGACCCATTTACAAGGGGGTGGGGGCTCGAAGTTGTCCATCGGGCAGGTCCAACCACGTAGAATCCCTTGCTCAATTAATCGTCCATCGGGCGTGTTCCCCTAAGCCATTCATTTGATTCACAAATTCTGGGGGACCTTATCAGTTGACTAGCCTTATGGGGCAAGGGAATTTTCATTGGAGTGTTGTAACTGCTTGATGGACAGCTTGGAATGACACATTTGCATATGTGTAATTAGAGGCTAGCCATTTCCACACGTGGAGTCATACACATCCACACATGGGCGCATGTGCAATTATGAAATGCATGTGTGAGATACGAGCGTCCCATAAGGTTGGAAATCATGCTTAAATCTTCTGCTAAAAACCAGACAATTCCATTGTTCAGGTGGGCCACAACATACAAAATAAATTGATGGGGTTTTTTTTCTCTATCCTCTATCCATTCATTTGTTTTGATATGTTGTAGCCCAGATGAAGTGTGAAATGGCCTAAGTTCTAGGCCAGAAGATCTAAAAAGGGTAACATACCTGAAGGAATGCTGAAATCTCACATGTGCCACAGCACAACACACACGAGGGGTTTTTTTTTTTTTTTTTTTTTTTGTAATGACAAATGAAGCATAGAATTTCTAATTAGTCTTTTGTTTTTATTAGGAGCATTGAATCACCTGGCAAGGAATCTGGCATGCGAGTGGGGGAAAGACAATATACGTACCAATTGTGTTGCACCATGGATGAACAAGACAACCTTGTCTACCCCTGTAAAATTCTCCCCTCCTTCGATTTTCTATTCACTTATGGTTGAAAGAATCTGGAAAACCAATCACCCTTTTGAATCTGAATCCCCAGAGGCAGAGTCCTGCAAAAAAAAAAAACACCACCCTTTGGTTTATGTGGGAGTTATTTCATACTCTGGCCCTAGATACACATGCACTCACAAATTGTAGACATGACATACATCAACCCAAATTAAACCGGCTAAATCTTGAGGCACCCAATATTGCCAAGGCACTGTCTTAAAATTAGATTGGTTCAACAATCCTAACTTCTGATTCATGGACACTGGTCAAAATAAGGCCATCAGATGTTTTCAATTTCTAACTGTCCAATAAACATTCACCAATCCGATAGCCAAATAAGTGTGACTTTCGGTTTATTGTACATCTAAACTGGGTCCCCATGATCTAGAAAATTAATTTGAATTACTTACATGCCACATGGCAATTTGTAAGCAATTTATAGTTGTCTGTGTATCATCCATCATGCTGCCAGTTTATCAAGGTTTTCCTCAAAGCTGAAAGTGCATGTTTAATCGGGTGCAATGTACCTTTCAGTTCCAGACAACTGGCTACTACACCCCAATGAGAATTTGATAATTCACAAACTTATTGAAAGGAACATCTCCCATGCCGGAAACGAAACAATAGAATATGGACTTACATAGGGTATTTAGACCAACAAGAGAGGGACAAGTGAAATCTTGAAAGCAATTTTAAGCAAAAAATAAATAAAATCAAAGAAAATTTTGGAAAATTGGTTCTGGATTCCACTTGTTCCTCTCAGACTGGTCTGGTACCCTATTACGGCAGTTTGTAGTCTACTATATTATTTCCCCTCACAATAATGTAATTCATGTTTTCTCTTCTTCTTCTTCTTTTTTTCAACTTTTTTTTTTTACTTTTTTCTCCTACTTTTAAAGGTTCTTGGAAATAAGGAATTGGTGGAAGGAATGATGCCACGAACTCCCCTTCGACGCTTTGGCGATCCAAAGGTGGTTTCATCCACGGTGGCGTTCCTTTGCCTGCCTGTTGCTTCATATATCACCGGCCAAGTCATCGCTATTGACGGGGGATTCACGGTGAATGGTTTCTACCCTGCAAAAGACGAATAATCCAATAACATTCATGGAGGCAAATGACAATAAATATTTCGTCCAAATCCATTTGGATTAAGCTATGTTAGTCGAACAAAGAACATCCCCAGCACCTGGTTGAGATAATAGTATCATTGATAAATCAGGAATGCATAAATAACATTATGAGTTTTTCATTGCCTTCCATTTCGAGAATCAACAGTTTGACAAAGATGGTGCCACCAACATGATTGCGCCAGCTCAATATATCCATCTACATCGCACAAATGTGACCAAGAGGTACAATGGGTGATTGTCCAATTATTTGGATGATGGGAACAATGGAAATGGTAGAGATCAAAGATCTTGACCATCTTCTCCCATGGATTAGCCAATCTAATCATAGTACCCCTATGAATGCTAATGTGGCACATATGCAAGATCCTGGCTTTTTTCAGGTGGGCCCAACTTGGTATATCTCATAACCCGAAAATCAAGCAGGTTGATTCATCGGGTAGACCAGACATGTACCTCAAACAAAGAACCATTCATTCTTCACACAAAGGTGGCTCGCTTCGTGACCTTGATGGGCTTAGTTTTGGGGCCACTGCACATATACACAGTGAAGAAAATAAAATGGAAGGTGAAGGAGAAAAGGAAAAAAGGATGGGCAGACCCACTCAGAACTATGGTTTTGTGAAGGAGAAAAGAAAGAAAGGTTGGGTAGGACCCACTCAAGTACTGTGGTTTTCATATTTAGAAGGAAAAATACTTTGGTATTGCAGTAGAGAATTGATCACCTACATGCAACCCAGATGGGAACTTACCATGAAGGCCTTATCTTTCCTGCCAACATGCCACTTGTGTATGACATCCATACTAAGCAAACAAAAGGTCACATCATGATGATCGCTCGTCTCAAAAATCAGGCTGATCCACTTGTTAGACAGGCCACAACCATATGATGAGTCAGACCATTGGTTGTCTGCTGGTTCCAAAGGTGTTATCCACATGAAGTGGACCAACCTGATTTTCATGGTAACACCTACTGTTTGCATGGTACCAAACGGTCTGTGGCAAAGGTTCAAAAAACACACGTATAGGATGATCCTAATAATATAATCAGTAGCATTCTGAGGAAAGGTTAGAAACAAAATTGGCTGATGGTCCACATCTTTTATTCTAAGAATAAAAGATGAGAAATGGGAGCAAGCCTCACCTGAGTTTTCCTACATCATGGTTTCACAGCGAATGCGCTGCCCTGGATCAATCGGCATATGCACTTGGATGATCACATGTGATGAATCCCTTAAAAAATTGCTCTAGATTTGCATGTTATTGGGAAAGAGATTTGAGTGCAAAAGAGAGACTATTGCCTACAACTTTATAAATATGGGTATAAAAACCATAAGGACCCGTTTGGTTGCTACTCTTGAAAATAATTTTTTTGCAAAAAAAAATCTATGGAAAACAAATTCTGAAAACTTGCAAGATGCTGTGTCGCTGCATGTTCTGCCAACAGCTAAGAGATGCTGATTGTAATGAAGGACACCATTCCACCCCTCAATAGCCTCACTCCCAAAGTCCCACAGGCTGCGACTTAGGGGTTATATGGCAGCATGGATTCTGACTTGAGAATCCAAATCCTGGAATTTCAAAGCTGGATTTTGCATTCTTTCAGTTGCATTTGGTAGCTGAGATTTTCAATCCTGTAAAATTCAGAAATTACGTTTGGCAACCTGGATTTTGGACCTTTAAGAGACTAGGAGAGAGCAGTTATGATAGTTGGAGAGGATTGAAAATTTAGAATTTTGCACCCCACTTTTTCTATTGGATTGTAGAAGGGGTCCTAGTGAGGATTTTCAATCCAGGGTCCTTGTGAGGATTTTCAATCCAAGTTGGATTCGAAATCCAAAATTTTGGGGTGGTGCCAAACATGATTTGGGTTGAAAATACTGGATTCTAGTTCCTAATTACCCAAAATCCATACAGCCAAACAACCACTAAGGCCTTGTTTGATTTTCCAATTCCTTGGTAAATACCCTGTAAATGGGTAATAATTATTTACTTAGGTATTTACAGCATTCTTCCCGATGCTTGATTTGACCGCCACTTTTTAGACGCAAAACCAAGAACGCTACAAAATATTTGTGGGTCCTACCATAATGCATGTCGCTTATCCACACCATTCATCCATTATTCCAAATGAATTTATGGCATGTACCAAAAATGAGGCATATCCAAAGCTCAAGTGGACCACGCGACAGGAAAAAGGGAATCGAACACTCACCATTAAAAACTTCTTGGGGCCACTGTTTCTTTTGGTGTGGACCACTTGAGTGTTGGATCTGCCTCATTTTTCGGCTCATGCCTCAAAATGTTGTGGTAAAATGGATGGATGGAACAGATATATCATATACATCATCATGGGATCCAAAAATTTAAACCAACTCTTTTGAACCGGTTTCCAAGGCAGAAATTCTGATGGATTTTCAAACAGGTGAAAGGGCAATAATTACCCATTTACAGGGTATTTACACCAGCTTTGAAAAATCAAACAGACCCCAAGGGAAACTCTACACGAGCGTCTCCATGAAGGAGTTCCACAAACTCCAGGGCAGCCACACACGATCCCGATTCAAAATCATCGATTTCAGCTGTCTTGAACATCAGCCTGGAAGCGTCACCCTGACCACCTGCAGCACCAATTTAGCCATAACACGCATTCCCCCCTAGCTGGTAGCCTGCACATCCACACATTCCTTACACCTTCCCTCAATGGCTTAAGACACCACCATTCTAGCTCTTCCTACAGCAGATAATGAACCGCCCCAGCCGCATCCTTTACCTTCCCTTCCCTTATGCTACTTTAGCTAACAACCGTAATCTCAATCACCACATCCCCAATGCATACTTCAGTTCTCATTGGAGCAGCTTCAAGCTCTTCCTAACGTTCATCCTAGCAAAATTGATCTCTTCACAGTACAGCATCTTTGAGACTATTTCTACTACGATACTGATGCATGAACCAGCAACTTTCATCACGTCTAGAATCCAGATCTCCAATGGCAAGCTCTGCGGCTGGAACCACTCCTCACTTCACCTACCAGGGTCCAATCAACCCAATGACAGAGAGATATGATCAGACCATCCTTGATACTTCTGCTAGCATGAATAATCCTCTCAAAAACAGCTTCAGAACACAAGGAAAACCACATACTAGAGCTGTTAAGAGTCTTGACAACATAGTCCTCCAACACTCTGCAGCTCTCAGATAGCTATTCACCTACCTTCATAATTGACACTCCAACCTTAACTGTAGCAAAGAGGCACCACTTCAGCACCTTCAAGGAGCTGAGAAAACCACTAGATGTACCTTCTAGGGCTGCAACTTGGGTTTGGGTCAAGCCAAACCCAACTCACCAAACCGGAATTCAGGTCAGGTTGTCAGCGTCCTCAAGTTGGATTAGGGTTGGAGAACTCCAATTTGAAATCAGGTTGGGTTTAGGTCAAGCAAATTTAGGTCAGCTTGGGTTGTGAATAATCACATGAATTTGGGTCGGGTGGGCCATATCAGGTCGGTTTAGGGTCAAGTATAGAGGAATTCGGGTCAAGTTCGGGTTGGGAACCTTGGGATGGAATTCAGGTCAGGTTGGGGGTTGCGGGTTGGATCCTCTTGAGGTTGGATCGACCTCAAGTTGACCCTCAATCCAACCCAACCCACCCGAGTTGCACACCTAGGACCTTCACCTCTCTTCCTAGCTCCATCTCCTCAACCCAGGCCCAACAACCTCTTAACTAGTACCTTCACCTTTCTTCCTAGCTCTGTCTCCTCAACCCAGGCCCAAAACCTCTTTCCTGATGTGCAACTGGTTCGGGGGGTTGAGCTACATTCCCCCACCAAGGGCTCGGAGGTCTTCCCTTTTACCACTCCACTGAAGGATCTGCTGACCAACACTTGCTTCCCTTTCAGCTTCCCATATGACTCTTTGGATCTCCAGAAGACCCACTGCTCTACTTCACATCCTCTCCGCTGGTTCCCTGTCACCTCTCTAACATGCTGTTTACAACATCCGGCCTGTTTTTCACCTTACGCACTGTAAGCTTCCTCCCTGAAAACCATTTCACATTCATCTGAGCAACTGCCCTCTCAGCTTCTTCTACCATTCCCATCCTAATGAATGCACAACCCCTTACTACAGCTGTTCCCCTCTTCGAGGTGATAAAAAACTCCATCACTTCACCAGATCTCTTCCAAACATTCCTCCAGGAAACTGACAACAAGCAGCATAGGAAACGCCCTTTTCACACACCAATTCCTTCTCCAGTTAGACACCAGTCCATTCATCCACCATGTAAATAATACACATATAATACATATGGATACATAAACATAAGATGACGAATGTTAAACTCTGTGTTTGCCAAAGTTGCAAATTTATCTGAACCACAGACCCATTAAAAGTAGGAGAAGCTTTTCAAACTATGTTATAGATTGGAGTTTATCAAATACAAATTCGTGTAATGACACATGGTTCACATTCTGTTCGGAAGCTATGTTCGACCTGTCCTATATGTATATGAACCAAGACATTTGGAATTATTATTGAATGAAAGAATAAGTTGTCTTTTCCCATTTCTGCACATAGTGTGAATCCACAGTCTACGGCTTGGAGAGATCTCAAGCTAATTATCTCTTCATACATGGCCATTCACCCTTCCATCCTCTTTCTTCAAAGCATCATCTTCCTATCTATTTTACCATTTTGGTACATTTTCTGCTGCTTAAGCCTTCACTTGCAGCCTTTACTTGATCCCTTGCTGGAATTCACTCTTCACACGCATTAATACTTGCTGGCCTTTCAGTTCTTCCTGCACCTATCTCACAGAACCGTTCAGGTAATTCTATTTCCAGATGTCCTGCTTCAGAATGGGTGGCCATCACATGGACAGACCATATCCCAATAAGGAAACATGATAAAACTACAATAGCCATATGATAAATGGCATGATTAGGGATGCTTAACCAAAAGCAAGCAATGATCCATAATCAATGGGCAATACTCACCATGATTAGATACTCAAGAGTTCAATGACTACAAGTTTTGGCCGATAGATGATAGCCATACATAATGTGCCCAAAACGCCAACACAATCAACATCTCCAATCACTCGATCACCATACATGCTTCATGTGTAGAGTGGGGATGGCACTTTATCAAATTTCTATGAACCATGCATCATAATAGTATATCTTGTACACATAATACACAATCAATTCTTGACAGAAATAATAGAAGGCCATGCATAAAAACAAAATGCACAAATATGAAATCCATACCGCATTGATATCAGCGATACCATGAACACCTTGTCAAAGTATATCATCAGCCGAATTGAATGCTTCTGTCACGGGAGTAGACTGGGAAACAGCAGTGAGCAACTTGTCATTTGGGTTGACAATCAGTGGGCCAACATTGTCTCTCAAAGCTGCAATTCCTTCCTGTGCTTGAACAGCCTGCCTTCATCCCTCAAAAGAAAAGGGGGTTGTAACAATTCCAACAGTCAGGATGCCCATCAATTTTGCAACTCATGCAATCACTGGAGTGCCACCTGTGCCAGTTCACCCACCCATTCCGGTCAGCAAAAAGATAAAAGAGAAAGCAGTTTACATGCATCAGTGTATGTTCAGGCAATGAAAAAAGTGTCTAATCTGCACCCTTTTTATAAATAAGTAAACAACGACCATTTTCGAGAAAAGATGGAGGCAGTGTCATCAAGGAAATGGATAAGTGTCACCACTCACCAACTTATAAATATTGCCTTGCTACCCTTGGCCAAAACATCAGCCAAGGAGTTTTCCATTTAAGGAACTAAGCTGAACAAGGTTGAAAAATGACAACAATGGCCCCCTTATCTCGTTGACCCTGAAATACCGCTTCCAAGGACGCAACTCAAGTAACCCACACTAACAGCTTTTTGAGCTGCCTCCAATGATAATACCCTATCCAAAGAGCCAAGAATCGTAACAGTCAGCTGCAGCCCTTTTTTTTATTGCTTCTAGTTCCGCCCGACTGCAGTCCCAGACCTTGGAAGGTCTGGAGGAGCAAGCTTGGTTCTTCCTTGGTCATTCTCTAACAATTCCCCTAATGCCAAAGCACCAGAAATTTCCCATCATGTTTTCACCACCCTGTTGGAGGTGGAACCCACCTGGGAGTCTTTTTTGGGAGCTTCCTATGATGATTTAACACTTCACTCCAGCTTCTCTCAAATCACATCTTTTCTCTGATCATATCAGCCAATATTATCGGTATCACAGCTCCACGATACGAAATCCCTGTGGAGTATCAAAAATCCTATGTATTGTTAAATATATCGCAATGTATCGTACGATATCGCAAATATCATAATATTTTTTTTTTTTTTGTTTCCTTTTTTTTTGTTTTTAAGCTGATCTTGTATATTTCATCTGTTGAGAAATTACGGTATTTCGGGAGGGTCCCTACAAAATACTTTGGGCCTCTCCTATCGTGACACCACCATATAGACAAGAACGAAGTTAAAAGGGGCTGTAAAGGAACAGGGGATGAGCCAAGAACTACCACCCCTACTGCCTCGAACAGAGGAACCCAACCGAGCCTAGTCTGAATGGGGCTTCCCCAGCCATCGAATGGAACCGAGCCCTATTTTATCCAGGAGGACTTGTCCCTTAATCAGCTTTGGGAGGGACGATATGCTGTGGAAGATGACATTGCCTTGTGATCGACTTCCTATTTTAGCCAGACTATCCGCTGGACCGTTGGCCTCTCTAAACACATGAGAGAACCGGAAAATACCCCTAGAGCTGAGAGAATGAATTCTGTCCAACCAGTAGGACCATCTCCAGGAATTGCTGCCATTACCCTGTAACGATTTGACTGCACAGCATGAGTCAGATTCAATAATCACCTTTGTTATACCATAGGATAGACTGAGCTTCATCCCTTCATAAATAGCCCGCAACTCAGCCGCATTATTAGATGCCTCTCCGTAACCGTTGACAAAAGCGAATATCATGTTTCCTAGGTGGTCTCTGCAAATTCCACCCCCACCTGCAGCTCCTGGATTTGAAAGGGAAGAGCCATCTACATTTAATTTCCACCAGCCCAGTTTGGGCTTTTCCCATCTGACTACTATACAGCCCCGGCTAGATTTGGGGGGTCTGGACCGAGCAACTGACTGATAGTTTGAGGAAGGCTGCACTCCAAACAGGCCTGAATTGCTGAGGCGAGGGCAAAGCCTAAGCAACCAATGCTTAATCTTTAGGAGGACGACGGGTGGAGACAGTTCCTTGTCTTCGTATTTAGTTGAGTTCCTCGCTTTCCAAATCTCCCACAGGGTGAAAGCAAGGGCTAATCGGAAACCCAACTTGCATGTCGAAGCCGGAAGCGACCTATTCCACCACCAATGCAATCTGCCATATAACGAGGATTGTCTGAACAACACAATGCCAAAGAAGTTGGCAACCATGGTCCAAATCCTTTCTGCTAGCTCGCCATCCAAGAAAAGATGCTGCAGCGATTCAGTATGATGCATTCCAACCGTGGAGTTCCCACAACAGCTGCATTTGGAAGCCAAACTTACACCTTTCCTTTGAATACTTGCGTCAACTGGCAAGGCCCTGTGCATCAATCTCCAAACAAATATTGAAATTTTTGGAGGGATTTGGGGATGCCAAATTCTTTTGGCCCATTCTACTCTTGTGTCGCTCGCTCTACTGATCTGCCAGGCTGATTTCGTAGTAAGCTTAACTGAGGGGTCGTGTGGCCAAATCAGACTGTCTTCAAACCCCGACGTGCAGAAGCCTCTCTTTTCTATAAAGTCCACCAGCCAATCTGGAAGAGAAGATTCGGCGTTCGGTTTGAGACCTTCCCTGTCAAAGTAATCCGCCACACTTTGGTCTCACATAGACGGGGAGATCCGAATCAAAGGTAGGGAGGATAGAGGACCCAGCCCGGACCAATTACCATCCCACATACTACAACCGCCATGGCCAATCTTCCATTAGGCATTCCTATCTAGGGTGGGGAAGAGGCCCTGCAATTCCTTCCACAACGGGGAGGCAGTAGCAGAAATTCTGATTTCCATGTTCGCCGACTCACCGATCGAATATTTAGAACGCATGAAGCCACCCCAGAGGCTGCCCCCCTGGCCGAATCTAACCTCCCAAGCCATTCTCAATCGCAGCGCTAGCATAACATCTTTCAATCTCCTCACACCTAAACCCCCCTCCTCCCTTGGTTTTGCTAAAGTGCTCCACTTCCTCCAAGAAATTTTCGACTTCCCCTCACTCCAACCCCAGAAGAACTTTGCAAATAAGCTATCAATTGCTTTCAGCACAGACTTAGGGACCACCGTAGCCGCTAGCGTATGGATTGGGACCGCACTGAGAACATAAGAAATGAGAGCAAGCCTTCCCGCCTGAGATAGAATCTTGGCCGACCATCCCTGAATCCTGGAAGCCATCTTGTCGAGCAAGTGGTTGAACGCATTACTTTAACTCTCCCTTTTATAATGGGCACCCCAAGGTACACCAGATCTCCAGCGGCTTTTTTTATCCCCAACAAACCTTCGATACTACGGATCCTGTCCACCTACAACTTAGCGGAACAATAGAAGGAACTTTTCCTCAGATTTACTCTTTGCCCAGAAGCTACCTGATATTTTAGCATAAAATTTTTATAACTCCAAGAGACCTGCAGGAGCCATTGGTAAAGAGCATGGTATCGTCGGCGTACAACAAATGGGATATCTGCCTACAACCCTGCTTAAGTTTGAATGGAGTACACTGCCCAGAGGAAACAAGTCTCGAGATGCCTCTATTGAATGCTTCGGAAGCAAGGATGAAAAGACTAGGGGAGAGTGGGTCCCCTTGTCTCAATCCCCTTGAGGATTTGAAATAACCACAACTGACCCCATTAATAAGTGCAGAGAACTAGTTGATGTCCCAGCAGGACTCTACCAATTTTATCCAACACGGATGGAAGCTGAATTTATGAAGAACCTGCTTCAGGAAAGCCCATTCAACCCGATCATAGGCCTTTTCCATATCAAGCTTTAAGGCAATGTTCCCTCCATGGATTTTCCTGTCGATATCTCTGAATATTTCTTGCCCAAGAGCAATATTTTCAGCGATGTAGCGCCCTCTAACAAATGCATCTTGCTCTAGCGAGATCAGTTTGGGAAGGACCCTGGCTAGTCTGTCTGCTAAGATCTTAGCAAAGATCTTATACACTACATTACAGAGACTGATTGGTCTGTAGTCGCCAAAGGATTTTGCCGCATAAGACTTCGGCACAAAACAGACAAGAGTAGATGAGAAAGCCCTGGGGAGGGATCCACCCAGGAAAAAGGCCTTGACAGCCGAATGGAGATCTTTACCAATGATACTCCAGCAACCCGCAAAAAAGGCCGATGAGAAACTGTCTGGACCTGGAGCCCCATCTTTGGGCAACGCAAAAACTGCACTCTTAACTTCTTCGATCTCCGGGACTTGGAGCAAGCTATCGTTATCTTCCGCCAAGAGCAGGGACGAAATGGGAAGAAGAAGAGAGTCCACATCTACCGCATTACTTTCAGTCTGCTTGGAAGACAACAAGCTGCACAGAAAATTAACTGCCTCTGCTTGGATTGAAGGCTGGTCATGAATTACGCCCCCACCCTCCAAATGAATTTCTTGGATCGCCATTCTTCTTGATTTGTCTGAGGCAGACTGATGGAAGAACTTCGTGTTTCTATCGCCTTCGTCGAGCCAATTGTTCCGGGCCTTTTGTTTCCAAAATATTTCTTCTACTAACTCCATCCTGGATAATTTCTGTTTGGCTCCCTCTAAGATTGCAGGGCTGATATTCAAATCAGTTTGTAAATTCTCCTCTAGCTGCGCTAGATCCTTCTCGGCCTTTCTAACATTATCGAAGACGTTGCCGAACAAGCCTTTGTTCCAGACCTTCAGCAGATTTTCGTTTTCTTCAATTTCAGCTGAAGATTGATCAGGGGGAGGTAGGAGACTTCTCCGGCCCAGGCTTCCTCAATGACTCGCTTGAATGATTCGTCAAGGAACCACATCCTTTGGAATCAGAATGGCCTAGGAGCTGAAGGAATCTCATGAGGAAAAGAGGCCAGAAGCGGGGCATGATCTGAATTTTGTCTGGGAAGATGCTTGACAGAAAAACCAGGAAATTTGCTGAACCAATCTGAATTGCAAAGGAGCCTATCTAACCTGGCCCACACTCTGGTGTTTCCTGCTTGGTTATTGCTCCAGGTGAATCTATTCCCCACAAATCCTGCATCAAATAGGCTGGCCGAATTGATTGCTTCGATGAATTCCCTCGAGCTCTCATGATCTTGGTTTCTGTATCCTAGCCTTTCAGCTGAATCATTAACCGCATTAAAGTCTCGCAAATATCACAATATATCGCGATATATCGCTACTGTTTCTTTCTCTTTTTTTTCCCCCTATGTATCAACAATATCTATCGATATTGAGGATATTGTCTGCGAGCCACAACTGTGTTAAGAAAAAACTAAAAAACTCGATTTCTCATATTTTTCCTTTTGCCTTCCCTTTCTAAACACCTCTAAGGTGGGTTTCGGTCCATCCTCTTGAATCTTTTTGAAGAAAAACAAAGTTTTCGAGCAGGAATCAAGATCAAAGCAGATTTGAGGTCAGTTTCTATTCAGTGAGTATTTTCGCATTTTGAACTTTTTTTTCTTCATTTAAATCATATCAAATTAGTGCCAAAGGGTTAGAAATACTTGATTCTTCATGTTTTGCATAGAAAATCAAATATTCAAACCATAGATTTTGAGATTTGAAGGTAGGTGGTTTGATTTGGGGAAATTTCAAAAATTATGCAATTTCTCTTAGTTGTAATCTTACTGTCCAAACATGAAATCAAACATGTATGAAGCCTAATCTATTGATTCATGAAGTTTTGAAAAAAAATTATTTTTTTAATTAAATTTTAGTTTAAAATATTAAAAAATATTATTTTTTTTCAAAATTTCACTTCCATCGGCCATCAATTTGAGCCTGACTTTTGAATATGTAGGAGTGTTTGATGAAATCATCATCACATACACCCTAATTTTGGGATTTGGGCATAGTTTGTCTGATTTGGAGAAAATTAGGGAAAAATCAAAATTTCAACAATTTCTTCCAAATTTGTTGTAATCTTACTGTCCAAACACGAAACCAAACATGTATGAGGCTTGATCTACTGATTCATGTAATTTTGGAGATTTTTCAAAAAAAAAAAAAAAAAATTTAATATATATATTAAAAAATAATTTTTTTCTGAAATTTCTTTTCTATCGGTGATCGTTACGGGGTCGTAACGATCGTAACAGCCGTTATAGAAAAAAAAAAAAGGACTCGTAATTGTCATTAAAGACACGTTATGTCCCCTATAAAGGCCATAACAGCCCCATAATTGTCTGTTATAGGGCAGATACAGGTTTTCCATACTTTTTAATCAACATTATGGGGCAAATACAGGTTTTTCGGGATTTTTTTTTCAATAAAAAAAAAGTAACCGTAACGGCCGTTACGAGGGCCGTAACAACCGTTACGACCCGTATCGTAAAGGTAACGGTGGCGGCCGTTACGGCCACCGTTACCGTTACAGAACACCTTGTTTAAGAGTGTTTGATGATTTTTAAAAGTATAATTAATAATTCAATTTAAAAATAATTAATAAATGTTCAAAATTATGGATGTAGTACACTTCATTTGCTAACATAATGTTCTTTTGCAGGTAAAACACGTCAGGAGGAAAAGAGAGAGCCTGGCATTAGATGGAAATACTGGACCCCTCTTCCTAATAATCGATCGGGTCCCGATGCAATTTGTATGTCACATATCGAATATTGGACAGGTAACCCTGTTGAAGGAACATTTAGCAAGATGATATCGTAATGTTGTAGACTGTCCCAAATGCCCAAAGAATGTGAGAGCACAAATGAAGGATTTATTGGGAAAAAAAAAAATGTAGACAACTGTGTGGCACAAGAGAGGGAGATTAGGGAGGATTTAGGGCAAGCACCATACAGAGGTGAGGATGTAGTGGATTTGGATGAAGAAAATGATCCTTGTTATAAATGTGTCATTAAGGAGTCCTTACAAGATCAATGGGAGATGGATCAGCATAGACGGTGAGAGGTGAGTAGGCTCACATTTAAGGGATCTCCAAATGAGTGTGGTAGGGGGAGTGGAGCAAGAAGGTTGAGGGAGAGGGTAGTGGAGCATGGTAAAAGTTCTAGGGTGGGTAGAGGGGGGTAGTAGAAGGGGAGGAATATTGGGTATGGGATATAGCAATAGCATGCTGGTACCAAATATACCTTCAAATCCAAGGATGTACAGTGAGACAGGGAAAACACAAAAGAAACTTAAAGAAATATTTAGTGGAGGAGATGTGAGGAAGAAGGTGAGGAAGTTTATTTCAAAGTTTTTTTATTTATGATAACATCCTCGCAAATGCAACAACGAGCCCGGACTTTAAGAATATGAGCAGTGAAGTGTAGGGTGGGGATGAGGGTGTGGTGCCACCCACGCCACGTGTGATGTCGCAAAAAAGGTGAGGAGCCAAATGATGGCATGTGAGTTGTTGCATTAGTTACCTCTTACAACTAAAAGTTGGTTTTCATATTTAGGAGTAAATTTTAAACTAAGGAAAAAAAAATTATCTATTTCGCAAGCAAATGGTGGGCCATGTATGGGAGTGATTGTGAGACTTTGCAACAGTTGGTTGTCTATGTGCTCGCACAGACGGTGTCCTCCTCACGCTGTGAAAGAAATTGGAATACATTTTCTCTCATTCACACGAACAAGCGCAAGAGATTGGGGTACGAGAAACTTCAGAAGCTAATGTACTACTATTACAGCATGAAGGTACGAGAATGGCTACTACACACGGAAGAAAGAAAAGAACAAGAGGACCCATTAGACTTGATGACGATCAGTCAATATGCATATACTGAAGAGAATATAAAGGGCCCACTTTACGAGTGAGTTAAGCCAAACGACTAGGATACTTCAAATGGGCGACCAAAGCCGCATGTAGCGGAGGCAACGACACAAGTGATTGATATTGAAGCTCATGTACAGTAGGCTAGATCTCTTGACGAAGGTTTTAACCAATTAACGAGGAGTCAAAAGGGTAGCCCGCAATACTCACTATCACACGAGAGACATGGTGGCAAGACTTTATTAAACACTGAGAGCAAGACAGAGCAATACGAGTAATGGGTCTGGTGAAATGGTGATGGTGATGGCGACTCCAATGACAGTAGTGACGATAGTGATGGTGGCGATGGGGATGGTGGCAACAACAGTGAGAGTCATCTTGGGAGTCAGTCTCGGAGTCCTCTTGATCCATTCATTAGGCAGAGGGACTTTGATCATGCCATTCAAGACACTAACCATGGTTCTCACTCACTAGAACCACCACGCCTTGTCATTCATAAAATATACACGCGTAAGAAAGAAGCAAACCCAGAAGTTGACAGATTTAGAGGAGTTGTTGGCAAAGTGTATGAGAGACGCACGTTGGTTCGAGGCAGGGTGGCTTTAGTTCTGGATCACGGACGATGGAAGGTAGCTTGAGTTCTATGCCACAATATAAATATGAATCACAAACATGGGAATGTAGCCCGAGTTTTGTGCCGCAGTATTGATACGGATATGGACTTGGTGGATATGCGACGAGCAACTCCATCAGTTACGGCACATTATTTTCAACTACAGTCAGGAGTTCACTTCCACATATGGGCAAGGATATCCACAATCTAGACATGGGCAGCAATATGGATACTCAAGAGTTACATATGTGCCCACCTCAAATCCATATCAGCCACAGACTGTAACAATTATGCAGTACTTACAAATGGGCATACTGGTTCAATTTGAAGAAGATGAATACCAGAGTTATGTCAGACAGTATCTGCACTAGTACCATTCTACTATGACCTGGCATACTACTCGTGATTTGTGGAGCAGCAGTACTATTCCCAACCCTGTCAAGATGAAGATGATAATTTTGAGCCACAGCGCAGCTCTATGTGGGTCTAAGCCACAACCACACATCATTCACGGGTATATTTCTAGTTTTCTACTTCTTTTTATATTACTTGTATTTACATACATGCCTTCTTACATTTATTAATTATCTAAATAGACTTTGAATATACTTGCATCAATCCAGTCAAACAGCGCATAGCTTAAGACCCTATACAAAGAAAACCTATTATGTGCACTTATTTTTTGTGATGTTATTATTTAAAAGTGTATATTAATGTCTTTTTTAACAATCTCTAAAGTTTCATTGAAAAATTCGACCAATTTCTCAATGCTTCCTCATGTTTCTCAAAAAGTGCGATAAATTCCACAATACAATCACATGTAAGAACCGATACGTATCCGTATCCCAAAGGTGCGATATGTAATGTGATACTAATCCGGTAAAGATTGCTATGCTATGAATAGCTACAAGAACAATGAAAAACTATCAACCAAACTATACCAAAAAATAAAATTTAAAAAAAAAAAAAAATTTAATTAAATTTTAGTCTAGCATCAAACATTAAAATTAAGATGAGAAATTATAGGTTCCTAATGTATCAAAACGTGAACTGTCCTGATGTGCCAGTTGGTTCGGGTCAAGCTTAATGGCCACATGATCCAAACCGTTGAGCTAATGGGTCGCATCGTGGATAGGGGTGACCAAACAATCACCAAAATTCAACTATCCTACATCTGATCAGTGGCCGACAAATAGACAATTAATAAATACACTAATTATCCAAAAAAAAGGGTCAAATATTAGATGCCTAGGGTCTTCCAATCTAGAACCATCCATGGCAAGGCCCATCAAGTCAATGGTGCCAGTTATCTGACCAAGGGCCCCACTTGTGCTAGCTAGATGCAATAACACATATCCACATTTTGATAAATCGAGGCCCTTTAAGGTTGGAGAGGCTAAGGCGCAACTTCTTGTGGTAGGGGTTAGAAAAGAGGAAGTTCCACCAATAGGGGTGTAGTGAGTGTTGAATTAATGCACTTTTGTGAAAAGGTTCATGTCTCTTTGTTGAAGAGTCACATGTCCCTTAGTTGAAAAGGTTCATGTCTCTTTGTTGAAGAGTCACATGTCCCTTAGTTGAAAAGGTTCATGTCTCTTTGTTGAAGAGTCATGTCCCTTAGTTTTTTATGCTATAAATATGTGTATGGATTTCATTTTCATATATGAAGAAGTGCTACAACAAAAATTAGTTTTCTCCTATTCCTTTCTAAGTTATTTTTACTAAGTAAAAAGGCTACAATAGCCTACAGTGAGGTGTGCAAGTCTTACGAAGAGGGGGGAGTAGGCATTAGGGACTTGAAATCTATGAACCTCGCATTTCTAGGAAAGTGGCTATGGATATTTGGGTCAGAAGAGGGTGCCTTGTGAAAAGAAAATATTGCCAACAAGTATAGATGCCAAGAAGGGGGATGGTGAACCAAGGACTCATCTCCTTACAGCGCATTTGCAATCTAGAAAGGGGTCACTTGCGTGAAATCTAAGTTTATAAAGGGCATTGGATTCTCTCTTGGTAATGGGGAGAAGATCTGCTTTTGGGAGGATGTATGGATCGAGGAGATCTTGTTGAAGCCCATGTTTTTTAGCATAGCCCGCCTCTCTCCAAATTGCAGTATTCTGGTTGCTAGATGCTTCTCATTGTGCGGAGGAGCAACCGTTTGGTCACCCCTTGTTGTAGCTACCTTCTCAATGATGAGGTGGAGAATGTATTGCTCCTAGGCCACCTCTAGTTATGTTGCCCAATGAGAGGTGACGTAGATAAGTAGGGGCACTTCTTAGTTCACTCTTACTATCTAACTCGAGCTTTGAGGACAGATGATGCATTTGGGCAGACGTGGAACATACCTCTCAAAAGGGAAAGGGCTGTGACCATCGACAATATTAAAAAACAGTCAATGATGATCCCGAACGTGTCTCATGTGCATGGCAAGTGCTGAATCATTTAATCATCTTTTTAAGCATTGCATGTTCGCGTGGCAGGTGTGGCATGGTTGTTTTAGGTGCTTCAATATGTCTTAGACAGTGACAATCTCAATCGGGGATGTCTTTATGGCTTGAAGTCGAGTGGGGCCCGGAAAGCAAGCAAGGGTAGCTTGTTGAACCTGTGGGCAATATGGGGGGAAAGGAATGAAGGTGTTTTCGGAATGAGAGCAATGCAGCGAAGCGGGTCTCTAGCAGGTGAAGCTTTATGTTGTGTAATGGACCACTTGTATAGATGTTTTGAAAGATTGTAATTTTACTTTCTTGGGGTCGTAGCTTTTGCACCGTCTCAACACTTTTTTCAATAAAATTATCATTATCTTTCAAAAGAAATAATATCTAAATTAAGATGGAAAATTGAATTGGATGGATTTGACCTTACCGTCACAAAAATTATATTGGCATCATAAACAGCCTCCTCTACTAATAGCTCTTTTTGCTCTTTTTGATACTCTTCATGGAACTCCCTATAATTCAATTGACGGCATTGGAACCAGAACCTCCAACACCAATAACTTTGATCTTGGCCTCATTGCAATTTTGGTAATGGATGATTCACTCAAGTTCTCGGCAACACTGCCATATGAGCTCTCATTTCTAGTACTAATAATCATGACATTCCTCTCTTCCCAAAGCATTGAAACTTCTAGGTGCAAATTCAGGAAAGGGTCTTTACAATGATGGGTGCTGACACCATGAGAACTTGCACAACATCTCAAATATTGAGAACTTGAAGTAATTTTATGCCTGACACCATCAACCATTTTCAGTGAGCTATTTTACCAGCTCGTTTCTCCTCTAAGACCGGCCCTCTGAGAATAGCGAAGACCCTGACTGAATTCCAACTGTCGGAGGGAGAAATGAAACATGGTGTATGTGTCACCATCTTTCCATAAGACCAAATTCTTAGTGGTTCCCAAAACAGGAGGATTTTCCATTGCCTCAAAAATCCTAATGCTCACATTTCCATAGTTCCATCAGAAACCTTCCTTTTGAAACTTACACATGGAAAAGAATGAATCCAGTACCCTACAATGACAAAAGAAAAAACAATGTTCAAAATCTCATGCATAACATACTTGAAGTTCAAATCATTTGCAAAAAAAATCCAAATGATTGGCAAAGCAAAACCCTACGAAAAACCACAATAAATGAGAGAGACAAATATACAATACAGGCACAAGCATATTTCCTGATATTCAAATGAAATCCAGTACTTCCTGAATCCTGGAGAGAGAGAGAGAGAGAAGTACATTCGAGTGAAATCTACTACATGAATTCACAGTTTAATAAAGAAAATAATAAAACAACCACTTCCAGAAGAATCCAGAATCATCACTACATGCATCGGAACGGTAGAATGGTAAAAGAAAAGTATAGTTAAAAAAATCAGGCAAGGTAGATGTAAGATTTCCATATCCAACAAAACAGTCAATATATAGCACATTAGGAGCTTAAAAGAAATGCAAAAAATCCAAATGACACAAATCAAAACTACTTTATTGCAAAAAGCCAAATACATTGAAATGAAGTCTTTTTCATGAATTGTAAAAACACTACTGAAAGAGCCCCAAATCATCATTGCATGGATCAAACCACATTAAACCATAAAGAAGAAAATACATTCTAATGAAATATGATACATGAATTCAAAGATTGAACAAAATCCCCATCCAAAAGAGCCCCAAGTTATCATTACATGAAACAAAAACACATTCATGTAATAAAAAATGAATGAATGAATAAATAATCCAAATGAAGTCTACTACGTGAGTACACAGTTTGATGAAAAAAAAAAAAAAAACAGAAGCATAACGGAAAGCCATAAAACTTTCCTGCACAAAGGTGTACCACATGTACGCAGAAAAAACACGAGAATTATCAAGGCATTTCTCAACAAGAATGGTTCGGAAACAAGTCATGTATTCACGATGAAAAATATTTAGCACTTGCACCCTAATCTATACTACTATATAACGAACTAGTTTGAGATTCCTTCATATAATCTTTGTTTCCTATACCTTTCCCTTGCGTATATAAAACCAAGAGAAGAGTTCTTGGTTTTAACTGATTGGGAGTTCTCACGAGTGTAGCGTGATTTGGCCCATCCAGTCTCATATCACCACCCCATTGTCTTGGAGTCTTGCACAGAATCATGGTTGGCTTGAAAAGAAGATTCCATTGCTAATAAGATGAAGAAATAGTGTTCTCTCAGGGTGGAAATTTGAGATAGCCACATGACGAAGCTTGAGAAGCTTAAAAAGTTGACTGAACAGTGGGACTGTGAGTGCTTTGGGGCCATGGAGGGGACCAAGATCAAGATGTTGATTGTGATCCAAGATATTGATAGAAAGTGGTTTGATTTATTTCCAAGGATGAGACACCCGCACGAACTCAGCTAAAGTTAAGAGTTCAAAAAGCAGGTGAGAGGAGATAAGGTGGAGACAGATCTGGGCAGTATGGTGGAAAGAAGTGGAGCACTTTTAAGGGGCCAATCCCTTAATAAATAAATAAATAAATTCATGGAATAGAAACCACCGGGAAGAGATGCAATCAAATCCACTGGGGGAGGATGGGAAAAGGCTCTAAGAACAGCCACAAATATGTGAGTTGATTGTGAGCTAATTCAATCTACTTTCAGAGGAGAGTTGGGAATGGCCAAGGCTCAATAACTGGTGTTTTGATCATCTGTCAGAGGAAGAGGCAGATTGGTTGGAATATCTCATTGAGTAGGAAATAGTGTATGTGGTTACTACTTTTTGGATAGAGATAAAGCACCTAGACATGATTGTTTCCCTATTGTGCTCTTCCAAGTGTTATAGCCTTAGAGGAGAAGATGAATCTGAATCTTCTGGATTCCATCCCAGAATTCTACAATAGGGGGAAGTTCTTAATTTATTGCTTTGGTCCTTAAGAAAGATGGACATAAATGTCCCATACATTTCAGAACAGTAAGCTTAGTAGGTGACCCCAATAAACAATTGGTGAAGACATTGGCAACAAGGCTAATGAAGATCTTGGGTGGAGTGATCTAAAAAGTGCAAGGTTCATTTGTGCATGGGGGAGGTCAAGGTTTTTTTGAAAATTTATCAGCAAAAATAGGAAAACATGTAAAACACAAATCTATCGTCTACATTTAACATGTATTCAATCATGAATCAGCCCAGTCTTTGATAAGAATGTTGTTGTTGGCTTGATGTGCTGAGAGTCAACTAAATAGACCCGAAGTGAACACAAATCAAGCATGACTTATTAGATCAGAGGGGGGAACAAACCATACCCTTTTTTTTTTTCAAAACCACATTTTGAAGTGACAGATTGCAGTTTAGCATCACACCACACACACCTTAATTAGGCCCTGGGATGTTAGAGGTTGCTATTAAGGTCAATGCCTTGAACGCCTCAATTCTTTACCTCTCCATTTAACTCCTTAAAACAAGTTCCCTTGTATTTCACGTGCGTACTAATTGGGGACAATAGTGTAGCAAGATGGCTTTCTTGACAGCTACCATAATCAGTAATCACAATAAGGCCAGGATAATGATGGCGCTTTTGTAGGGCCTTAATACTATATTCTCTTTTATTACTCCTCTAATAGTGGAAGGAAACTCTTTTAAAGCTAAGGTAATGTTCAATTGATAGTGAAAATGAAGCTACTATTAGAAGCAGAATAGCAAGATAGAAAGTTAGCTGCAAGTTTACTGCTCCGTGATTGTGGGATCTGTTGGAAGTCAGAGAATGCGGCAAAACACATGCTTTGTAATTTGGTCACTTAGTAACTGAGATTTGCGAAGGACAGCAAAATTTGATAGAAAGAAAAGCAAACATATTTGAAAGCCCAAAAAACAAAAGATACCAGAGAGAAAAAAAAAAAAATTAATTTTAAAAATTAAAAAGGGAAGAAATAAAAACAAAATGGAGAACTAACACGAATATTGCAGCAAGATGTTCTGGACATTTCTTTTCTTCTTTTTAATGGAAATTAAAAATCTCAGAGGCTTTTACCGAGAAATTCCTATTGATTTATGTTTTTTCATAAATATGCTCCTAAGCATGGTGTGCCGTAAAGGCATTATGGGGCCATAGAGGCCATTATGTAAAGGTAACGATGGCAAGCATTACGCCTTATGCAGTCATAACAGCCGTTATTGAAAAAAAAAATGACCTGTAAACATCATTACGATGCATTACATCCCCTATAAAGACCATAACAGCCCCATAATTACAGGGCAGATACAAGTTTTATAAGGAAGAAAAAAAAAAAAAAATTCAACATTACGGGGCAAATATAGGTTTTTTGGGTTTTTTTTTTTTTTTTTAAGACTATAACAATTATTGGAGGGTGTGCGTAACAGACTTTACGACCCGTATTGTAAAGGTAACGTTGGTGAACATTACGGCCACTGTTATTGTTATGGAATACCTTGCTCCTAACTATTTGCCAAATCATTCTATTAACTGAACAGGCAAGGTTTGAAAAGACCCATTTGCCCCAATCTTTAGAATGGAATGGTAAACTGGTTGCATATGAGTCAAGCACATGCTCGGCCAATACAAAACCCAAAAACTCTCTCTCTCTCTCTTAGTCAAGCACATGCTCGACCAATACAAACCCAAAAACTCTCTCTCTCTCTCTCTCTCTCTCTCTCTCTCTCTGATGCAGGGACATGTGATGGCCTAACCCTAGATGCATGTATAATCAAGATAACGAGATTCAAATAAATAAATTAATCAACAACTGTTTTTTAATCAAAGGGATTAGGCAAATCTAAACACAGATCATTCCGTCAGGATCATGCCCCTTAGCATAAAATCACATAAACAGTAAAAAGGGAGGACCTAGGGATATGAGCATATCCTAGATCTAGCATAAGTCAGTTCACGGTCAAGTTTGGATCTAATTCTACTAACTAGTCATCCCTCTTTTCCGTTTAAATCAAAAGGGAATGTCCAGAAGAATTAAAGGGATGAAGAATGGAGGGTTCGAGATGAAGAAACCAAGGGTCCTTTGTCATCAAAAGAAAATAAGGCAGATTTCTGTTCATTCAATAATAATCAAATAGGGTTTCTCACAATGTATATATAAACCATGGAAAAAGTAAAAGTGCACTAAAGCCCCTAAAAACAAGAAAAATAACAAAAAGACAAAAAAATAAAAAAGTGTACTAAAACCCCTGAAAAAAAAAATTTTAAAAAAAAAAATTTTTTTTTTAAAAAAAAAGCCTAAAACTTAAACACCCGCGCGACAAGGTGTGAAATCTACCCTACGGGCGGTCATGCCGCTCCTGCACTCATAGCGTGTCAAAAATTGGGTCCGATGGACCCAGCGTCCATCCACATCAACTCCTCCGCTCCGATACTCTGTCGACAACACCTTCTCCTCTGGTACACTCTAAAAGGTACACCACTGATGTCTGCATCTCTCTCTCTCTCTCTCTCTCTCTCTCTCTCTCTCTCTCTCTCTCTCTATTTGTCCTCTTAATAAATGCCACACCATGTACATGTTAAGCTCCACCATGAACATCACCAAGCAAAAGAATCAGGCCGCTAGCTGATCAGGTGGGCCGCACCATTGGATTTAACAAATAAGCAATGTTTGCATGGAAGGGTCCATTAGAAGTTCAAAGTCCATTGACACCCCTGCTTCAATCCATGGTAGGGTCTAATAGATGGACAATTGGACAACATCCATACACCCCATTTTACATGTACAGTGGAGAGAGTGACTCTTTCTGAAAGCTGTTAGATTTCAAAAGTTTACTAAGTTAATAACCGATATCTAGTGGGGCGTGGTAGAGTCCTCATAATCTGATGAAAAAACCTACATCTGGTGATCCAAACAGAAGATCTACTGGGATGACCCACTATGGATATGTGGGGCCCATTGTTTGGTGATTTAAATAGTAGATCCACTTGGACCCACTGTGGATGGGTGACACCCCAGTAATGTTCTTCACTGGAAGGCATAATCCTTCATTATTTAAACCATAGGCTATAAAACAAAGGGGAGTCCACTAAATGGATGGCTGTTGGAGCATAAATTTGAGAGAATGAAAAAGACGAGAATCGATGTTGTCTGGTTGAACGACGCGCAACAACATGTTGATAGTATTCCATTGCGCGGTGCGCAATGGAAATACCTTGTCCGCGCAATGGGATTTGCCATATGTGCAACAAGGTGGCATTGCACAGATGGAGTTGCTTGCACATGTGAAAGTCTATAAATACCACTGTTCGTAATATCGTTACTATCGGCTGATATATTGGCCGATATTATCGTTATCGATGGTCGGCGATACGAAACCCTTAAGATTTCCCTCAAAAATACAAAAAATTCACGGAATCCTATGTATCGTGCGATATATCGCACAAATATCATAAAATATCATGTGATATTGCCGATATCGATGGTATATCGGCATTTATCATGACTTTTCCCTTGATTGCATACACAATATCGTCGGAATATCTTCGTAACCACCTACAATTCCAGAAATTTGAAAAATAAAAATAAATATTAAATAGGAAAAAATCTCTTACCTCAAATCTGCCTGAAGGGGTGGCCTTCGACAAGATTTGGTGGGCCAATCTTCGACAATAACGGATAAGCTTAAAACCTTTTTTATTTCTGGATAGAATCGCTTTGAAAGCAATCAGATTTTCATCGAGGATTTCAGGACTTGGGTAGGGATTTTGAAAAAAGAAAGAAAGAATAGAGAAATTTTTGGGATTTTGAATGGATTTGAAATCACAGGCTTGCGGGCTGCGCCTTTAACAGAGAAGAAGAGTCAGTTTCCTCTTTTGATTCGGAGGAAATCCTCAGTACGCTCTTATGGTACAGAGTAAATTTTTTTGGGCCCACTGTGAATTCACGTGGTTTATCCACACCGTCCATCCATTTTTGCACATCATTTTAGGGGTTTAGCCCAAAATTGAAGTATATCAAAAGCTCAAGTAGACCATACCAAAGAAAACAGTGGAGGTATTGATTTCCACCGTTGAAACCTTTACAAGGACCCCAATGATGTTTATTTGTCATCCAAACTGTTCATAAGATCAAAAAGACATGGATGAAGGGAAAACACAAATATCATCTTGATCTAAAACTTTTGTGGACCCCCAAGATTTTCAACGGTAGAATTCAATTCATACTGTTTCAGGTCGTGTGGTCCACTTGAGCTTTGGATATGATTTATTTTGGTCTAAAGGCCTAAAGTTATATGATAAAACGGATGGACGGAGTTGATAAAATTTATGAATGATGGTGAGCCCCACAAAGTTTACTCAGTACGCTTAGCGTACAGAATTACTCAGTACGCACTCCGCTTCCGATTCTGGGGAAAATTACCACTGTGAATTCCACCTTTTATCCAGCATCTTTTATGAAGAATCCAAAACTTACCTTCCCAACTTAGACCTTTCACGTACGGACAGAGCATTTGAGGATGAAAATATGCCTTTCGTTTTTGTAGACCTATGGCTACGGTTATAACCGTAGCCATATGGGTGAGCCCCTACCCGTAGGGCCCACCTCTATAAATGTATTACACATCCATGCCATCCATATGTTCTTCCATGTTATTTTAGGATATGATTCAAAAAATGAAGGTGATAAAAGTTTAAGGTAGACCACACCACTAGAAAAAGTGATCATTGAACTTCCACTATTAAAAGCTTCCTAGTGTCCAAAATAATGTTTATTGAACATCCAACCTATTGATAAGGTCATACAGATCTGGATGGAAAGAAAATGCAATATCAGCTTGATCTAAAACTTTTATGGCCCATAAAAGGTTTGCAATGGTTATTAAGAACTATTTCCTATAGTGTGGTCCACCATTAAAAACTTCCTAAGCCCTATTGTTTCTTGTGGTGTGGTCCACCTAAGAATTGGATCTGCTGCATTTTTGGGCCCGTGTCCTAAAATGAATTGGCAAGAAGGATGGACAGTGTAGATATATCATGCACACATTGAGGTGTGGCCCACATAATAATAATTGTGTCTAATGGTTTTATTTTAACAATTAAGTGTCCACTAATCAGATATTAGAATTTTTTTGCCCTAATAATAATTGTGTTTTTATACATCTCTTGATACATTTATAAATATTATGCATTTTATTTTAATATAGTTGCCTTAGTTCAATCAGACATAAGCTTGGCTTAGGACCTTATACAAAAGAAACCTATTGTGTGCAATTTTTTTTTGCAATATTATGATTTAAAACTGTGTATTAAGATCTTTTTTGACCATCGCTGAAGTTTCATTGAAAAATTCAACCGTTTTCCCAATGTCTCCCAAAAAGTGCGATAAATTATGTCATACAAACGATATATCCTGTACGATAACCGATACATATCTGTATCCCAAAGGTGCGATACATAGCGCGATACCGATATTTCGAACACCGATAAATACCCCTCTGCCCTCTTCATTCGGATCATTCATTTGAAGATTTCAGGAGCAAAGCAGAAGACTTCGGAGTTAGAGATACCCAGGTATTGGGTGTACCTGTTGCGCGACGCACAACAAGGTGGCCGCGCAACTAGATGAGTGTGTTCATCTATTGTCCGCGCAACATCTCCATTGCGTAGACAATCACCTTTTAACAGTGAATTGCAGTCTTCAGGCATCGTGAAAGGCTTAAGTTTATAGAAAAGGAGCAGGATTCTTCAAAAGTTGACAGGATCAGTCAAGATCAGTCATTTCTGCACAATGGATTCTTCGATTAGACGATCACACTGCGATCCGAAATGCTGCCGAAATTGATATTTAAACATATTTTATTCTTGTATTCTATAGTTGTATTTATTTTATTTGGAATCAAGGGATATATGAGGATGTAAATGAATTCAGAATGAAAAAATATTTTGTGATGATTGTCATCTCATTCTTTCTTTATTATTATTGAATAAGATAATCCCCAAAACCAAATACATTCGTTTCTTGTCGAAACAGTAGCATGTTACTAAGGATGGGCCTTACTTAAGCAGAGGCCCTGTACATTAGATTGAATCATGGGTCATTGATAAGCCATACCCAAAAAAATAACCTTGATTTTAGGTTGCCACAAAGCTAAACAAGCAATGGGTCCACATTAACTGAAAAGAGACCAAATATCACTTGCTAACTTCCAATATTGGAGGTGCAGGAGTGTGGTCTATCATCGGTTATGTATGGTATACTCCATTTTTTGGCTATAAGTGGGCTATGATGGTGCAATGATACAAATCATTCTTGTGGGTGGCATGGTGTGTCGTAAAGACAATTATATAAAGGTAACGGTGGCAACCATTACACATTACAAGGTCGTAAAGGCCGTAACGGCCATTATGGAAAAAAATGACCCACAAAGGCCATTACAACCCCCGTAACGGCACGTTATGCCCCCCCTTAAAGGCCCAATAATAGTCCCTTACAGGACCGATACAGGTTTTTCGAATTTTTTTCAATTAGAAAGAGAGAGAGAGAGAGAGAGAGAGAGAGAGAGGAGAGAGAGAGAGAGAGAGAGAGAGAGAGAGAGACCGTAACGGCCGTTACACCCCGTATCATTACAGAATACCTTGGTGGGTGGGCCTAAACGTGGAATCAACTGTGTTCTAAAATCCTTGAATATTGGAAGATCCGAGCCACCCATCTTGGCCTTTTTCAATTGATGCAAACTATTGTTGGATATCCTTCTAACTGGCCATTTGCAGGCCAGAGATTTAAAGGCTAGAAATTTTCAAATTCAAGTTGGTTTTGGGGGATGGGCCATCGAGATGGATCTGATTGGGGTGTATGGTATTTAAGGGGTCTTAACGGGCCAGGTTAGGACAGAGCCAAGCTCTATCCAAGCCCAGGCCACGTTGTTCAACATAGGCCCAAGTCTGGCCTGGACCCATGATGAGCCAAAATAGTTCCAAGCCAAGCCCAGACCAAAGTGTTTATGCTAGGCCCGAGCCCGACTGTTTCTTAGGTGGATCGCAAGCTACAAAACAACTTGAAAGAGGGTTTCCTTAGAAAACCTTGTTTCTTTCCTACAATCTCTCAATCCAAACAGTGCCTAAGATCATTAACTTAGAGATTTTGATTTTATCTTCAAATCAGAGAGAGAGAGAGAGAGAGAGAGAGAGAGAGAGAGAGAGAGAGAGAGAGAGAGAGAGAGAAACCTGCTTAAGGCCCAATCTTGTGATCGCCGCAAGGCCGTGTGGGTTGCTCTCGTTGGAGTGTAGAGAGAGAGAGAGAGAGAGAGGAGAGAGAGCATGGGTTGTAGAGAGATGAGAGAGAGAGAGAGATGGGCGTCGTGGGTTGGAGTAAAATGAGAGGGGGTTTCTTACCTGTTGTGTATAATTACAAAATTACCCCTTGCAAACCCTAATAGGCTGAGCCGGGCTGGCTCGGGCTGAGTAGACGAGCTATTGTACACAGTACAAACCCAGCCCGATTGAGAAACGAGCTTGAATTTTAAGCCAAAGCCCACAGCCCTTAGGCCTGATACTCCAGCCCAAGGCAAGCCTGGCCCAAAAACCTGACAAGCCAACTTGGCCCATTGACAACTTTAATGGTATGCTTCAGCGAGTTTGACCACTGGTCTAATGAGCCCAAATTTGATGAACCACAATTCAACATATTGAAGATCCTAGCCATTTGCATGCTTTTGTTCATTTCATTGCACCTATTCAGGGGTTAAGAAGAAAGAATAGAGAGATGGAGAAGAGAGAGAAACAAGAGAGATGAGACCGTAGGGCTTCTTTTAGCATGGAGGGAGAAGAGAAAAATGAGGGAGGAAAGCTTTTTTTTTAAGATTTTATGTGGGCCGAGAGCATACTCGACAAATTTGAAACTAGCTGTAACTGTCTCTCCCATTGTTCTAAATTGCTTGAGAAAATGGATGAGGGGTAAATGGGTATTTTCACCCCTCATTTGTACAGTGGGAAGCATTGTTTGGTAAATATGAAAATTAAAGTCATTTTTTAGAGAAACTATGAAAAGAGGAATTTTCTAGTAAACATCCCAAAATCTTATAAGCACCAAACAAAACTGAGGATATTTTTAGTTACTTCTTACCAGAAGAAAAAAAAAAAGATGTAAAGTAACATCTAGAGACTATCAATTCCACAAAACACGAAGTACATCAGGACCAATCAAGTTAGCCCTGAACAGTTGTTTGAATTAACTCATTCCATATCTGGGGCGCATTTGGATGTCTTTGAATCACACTTGAGTGGAATTAATTTCCGCAAGAAAAGGAAAAGAACGTAAACTGATAACCCACTCATTTCTAATCCTACATCCATCATACCTGTTTGAAAAAAAAGTGATAGCCTAATTGGTCCCATGCATTTCCAAAACGCAGTGCTTTTGAAGGGAGGGAGGACACAACATATTTCCCTTGGAAACGTGCTCTGCGTGTATTTCCAAGCATAGCCTCATTACATCCTACCGTTGTTCCTCAGTGTACTCGAATGTCAAGTTTACAACCAATCCCTATGAAATGGAGAACAGTTATCTACAAGGCATTCTGGTATGGGAAAAATAAGTACACATGCGGGTGGAAAGCAGAAGCAGAAACCAACAGTCAGCTTCTAAATCAATTAAAAAGAGAAAAATTAAGGGGAAAAAAAGTAGGATGCTGCCTACAAAAATACCATATTGCCATTTCCTATGTTAGGATATGAATTTTGCGGGATCCTTAAGAGGAAATCTAAAACATGGACATGGAATCCACAAGAATTGGAGAACTGCAGATGTTGTTTGGTTTTGGAGTGTAGTTTTCCATGGAAATGTTAAAAAGTCAACAATAAAAGGGTGAGAGACGTCTCTCGTGGCCTAGGAAATCTATTTAACAGCTTTTTTGAAACAGATTGATATCCACGACATTTTGAGTATAGCCTTGGCAATGGAAATGATTTCTGACCCTACTTCCATTTCACTAATAGAGGAAGAGTAGCTTTTCTTGGACAACCTCTTCATTTCCAAGATACACAATGTTCCCAAAGTTATCCTAATAAAAAAATTCAAATTGAAATTCACGTTATGGGTGGTACCTGAAATTTCCATTCAACAAGGTGGTGAAATCAAGTTACTAGTTAGCTTCAACTTGGATTCAAGGCCAAAAAACTTCAATCCAGAAAGCACCAATCCCGCAGTTGCCATCTTCAAATGGTCAACAAGTAATTCATCATATATAATCGATTTAGCTTCCGTGAGAAGATTGAGCTTCCCCATGATTGCAAACACCTTCCTCGCTTCTTCCGAACTCCCGTGCTTACATAGGCCATAGATAATGGCACAGTATATGAGATCATCCAGGCATCATCTCATTTAATACCTCAACCACCTTCTCGGCGGTTCCCGATCTGCAAGCATGCAGAACAGTAAGAGTGTACTTGAACTCAATAGGTCCATTGGTTACATTGCCCAAGCAATCCCGAACTAACATAAGAGTTGCATTGAGCTCTCCGATCTTGCAAAGACCTTTGACAAGAGAACAGTACACAGCAATGCTCGGTGTCCCAGACATCTCCTTCATCTTGTTCTAACAAGAACATGCCTCTTCGAGATCCCCAACATCAACATAACAAGGAATTACATTGCTATATGTGGAAAATTCTGGTTTAAAATCTGAACCCTTCATTTCCTCAAAGAGGGATAATGCCCTTTTCGTTTCCCCAATCTTATGAAGGTTCTCAATAAGGATATTGAAAATCGAAATGCTACAATACCCTTCTGCCTTCAATGCTTCAAAAACCTCTTAAGGCCTTCAGCACTCTCTCTTCCTTCCCAACCATGAACGAGAAGAACTTCGACAGACCATCCATTACTGAGATACCCAATTTTCCCATTTGCTCAAGCAACTTACAAAAGTCATCAATTCTGCCATGCTCCGCATACACTACCAACAACGGATTTATTGTTTCGAAGCTTGGAACAAGACCCTCACAGACCGTGATTTGGAAAAGCTTATAACCCTTATCTGTAAAGATCACAAGCTGAACCAACCTTCCCATCTGCCACAAATGCCTCTATCAATGAACCATACACAGCCCTGTCAATCAAACACCCCTTCCCCCTCCTCTCCTTAAAAACCTCATAACCCTTCTCGACCTTGCCCCCCTTACAAAACCCAGTAACCAAAGCCGTATAAGCCACGGCATCTGGCTCGACCCCATCACGGCCCATTTCCTTCCAAACCCGCAAACGCCCATCTAAGTTCTTTTCATCAATCAATGCCCGAACGATTGCCGTGTAAGCGAAAACATCTGGCTTACACAATTCCTGTCTCATTTTCTCCAAAAGCTCAAAAACCTTATCGATGCGGCCCGCCTTACACAACCCTTTAACAAGAATCATGAATGTGACACCCTCTTCCTTCAAACCGTCTTCTTTAAAATCGTCGTAGACTGATAATGACAAATCCAAATGTTGGTCTTTATGAGGGCGTCCAAGACTCGATTATACAGAAACACCCGCGGACGGATCCCAAACTTTTTCGTCTTTTCGTACACATAATAAACACGTAGGCCACAGCATGCATCGGAGTGGATTCTGATAAGAATTTCAAATTGTTTTTCACTGGGCTGCTTGCCCTGCAAGCCCATGAGCTCGAGGACCTAATCAGCGGACCGGAAGCGGCCCGCCCGATTCAAGCAATAAGTAAATGCATTATAAGAAGAGAAATTGTGTTTGTACCCCTTTTGCTTGCCGGCCCAGAAGAAGAATTTGGAAGAGATGTCGGGGTTTGTCTGGACTTTGAGGTCTTCAGCGACGAGGTCGGGGTGACACGACGTAGCTTGTGGAGGTCGGCAATGATGGGTGGCCCCCAGTGGCGGTGCTTGCGGAAGGAGTCGCAGATGTAGTGGGCGATAGGAGAGAGGCGGCGGGCAACGGAGAGGAAGGCTTGGGAGGGGGATTGGGTGGTGGTGGGTGGGGAGGGGGAGTGTGGGTCCCATTTCTGGAGATCGAAAGGGGCAGGGAAGGGGACGGGGGAGATGGGTTTTGGGGGTTGGGTCAGACGATTGGAGAAAAGGCCGCCGCGGACGATGGGGCGATTTTGGGAGGGTTTGCGGTGGCCGTAGAAGAAGGGAATTGGGTGGGGGAATGAGGTTGAGGGGGCATTTTGGTTGGAGTGTTTTGCAGTTGCTGTTGCTGTTGTGGTTGTTGCCTTTGTTGTTGCTACTGCTATTGTTATCGTTGCTGGCCTTTTTTTGAAACTTCGTATTCTTCAAAAGAAATGGTAATTTGTTGGTGGTGGTTTTACTATTGTTGTTCCTTTCGTCGTCGTCGTCGTCGTTGTTGTTGTTGTGTTGTGGAAGAAGAAGCAGAAGCAGAAGCAGCAGCAGCAGAGGGAAACGGATTGGCTGGCGGCAAGTTCGGTGAGTCTGATCACGATGTATGTGTTATATCCGAACCCTCCGTCCATTTGGCGAGCTCGTCATAAGGCTTGAGATGAAAAATAAGACAGATATAACTATCAAGTGGACCACGTTGAAAAAATCAGCGGATGATTGAACGTCTGCCATTGAAACGCTTTTTGGGGTCACAAAAGTTTTGGATCAATTTGAAATTTTTTTTCCCCTTAATTAAGGTATTTGTGGCCTCATGAACAGATTGGATGGAAAATAATCATGGTGGGCTGAATTGTTTAACAGTGAAAATTTTTATCTCTACTGTTATCTATGGTGTGGTCTAGATGATTTTTGGATATGATTCATTTTTTGGATAATGCTCTATAATGATCTTTGAAAATATATAAACGGTGTAGATATAATAAATACATCCCTGTGGGGCTCATATAACTTTGATATTCTCTGAACTGTTTGTAAAACTCGAAGCTCGTAGAGCGTCGATGCTCGTCTTCGAGCGACACGTACATACAGCAGCTATATAGCTGGTGTGTGGTACACGAGCCACTCCGCTTCCGCAGTGGAGAGGGACTGCCCGAGGGACGGGGCGCGGATTGGATAACGACAAGGTCAGTAGCGAAATCGCTAAGTGACGTCACCAAGCTCTGTGGACCTCACCATGATGCATGTGTTGTATCCATGCCGTCCAACCATTTTTAGAGATCGTTTTATGGCATTACAAAGAGAATGATATAGATCAAAATTTCAAGTAGACCCACTACAGAAAATTGTGGGAGCCGTCACACCCACCATTGAAACATTTATAAGGCCCACAATGATGTATTTTTGAGATCTATCATATTCATAAGTTAACATAGAGATAGATTAAGTGAAAACAAAAATATCAGCTTCATTGGAAACTACTTTGGCTCCTAAGAAGTTTTGAACGGTGGATGTCACTATCCCCACTATTTTCTATGGTGGGGTCCACTTGAACTTTATATCTAGCTAATTCTCTTTTTAATGTCATAAAACAATCTCTAAAAATGGTTGGACGGTATGGATACAACACATACATCATGGTGGGATCCACAGGGCTTGGTGACGTCACTTCAGTAGCGACTGGCTACTGACCGTGTCAGTATCCAATCCGGGCCGAGGAATGCGGATTGAGTCCTACCCCGCCTAGACAGTAATCCATCCGGGAAGAACATTATGGGGCCCACCATAATGTAAGTGTTTTATCCATGCTGTTCACCAATTTTACCGATCATTTTAAGGTACAATCCTAAAAATGAGACCACTCCAAAGGAAGCTGTACTCATAATGACACCTATCGTTGAAACCTTTCTAAGGTCTAAAGTGATGCTTTTTTACCATCTAACCTATTAATAAGGTCAACAAAAATATCAACTTGATCCGAAACTTCTTCATCTCCCAAAAAGTTTTTAATGGTAGACATTTAATTACCATTTTATGGTCCACTCAAGATTTGGACCTGCCTAAGTTTTAGTATCATACTTTAAAATGATATAAGAAAAGTGTTAAACGGCATGGATAAAATGCTTACATCACTGTGGGCCCCACAAAGCCTTGCCCGGACGGATTACTGTCCAGGCAGGGTAGGATGCAATCCGACGTCACAAAGTTCTGTGCACCCACCATGATGTATGTTTTGTATACACGCAGCCCATCCATCTAGAGAGATCATTTTAGGATAAGATCCAAAGAATGAGTCACATCGAGAGCTCCAGTAGACCCTACCAGAGAAAACAGTGGGGAGAGTGACACCACCATTAAATACTTCAAATGTTCACAAAAGTTTTATATAAAGTTGATATTTGTGTTTTCCTTTCTTTAATGTCTTAGTTAACTTTTGAACAAGCTGTATATCCAAAAAACATCATGGTGAGCAGGAAGGTTTCAATGGTGGGTATCAATCTTCTTGCAGTTTTCAATGGTGGGGTCCACTAATACTTTGGATCTGCCTGTTCTCTAGTCATGCCTTAAAATAATATATTCAAATGAATGGACGCTGTAGATACAACACATACATCATAGTGGGGTCCACATAACTTGGTGACGTCACTTCAATAGGGAGTCTCGCTGCTCAACATGTCAGTATCTAATCCGCGTCGGACTGCTTCGGGGCGCGGGATTCACCAATACACCCTCACCGAGTACTAGTCAGGTACGGACGGTCCTGTCCAGGGATCTTTGGGGTCACGGTCATGAATATTTTTTATCCATACCATCCATCCATATTGGTAAATCATTTCACGGCGCGAACCCAAAAGTTAGCCAGATTAAAGTTTAAGTAGACTACACAAAAGAAAGTATACAGTTGAAAATTTCCTGAGGTCCAGTATGATGCTTATTTACCATCTAACTGGTTGGGAAGGCCAAAAAATCAAGTAAGAAAGTAAAACATAAATATCAGCTTGGTACAAAACTTCCGTACTTGGGAGAAGTTTTCAACTATAAGCTTTCTAAACGTACTGCGTTCTATTATATAATTCACTTGAACCTGATTTACCTCCTTTCAAGGCTTATGCCTTAAAATAATCTATCAAAATAGATAGATAGAGTAATAAATTGTATATATCATATTGGCCCCATAGAACCCCTAGTAGGACCATCCATCTCTAGATAGGTCCTTAGTAGGGATAGTACCCAAATCCACACTCATTACTTCACAGTTGATGGTAGTGGTGCATATGAGATTTATGGGGAGACTAGTCATGTTAGGTCACATCTCTAGATAGGTCTTAGTGGGGGTAATACCCAATCAATGCCCATTGCTTCACAGCCGATGGTGGTGGTGCATATGGGATTTATGAGGAGAATGGAACATGTTCCATCAGGTTGCATTGGCCCTTTGGTCAACTGGTTTGACCCAATTTATGACTCATGTTGGCCAAGCTAGGCCTATTTAATTAAATGGGCCAACTTCAGGTGAACCCCAATCAACCTGACCTGTTGTCACACCTCATGAATCACATACAAAGTGTGCACCATCCTACCTGAGTTATGGTTTATGACTTGGATACTAAGTGTACTTAAAGTAATAAGTCACTTTAGCTAATAAAGGCTAAAAAATTCTGCATTCTAAGTTTTCATGTCATCTATTATTTGCATCCTTCAACTAATAAATAAACATTCAGTTCATATGTTTTTAATATTCACAAAAATTAATTATTGTACTACAACCCACTCATTTAAGGCTTTATTGAATTGTTAGTCAACTAATAAATGCAAAACATATGTAAATTTGAATTTTTCAACTAAAATAAATTTCAAAGCATAAACAAGTAATATAGTATTGGCTCTGTTCCAAGGAGTTATTAATTTAACGTATTCAGTTCAGCATCCACAAGATATAGAAGAGATACGAAAATCAACTGTGTTTGAAACTCTGGCGCACTGCAGCGTTTGACACATAGCGTTTTGAGAGTAATTTTTATCGTTCCCATTGGTGCTGCCCATGTGAGTCATTAACGGGCTTTATCTTATGTGCATGCAGGCTAAATAATGGTTCTCACCTGATGGATAGATTGGATATTACATAATCAACAATGTGGACCCACCGTTGATTTCTAAAAATTGTGGCCCACCTGATTAGTGGATCCCACTGATTCTTGGACCATGGCATCTGCATAGTGGTACCTTCTGATAGATGGAATGCATCCCACGTCCATGTGCATTGTGGCACGTGTGTGATGTGTAAAGGAGATGTACTGTATGGGCTTACCGAAGCTCTTCAATGTTGGGCTAATATTCTTTTTGGGCTTGAGTTTGTACAGCCCATACTTCTGTGATGGATGTGGATTGGGTAACATTTACCGTCCTTAGCTAGGAACGAACAGGAGCTCTGAGGATCCACCATGATGTATGGGTTTTATCCACACTGTCCATTCATTTTGTCATTGTAGGGTACAAGCTCAAAAATGAGTTAGATCTAAGGCTCAAGTGAACTACACCACAAAGCGGTATGATAATGACCACCACCGTTGAAACCTTCCTAGGGCCCACCATGATGGTTAATTGCCATCCAACCTGTTCATAAGGTCACATTGACCTTAATGAAGGGAAAACACAAATACCAACTTGATCCAAAACCTCTGTGGTCCCCCCAAAAATTTGAATGGTAGGTGTTTAATCCCACTGTGCGGTCTTTCTTGGGCTTGTATCCTAAAATGATATGGAAAAATTGATCCAAAACCTCTGTGGTCCCCCAAAAAAATTCAATGGTAGGTGTTTAATCCCACTGTGCGGTCTTTCTTGGGCTTGTATCCTAGAATGAAATGGAAAAATGAATGAATGGTGTGGATAAAACCCATACATCATGGTGGCCTGGGCTCTCCGATCATAGTAAGGGACGCATAGGGGAGTAGTAACTAATCAGCGTCCTTCAGTGATGTAAATATTGATATGCATGCAGAATGCAAATAGCCATTGAACAAATCTTCATATTGAAAAGATCCAAATTTCTATGGTAAAGATTTTCCAATTTAAGTAATTTTGGTTAATGGACCATTGGGATAGAGGCATACCAACCATATAACTCATTTATACAGGCATAACCTGTAGGCAATTGGGTAAAATTGAAAATAATTCTCTTCTTTTGTAGTTTCTTTTGTTCTCCCTCTATTTGTAACGTGCTTTTCGATGTTCTTTATCATAATGACTTACGCAGCCACAGATTTTATCTATCTGAGGTTTTTTCTCGTTGCCAATCAAAGAAATTGGCCTCATTTGATCTTCCTTCCACACTTTTAGACAATTATTTAGTAGTAGTAAGACTCTTT